>OY757945.1:25454409-25524409 GCA_963585895.1 Sepioteuthis lessoniana | reverse complement strand
TAAAGAATTTTTAAACATATAATGGTAATAAATTACTTTTTGATAGTTTTTTTCCCCCTGACCGATTGCTTTACCAAGGCTAAAGAACTAAATTTTCCCTATTATTTAAGCTGAGGAAGAACAGATAGATTCATGCCTTTTCCAATAGTGTTAGTGCGAAGTGGAATAAAAACAGCTACATACAGGATCCAAACTCAGCTTCTCAAGTCCATTTACGACGACATTAACTATTAAAACAGATGCGCTTCCTTAATATGACACATGTAAAAAAAGAAAAAAAAAAAAAGAAGCGAATGAGAATAAGATGAAAGAGAACTTGGTACTGTTAAAATTTACTTTTCAAATTTTACATTGGAAAAAATAATTGGGCGAGTCAAAAGTTTTGCAATAATTAAATTACGCGTCAAACAAAAATGCCAAATTCCTTCTGCTACAAGGCGCTTTCGAGTTGCCCACAGCACCCAATGGCTAGATGTTTTTGCTGAGAACCTCTGGACCTGCAGAATCACTTCGGAACAGAAAGGGCTGCTGGTTGTCAACCAAGAGAGCGATTTGCAAGTGGCTGGTGGACCTGGTTAGCTCTACGTACCGAATTGCACACAAAACTTCATGATGATATCCTGCCATGTTTGCTAATTGATTATTGCCGCTAAATATATTGTACGAAGAGATACCAACATGAGAATCACAGCAATGTCTTCTCCTCAACGTTACAGCCACATTCCACTGTGGACAGAAGTGCCTAATCAATAAGATTTCTTCAGATTATGATTACTACTCGTATCCGACATTTTCACCACGTATATATCCCATTAATCAAGCAAAATGGACTCCAACAATAACAATGTATAGCTGTCATTTTTGTTAATTGCACAAAGAGAGATGTACATCTGAATATTGTTTTAGAATCTCACTACAATATACGATGATATTTATTTGTCTGTTGGGATTTTGCTTCTTAAATACAGCATCGCAAATGAAATTATGTAACAGCATTAGATATTGATTATTACAACATTTACTTATATATTTTCACATCAAATTCCATGTGCAGTGTTTTCTCTTTCTTTTCTTTTTCTCTTTTTTTTTCAAATTGCTTTTATTAAAGTTTTGGAAAATTATTCGTAAGCAATACTAACCAATGTTACACACGGATTAAAAATTATGAATAAATTTCTTTCAAAATCCCAAAATATGAATGTGTAAAGTTGGCGACCATAGTCGAGGGCGACCAGAAGGCTCCCTTTTCATTAGCTACTGCTCCGATGTATTGGGGAGGGCGCTACTCCTTTCCCTGGATTTCTCCACTTTACCCTTGATACATACCTTATATTGTTGAGTGTTAAGCAAGGTGGTATCAAGTACCATTTTTGAAGTCTTTGGTATGATGCAAGCTGGGATTGAACCCAAGTCTCCCGGAACACTGGCGAACACTCTACACACTTAGTCAATGAGCTGGTCGATGAATGTGTAGCAGTCCCAAAATAATACGGGTGTGGGTTTGGTTTGTCGGTCATTAATACCAAATCAATTTTAATACATATAAACAGTTCTATTTCAAACAATTCAGTTTAGCATAAGTACACTGAACTGTTTTTGACATTGAAACAATTTAAAACAATTCAGTTTAGCATACAAAACAATTCTATTTCAAACAATTCAGTTTAGCATGAGTACACAGTTTACTTCTATTTGACCTATAGATAGGACCCTATCAGGTGTTACCACTCCGGGTCAGAGTGGACCTGGGAGTGATGGCAATGAAGGGATACTCCACATTCCCCAAAGCCCCAGCATTACTGGAGCTTCACTATCTGATTATCTAATGTCCTATGCAGGACACTCGTTGCAGGAGTCTTACCCCTCTGCAGAGAAGCAGTCGGTGTATTCTACAGCCCCAGCCGACTGTTCAAACGAGGTTGGATTGCGACGAAGTAGTTACTGAGTTCGAACTCCAGTCGTGCTATGGCGTTCACTTTCCGACCAATACCCCTTTGGAAAGGCATGAACTCCATTACTCCTCCAGCTATGGGTTAATGTTATGACCGATTATTAGGGGTCAATAAATGAATAACTCAACACGGAGATATGAGGTGCTACACAAATGTATCCAAGTCTCTGAGGAGGGATTTCCTTGGTTCAACGTACACGAATCAGGCAAGGTGCTTACTACAGCTGTTACTGCTGCTCTCCGCTCTACCAGCATAGTTCTTGATTAATATTCTCTTTGGGTGAGTCCATTATTCTGGTTATAGGTGAGTCACCTACAACAGTTAAATAATACCACTACTGTTTTACAAGAACTGCTTTAACTTTAAATTACACACGAAGGTTGATATGCCATTAAACAAACAGTGATTAAACAAAACTCATAACTGGGAGTTCATACTTTTCCATTATGTACAGTGTATCACAAAAGTGAGTACACCCCTCACATTTCTGCAGATATTTAAGTATATCTCTTCATGGGACAACACTGACAAAATGACACTTAGACACAATGAAAAGTAGTCTGTGTGCAGCTTATATAACAGAGTTAATTTATTTCCCCCTCCAAATAACTCAAAATATAACCATTAAAAGCTAAACCCCTGCCAACAAAAGTGAGTTCACCCCTTAGGGAAAGTTGACAATATTAACATACACCATGTCAATTGTCAATATTTTGTGTGGCCACCATCATTATCCAGAACTGCCTTTACTCTCCTGGGCATGGAGTTTACCAGAGCTTCACGGGTAGCCACTGGAATGCTCTTCCACCCCTCCATGACAACGTCGCGGAGCTGGCAGATATTTGAGACTTTGCACACCTCCACCTTCCGCTTGAGGATCCCCCAAAGATGTTCTATTGGGTTCAAGTCAGGAGACATGCTTGGCCAGCTTTACCCTCAGCCTCTTCAGTAAAGCAATGGTCGTCTTAGAAGTGTGTTTGGAGTCATTGTCATGCTGGAACACTGCCCTGCGACCCAGTCTCTGGAGGGAGGGGATCATGCTCTGCTGCAGTATTTCACAGTACATGTTGGAATTCATGTTTTCCTCAATGAAATATAACTCTCCAACACCTGCAGCACTCATGCAGCCTTAGAGCATGATATTCCCACCACCATGCTTGATTGTAGGCATGACACTTTGTCAGTGTTGTCCCATGAAGAGATATACTTAAATATCTGCAGAAATGTGAGGGGTGTGCTCACTTTTGTGATACACTGTATTAGTCTAGAAGAGAATGTGATACCACAACTGGAGTTCGAAGTCGCTTACTTCAAGGTCACAGTCCAGCACTTTAACCGTTTACACCTCGAGGATTCCCCTTCGATTATATTGAGATTGTCTGGTATTTCCGACCCCTTCTGTGTAAGTTAAATAACTTTTTGAACAACCATCGTATCTTCAGGGTGTCCTCGTGGTGTAATGGTTAAAGCGATGAGCTGCGAAATCGTAGTACGCGAGTTCGTACTCCAGTCGCGCTATTACGTTCACTTTCGGGCAAATACCCTTGGGAAAGGTATGAACCCCTTTATTCTCCCTCCAGCTATGGGTAAATAGTAGGACGGACTAGGTTCTTCAGCCTTGGTGAGGCAACTAGTCTAGGAGAAGGAAAACTCTGAATTAAAACCTGTTAAACTCCGCTTAAAAATTGACCTTGTGTCATATCCTGCCCGAGCGGAGGGGTTGGTAAATAGTACCATCGTATCTTCAGCATTCGTCGTGTCCTTATATATGTGATCATCAAATTAGATAATTACATCTTGTATTTTTTGGGACTGTAGACTACACCGACGGCATCTCTGCAGAGGGGTAAGACACCCCCCCAACAATGGTGAGGTTCCAGCAATGCTGGAGCTTTGAGGAATGCAAGCACCTCTTCATTGGCATTGCTCCCAGGTCCACTCTGGCCCGGATCGACATTTTGACATTTAAACTGTGTACTTTTGGTAAACTGAATTGTATGAAATAGAACTATTTATTAGTATGAAAATGGATTTGGCATTAAATAACCAACAAAGGTTGATATGCCATAAAACCCAAACAAACAAACAAACAATCTTGTATTTTAGAAATACATAGGCACTGAAACAGAAATTTCAAATTGAAAAGAATCTATTCCTGAAGATATCTGTAGCTCAATAATGAGCATTCATGTATATATATATATATATATATATGTTTGTGTGGGTCTCTGTTTGTGTTTGTGGATTGATGGCCAAAGAAAGGATCTTATTTTCAGCATCTTTGATATCACCGTCAAATTGTCTAGAGGGTCTCCTTTGTCAATATTGCCGCGAAGACCACACAAAGGTTTGTGCCCGCGTGAACCTGCGAGACCGAAAGTAGGGACAAAAAAGGACGAAGGTCGTTGGGAGTTAAGAGTGAGACTCCTACAGTATAGAGAGTCAGACATTCAGTACGCGAGACCGGACAGTCAAGTCAGAAACGGGACGTCGAGCGGTGAAGACGATGACCAAAGATGATTCAGAATTTTTGGTAGTTGTTGGGGGTTTCACAATGCACTTGTGATAGCCAAACACATATATACACACAGAGTCCCAAAAATGTCACAAACTTCACCTTCTTACGTTTAGCTGTCCTTAAATCTGTATTTTGTCTTTTCTTACTTCCACTCTCTGCTTGTTGTTTGTTATTTTATTTTTTGTACAATTTGTGAAATGCCCACTCGACCAGGTGTGAGAAGAAATAACGCCACTAGTCGATCGAACTGCCAACCAAAACACACCATGTAGGTTATTTCATATTCCTATCCTAGCCAACCATTCAAATATAAAATCAAATCATAACTTGGGTAATTAGGTGATAGGCAGACCCCCACACTATTGTTGCTTTATTTAAATTCGAACAACACGAGATATTTTTGCTCAGTCACATTGGAAACACGTGTTAATAATTGATTTTCCTCAGCAGTGATTGAGAAATGAACAGGTGTTTGCGGCAGAGAAAATATTTATCGAGATATAGATGACAACTGCTTTGTTGGCAATGTTTTTAATATAATCATCACAAACGGAAAACTTAATCTTAGGATAAGATTTTTGACTTTAATGTGGAAAGCTTAAATAGAGTCTCCACCACGTTGAAGAGTGCTGATAATATTTCAAAGAGTGTCCTGAAAGTGAGGCTCCAGTTCTGGAACTCTGAAGGTGGAACCGCATTGGTAGTACCTGCTAGGATCCAATCTATGGGTGAAATAGAACAGTTTGAAAATTATTGACTTTAGATAGAAATACTTGATACCATATAACTGTGTACAAATTATTTGTATTAAGAATAGTTACTTGAAGCTATAATTGTTTACTGAGGATTATTATTATTAGTTACTTGAAAGCATATAACAGTGTGCAAATTATTTGTATAAAGAAGAGTTACTTGAAGCTATAATTGTTTACTAAGGATTATTAATAAGTTTAGTTCTATTTGGTTTTATGGAATATCAACCTAAGTAGGTTATTTAATGGCAGATCCATTTTTATACATATAAACAATTCTATATTGAACATTTCAGTTTAGCATAAATACACACTTTAAATGTCAAAAACATTTCTATTTCAAGCTATTCAGTTTAGTCAACAGAGTTAAATGGTTCCAAGTATTGCCATGTATCACTAATAATTCCCTTAAACATCAGTGTGTAAAAACATTACTGTGTGTAAATAAATATTTACACACAGTAAAATGATCAAACAGTTCTATTTCAAACAATTCAGTTTAGTATAAGCACACAGTTTATTATTGTTTGACCCATAGATAGGACCCTAACAGGTGCTAGTGGTGGCAATAAAGGAGTACTCTGCATTCTCTAAAGCTCTATCATTTCTGGATCTTTACCATCAGAGTTTTTAGTATCATACCAGGACACTCGTTAGGGTAGGGGTCTTACCCCACTGCAGAGAAGTGGTAGCCCCTGATAGGGTCCTCTCTATGGGTTAAATAGAACTAAACGATAAAAGTGATTTGTTTGAAATAAAACTGTTTATATGTATAAAAATGGATTTGGCATTAAATAACCTATAATGGTTGATATGCCATAAAACCAAGCAAAACTGAAATTACATTATTCGGCCTTAAATAACCCGAACAGGGTTGATACACCGTAAAACAAAATAACCAACCAACCAACCAACCAACCAATAGTAATAAGTTTCAAACATCTTATATACATCACCCCAAGTCCATTCTGACTTGGAGTTATCGTACATGTAAGGATCCAATCTGTGGATCAAATAGATCTGTTTAAGAATCATAAGAATTACACAGGAAGGCTTGAAACCAGATGAAAGTATGGAAAATATTTGAAATAAATCGGAATACTTGAAACCATGTAACTTATTATAGAAAAATAGAGGGATTTAAAAAAGACTGCAATGGTTTTCTTTCTTTTGTGACGATACCCCCTCGACCCCCCGTTACATCAACCTCTTCGAAACCATTTCTCTTTTTGGCAGGTGATCAACTTGTGGTTCCGATAGGGGTATCGCACATTTCTTCATAGCTACAAGAAATACAATCAAGGGAGTGGGAGAAAAAGAACAAAGGAACAAACGAACAATATGCTTGGGTTAATTCAAAAGCAAGAAGGGGAGTTGTGTAAAACTCTGCATTCCCTGTGTGCATATGTAGACTAACGCTAGCGTGGATTTCTAGCGAAATTTCTACAAAGCTACTAGCAATGCCGACCTCACTGCTCTGGACCATATCTCATCCGACTGGTCTCTCTGCTGTCCGGTGTCGACTGGCCACTGGCGTCACCCTTCGCCAACTCCTTCTCTCAGTTCCTTTTTTCCAACTCCTCTCGCGTTCCCTTACCCACTTCTGGTCACGTCGAGATCTCGAGTCCAGGCCTTTGTTTGGTTTCACGCCAAAACAGACAAAGGGATCGTCTGCTGGGCGGACCACCTACATAGTATTACACTTTGTTTAATGGCATTTCAAGCTTTCTGGGGTATTTAATGTCAAAACCATCATTGTAGAAGAACAGTGATGGTACTATAGGAAGTTAAGGATGCTGTGTGAATATTCATTGAGACTGCCACCATCCTATTCCTATAATGCATTAATCTATTGAAGAGTAAAACTAACATAAACTATTTCGGTAAGAAAAAACAAAATCCATTTAGACTACAACGACATGCATTATATATATATATATATATATACATTGTATACATATTTAAGAAACATGCCATGCAAAGCACACGTAATTAAAAAAACATAACATACTGTCCTAAAGTGTAAAAAACAGGTACATAAGCTGTTCCACAGAATCAACAGGCCGATAGCGGGGGTTAAAAAATTATGTTTTTCTGGTGTAGGGAAATGGTCCACCAAGAATTAATTTGCACGCATGTGCTGGTTGTAAAAGCAGAGAGAGAGAGAGAGAGAGAGAGAGAGAGAGAGAGAGAGAGAGAGGCATCCTCTTCGTTTGGCGTCTGGTACCAAAGAGGGATAGAATTTGCTTCTCGAAATCTCACATGATCAAAACGTCATGTGATTCTCGGAAGACTCTGCCTATTGCTCCCCAAAATGGAGACCACTATGTTTAGCTCCCCAACAGAACTATTTAAACTATAACTGATGTGGTTTATACATTTCCCGAGGGTATGAATCCAAAAGGGAACGTACAAATCAAGTTCGAACTCAGACACGTCGATGATGCCATGAGGATTCGCACTGCAATGGAATATTGAAAATATAAATTGTGATGAGGGAAATAAAAAAGAGGGATGAAATTTTGGACATTGAGCAGTTTCAGCATTAGCTTCGAACAGTCCTATTTTTTAATTATATATATATATATATATATGTAAGGAACATTAAATAAGCTTCCGGCCTTTTTTTGCATGGGCACTTTTATTGATAGTACACACATGAAACTCTAGTCCCCTTCGAAGTAATATCCTCCGGCTGCAATGCACTTGCTGTACCGTTCAAACAACTTCTGGAAGGCCCCATGGAAGTCCTCTTGTGCAAGCCTGTCAATGACCTTCGTCACAGCCGCTTTCATTTCCTCAATTGTCTCATGACGACAGCATCGGAGCTTAGGGAATAACCAAAAGTCACAGAGAGCAAGGTCTGGACTATAGGGACGGCGAGGAAGTGTCTTGATGCCCATCTTGGTCAAATAGTATGTAACAAGGATGGAGTTGTGGACTGGTGCATTATCCTGGTGGAAATGCCACTGAACCGATTTGATGAGTGCTGGCCTCTTCCGACGGAATCTCTTCCTGAACTCCTTTAAAACCTCAACATAGTAACCCGAACCCTCACCCTTTGGCCAATCAACTCTGGTGAATTGACTTCTTTACTCCTCCCACACTTCTCATCATCCTTCACAGACTCCCTGCCTTCCTTGACTCTCTTATGCCACTCAAAAACTGATGCTCGATTCATGCAAGATGCTCCAAAAGCAGTCTGAAGCATTCCATTCGTTTCTGTGGCATTTTTTCCAAGTTTAAAACAGAATTTTATTGCATATCGTTCTTCTAAAGTGTCCTCACGTCCAGATTGGATTTTTGAAATTCACCAGCTAATACAATCAGGCTTTAGTAGGGTGTATTCCAATTCTTGTTGTAGCTGTTCATTTGAACCTGGAATCATAAAAATTGGTCAGTCATCTCATAAAATAATAAAGCAATAACATACTGAATTTTCAAGAGTCTTCGACAATTTTAAATGACTGTACAAAAAAAGTCTGGAAACCTATTGAATGCACCACGTATATATATATATATATATATATATATATACATGTTTGGTTAAAGACCACAGATTTGTTCCTTTTCAAAATCTTCAAGTGAAGATGCTCGAGTCTTCTTGCTATTCTTCTTATGTCTGGGTTAACATGGTGAAGAAAGTACCCCATACTAGCCCCAGTGCTTTTGACCATTTCGCTGATCATCCACAGGGGTTGTGTTGGGATGTTAGTTGCTTTGAGTTTTACTTATATTTATTTGAAGTTTTTTTCTAATAGTTAGGGTTTGTTCAATCTGTTAGGGTGGGTGGTTGGTTATTGAGGAGAAGGTGACTATATATATATATATATATATATATATTCATCTCCCATGCGCGAGTAGAATGTGACACAGAGTCAATTTTTTTAAGCGGAGAATTCAGAGTTTTCTTCTCATAGATCGGTTGCCATGCCATGGTTAAAGAATTCAGTGTTCCCTATCATCTAACTAAAGCTGGAGGGAGAATAGTTGGGTATATACCTTTTTGAAGGGTATTTGAGTTGTGTAAAATGCAAATGGTCTTATCCAGGTTTTGAACGCAGGTCCGCGTGTTTATATCTCCCATACTCTTCCACGATAACCATTATATCACGAGTGCCTCTCTCTCTCTATATATATATATATTATCCACTCTCACACACATACATATTATATAAATTACTAAGTATGCTGAAAAATGTACATTTTGTGCTATATATATATATAAGTAAAGTTGGCGACCTTTGTCAAGGGTTACTCGAAGACTTCCTTTTCAATAGCTACCACACTGAGTGTTGGAGAGGGCGCTTCTCCATTCCTTGGATTGCTCCACTTTAGCCTAGATACTTACCTTATAATGCTGAGTGTTAAGCAAGGCGGCATCAAGTACCATTTTTTGAGTCTTTGGTATGACTCGACCGGGGATTGAACCCCGGTTTCCCGGACCATTAGCGAACACTAATCATTAGGCCAATGGCCCGGTTATATATATACGTATGTGTAAATATGTATGTACGTATGTATAACTATGATATATACATATAGGTAAACGTATATATTATTTTCCTTTTCAAAATGAATATGTAGCAGAAGGTATTTTGGTTTGGCGCGCAATTTAATTCGACGCATAATTTCACCCAATCAGGATGACCTATCCTATTCATCTCGGATCTCTTTCCTGAGCAGCAGAAATTGGGTAAGCTGCCAAACACACGCTCTTTGGCTGAACAATGTCGTCCAGTGCAGACGTCCCACTGGCCGTTCTTCAATAGCAGCAGCAGCAGGGACACATGAGGGAACCTATCTAATTTATGGATTCCTTGCGTCTATCACTTAGACCAAGGAATCCCAGTTGAATATGAATTAGATACATTCAATACGCCACCACAGGAACAACTTTATGTCACCCCCAAAATTGGCTATGTCGATGCGATGCGATGCCTTATTCCGCTCTCGGCACCTAGCTCTCATTTCACCTCTGGGCCACTTTAATGGAGACAACGCATGCCTCTCCCCCAATTCCACCAGACGCACAAAACTCATGGTGACTCCAAAGTTTATTTCCTCCAACGGCAAACATGGCTTTCGCTAAACTACGGCAAACTCAACCCCTCGCACGTCTCACGATACGCGCTGCTTTCTCAACTCTATCATATCTCCATTTCGTCTCTTACTCACAACCTTTCCTACGAGACTTGCAGCACAAAAGCAAACTAAATATTCCATGCTGCAAATAAAAATTATTCCTAAAAACATTTCGACTTCGACATCTTGAACCTTCTCCTTTATATACTTAACAACAATACTCGAGAGACTTTACCCACTTTGCGAGGAAACAACTCAATGTAAACATACACACGCACGTTACACATTTTCCTCGTTAACAATAACAACAAAAATTATGGCTAAAAATATATTAATATGTTTAGTGTTATATATATATATATATATAACTTATTATGTTCACACACGCACACACATATATATATATAACAAAAATACATTTGTTTTATATTTGATATAACTTATTGTAAATCATTCTATATTCATAGTAAAATGCATAGATTTTATATTGCACACAGTATTTTACCATATATATATATACATAGTATAATGAAATATATGAAACGCTTCACGAATTTGCGTGTCATCCTTGCACAGGGGCCATGCTAATCTTCTCTGTATCGTTCCAATTTTACTATATGTACCGCCGAACCTGCCAGAGGCGATGAATGATAGGGAGAAGTGGCGAGAGAGGGTCAGGGATATCCGTGCTAGCGGCACGACATGATGATGATGATGATGATGAAATATATTCCTAAACAAAAATATATTTTGTTTATACTACATATGAATTATTAAATACACATAGACACACACACCCACACATATATGTATATATTTCGAAGTTGGAGAAAATAGAAAAACAAAGTAATCCAAAAGTGATGAATTTATAATAGAGTCAATGTTAAAACGTTTCGGTTTTAGAAAACCTTCATAGGGACTTTAAAATCGTGAAAAAAGTTTTGTTAGAACAACGCTGCATGTTTTTTCCGGAATGTTTATTTTCTAAATGTTTATACATTCAATCGAACGTTACTTAATAAGTAGTATCTGTTTTGTCAGGCTTCTTTGAAATTCATCTTTTATTACATGGACTTGTCCGTTATTTTTTTTTCTTCCCAATGTTTCGACCATTTACACCCGAACCTTCTTCTGATGCATCTCAAATTTTACAGAACTGGATGAATAAATGAGTGACTGTTACCAATTCTGTACGAAAAGGAGGCTGCTGGACCGTGGCCGTCGCTATAATACCATCTATATATATACCAATATATATCGCGGAGGCCCCGGCTGGACACAGGGCAAAATGTTGTGAACTCCAAAACAAGGAAAATAGTCTATCTGAACAAAAAGAAAGAAAGAAAGAAAAAAGAATCCCAAATATGGATTTAGTGTTGGGTGGCAGGGGTCAGATTGTGTGGAGAGACAACTCGATAAGTTAAGTGGATGGACGGAGGCGGTTTGGAAAAAAAAAACAAACAATACAGCGAAAAATGGAATTATTATGTCGTAAACTGTATCTATAATAGTAGTCGCAAAAAGATGATAAGAATGATTTCTCTGCCAGAATTTGACGAGTTATCAACTGGTTTCCTTATTTTGTCTCTTGAACGCCGTCCAAAATATCAGCAGGAGTTGCTGATAAATTGGAATTTTTCCACGAAGGAAAGGGAATAATCACACGAATCAGATAAACTACATTTTATGAATGCAGAAGGTTATAGATTCGGAGCATTTTAGTAGTAATAGTAGTTGTGGAAGTAGTAGTAGTAGTAGTAGTAGTAATTGTCAAAGATGGAGTAGTAGTAGTAATAGTTGTTGTGGAAGAAAGAATAGTAGTAGTAGTAGTAATAGTAATTGTGAAAGAAGGAGTAGTAGTAGTATTGGTATTTGTGGAAGAAGTAATAGTAGTAGTAATAGTAATTTTGAAAATAGAAGTGTTAGTAGTAATAGTAGTTTTGGAAGAAGGAGTAGTAGCAATAGTAATTGTGAAAGAAGGAATAGTAGTAGTAGTAGTAGTAGTTGTTGTTAGTACTGTTTAGTGGCAATTGGTGGTCGTAATGGTTTTCGGAGTGGTGGATGATATTATTATTATTATTATACTCCTTTAGAGTTTTTCACATCAGTGTCAGCTGATGGTCTTTCACTGGAGTTTGAGTGACAGTAAGTCTCCTCAAGTCTCCAGGACTCGTCTCAGGATTCTGGCCGTTCTTTGTAGTGCTGTCGTTTGGATAATCTCTACCCGTCCGCCAACTTCCAAGTCTTCCAGGCCTTATAATAATCCTTTAGTTATTGTGCTTAACGCACCAATCACAATTGGCACAATCGTTACTTTCATGTGCCACAGTTTTTTTAATTCTCTAGATGATCTTTATCTGGATTTTGAGTGTCAGCAAGTCTCCTCAAGTCTCCAGGACTCTTCTCAGTATTCTGGCCGATCTTAATAAAGCTGTAGTTTGGATGGTCTCCACTCGTCTTCTTATTTCCAAGTCCTCCAATCCCTGTGTCAATCCTTTGGTGACTGTATCAAGAGCACCAATTACAATTGGTATAATCGTCACTTTTATGTACCACAGTTTTTTTCAATTACGTAGCAAGGTCGAAGTACTTACCCTTCTTTTCGCTTCCTTTCAATTTTACACAGTGGTCAGCCAGAACAGCAAAATCCACAATTCTGCAAGTTCTCTTTCTTTTTTTTTCTTTTTTTTTTTTTTGTTGATTGTTATAAGGTCTGGTCGTCTGGCCAAGATTAGGTGATCCGTTTGTATTCAAATTATTATTATTTTTATCATTATTACCAGTCCATTGATATAGTGGGGAGAGTGTTCGCCAATGGTCCAAGAGACTGGGGTAAAATCCTAGGTCAAGTAATACCAAAGACTCCAAAAATGGTACTAGTTGCCTCATTGCCTAACTCTCAGCATTATAAGATACGGATCAATGGTAAAGGGGACCAATGCAGGGAAAAGAGTAGCACCCTCTCCTACACCTCGGTATAGTTGCTGTTGAAAAGGGAGCCTTCGGTTCGCCTTAGACTACGGTCAGCCAACTTACAACTACTACTACTATTAATAATAATAAGAATTATTATTATTATTATTATTATTATTAATAGTAGTAGTAGTAATAATGGGGTTTTTAGTTGTACTAGTAGTGGTGCTGGTAGTGTTGGATAGTTGTAGTAGCTGTTAGTATTAGTAGTTATGTGTAGTAGTACTGGTAGTGGTAGTATTAGATGATGTAGTGGAAGTGGTTGGTAGTATTAGTGGCAATGAGTAGTGGTGGATGATGTTTTAGTGGTAATACACAACAGTATTAGTTTTTAGAAGTAGTAGTTGTGGTGGTTGTTATAATTGTGGTGGTGGTTGCCGTAAGTAATAGTTAGGGTGGTTGTTAGTGTTAGTAATGGTAATTGCGGTGGTGGGAGTCGAGAAAGGTTTTTGTAGCAGTAGTAAAATAGTGAGTAAAGTTAGCGACCGTAGTCGAGGGCGACACAAAGGCTCCCTTTTCATTAGCTACTACACCGAGGTGTAGGGGAGGGCGCTACCCCGTTTCCTGGATTGCTCCAATTTACCCTTGATGCGTATCTTATAATGCTGAGTGTTAAGCAAGTACCATTTTTGAGTCTTTCGTATGACTCGACCTGGGATTGAACCCCGGTCTCTCGAGCCATTGGCGAGCACTCTACCCACTTGGCTAATATTGTTGTTATTAGGAATATCAGTTTTAGTAGTAGTGGTGGTTATCTGTCATAATGCATTTTGTAAGTAATAGTAGTAGTTGCTGAAAGTAAGGGTCATAGTGGTTGTGGTAAGAGGCAGTTTTGTCGGCGGGGTTTAGAATATGGCGACTGTATCTACCCCCCCCCCGCAAAATGTATCCTGCGTGTAGCACTAAACTGCAGCCAATGGTGAGGCTCCAATGTGTAAATGTGGAGTACCCCTTCATTGCCAACACACCTATGTCCACTCGAACTTGTTAGGGTCTGTTTGAAAATTATTTATATTTGATAAGAATACTTGAAACCTTATGACTGTGTACAAACAAATGATTATTATTAAATAGGAATTGTGAATTGAAACCATATAATTATGTATAAATTGTTAGTGTTAGATAGGAATACTTGAAACCATATTGTATTGTGTAAATAAATTATTATTATAGTCAAATAAATACACGATTGAAATGGAATGTTGAGAATATATTTATGATTTTAATCAAACATTTGCAAATTAATCGAATTTCAGAAGATGGTTGGCTGTGTTTTATGGCATATCAACCCTTGATAGATATTTATTGCCAAATCCTATCTATCTATCTATCTATCTAATTTGTCAATGAATAGTTTGTAGGTGTTATGGTACCCAACCTGCGGACTGTAATGAACCCTTCCTGTTGCTATGAATACCGGGAGAATATTCATCTCGCTAAGATCTCCCCAGCCGAACATTTTGGCAGTCAGACTGATGTTCAGCACCTTTTTATCTATGTTGTATTATACTTTCGTTAATATACTTTGTGCCATGTAAACCCGAGCCGTGTCTTTCTTTCGGACCCTTTACTTCTTTCGGACCCTTTACTAGTCCACAACAGTAGGTGACATTTACAAACGAACCTGAACTTATTTTTTGCACACAGTTAAATGGTTATTGGTCCACGCCTCCTACCTGGCAGGATTTGACACGGGGTCTTTTTTATCATATCAGATTTACCAACCCCTCCGCTCGGGCAGGATATGACACAAGGTCAATTTTTAAGCGGAGTTTGACAGGTTTGAATTCAGAGTATTCCTTCTCCTAGACTAGTTGCCTCACCAATGCTGAAGAACTCAGTCTGTCCTACTATTTACCCATAGCTGGAGGGAGAATAATTGGATTCATACCTTTCCCAAGGGTATTAGTGGTATGTGAAATGCAATCAGTCTCGTCCAGGATTTGAACTCGTGTCGCTGTGTCCATTTCCTACGACGATAACCATTACACCACGTGGGGGTTAGGGAGGGTTTGGGCGCACACAAGCTGGTCATAGGTTCACTTCGTGGAATGTGAGCTATGCTCATGATTGTTAAGCCAGGTGACCTAGCTGGTCATAGATTCACTAGACCTGAAGGTCTTGTGCAAAGTAAATCTATGCTTGTCATTGTCACCGCCCGGCACGAATGTTAGACGGTTGGGTTGAACGGAAATGGCCGGGCGAACGGTATACCGTTAAATAGTCCCTACTATAGTAAATAATTAAATAATTAAATATTTCTATTTGACTAACGATGAGACCCAAACAGATACTACCACTCCGGATTAGAGTGGACCTGAGAGTAATGGTAAAGAAGGGGTACTCAACATTTCTCAAAATTCCAAGACTGAAGCAGTTTGATGTCACACTCAGGTTGCATAATCCATAAGAGGTTGATACAGCATAAAATAACCCACAAGGGGTTGTTATGGTTAACGTGCTGGACTCTGACCTCGTAGTTAGCGAGTTCGAACCCCAATCGCGCTATTACATTCACTTTTGGACTAATACCCTTGGTAAAGGTATGAATACGATTAATCCCCAGGCTATAGCTTAAATATTACCTCAACTGTTCTACAAGGATGGCTTTGGCAGTAAATAATCCACGAAGGTTGATATGCCATTAAACATTAAACCGTGAAACCAACCAATTATGGGTAAATAGCAGCGCAATGTAGCCGTTTTTTAATTATAATACAGCAACCGGCCTTGGGGAATGAAAACTTTGAATTCAAACCAGCTGTACTCCCCCAGTGCTACAGGGGATACAGTCAGCGTATTCTAAGCCCCACTGACAGGGCACTATAAAGAGCTGGTGTAAAAAGCCAACATCCCGTGTGTGTAGGGAGGGGGGTCCTTACTAAAGCTCAGCCTGATGGTAGATAATCAATCTCTGTTCAAATACTGTTACTCCTCCTTGCTCGCACCAACACTGTTTAGTCCTTGATTTTCTCTGTTTGATTCATGTATCAGAAATTAGGATTACAGCGTTTATTCAATTGATTTTCTCGCTTAGTTTGTAAACATTATCGAAGCTTCAGAAGAGGCAGATTTGTAAATAATCTGCAGTCGACGTACAAGTAAATTCTTCTCAAAAGACAAATCCGATATCCATCGACAAATATTAGATGCAGACGACAAAATGAGAAAGGAGAAGGGAGCGAAATCCTGTCGACAAGTTTATTTCTATCAGCTTTCGCAGCATGACAAACATCAACTGAAACACGAACTACTTTCCCTTCCAGAAATAATTTGATATTCCTTCGACACTGACATCTAATAAAAATTGAAGAATAAGTAGTAGTTTAGCTAATATATTTTCGTAAGAGTTCTTCCAAGATGAAGCCTTGTCAGTACTACTGTATGGTTGCATCACTTAGACACTTCTTGACACTAAGTCAAACCGAATCTTTGCTGCATGACTAAGATCAGGCTGCAAGAGACATGTAGCAGAAAGAAACTTGTATTTTTTGTAATTTTATTTGACCGTTAGAGTCGCCGAATATTTTCACCCAATCAGGATGACTTGTCCTATTCAGCCCGAACAATCTTTCTTAACAGCACCAAAAATTGAAGAAAACCCGCGAAACTCTCACTCCCTCAGAAATCGTCAATAGGAACAGACGTTTTATTGTCTGCTCTTGAATAGCGGCAGCAGCGTTAACCATTATGAGGAGAGCCATCTAGTTTATGGATCCCTTGGGTCTATTCTTCTAGACCAAGGGATCCTAGTTAAAAATAAATTAGATAATACACTCTAACAACTTCCTACCTTCTTTCCTTCTTACGAGATTCGCAGCATACCAGCGTAAAACCCTTTACTTCATGCTGCCATTAAAACCTTCATTTAAAACCCAACGACGTCTTCGTTCTTCTCCACCACCTTTATTTTCCATCAACATTTAGCGAGGGGATAACACCCAACGTAATACCAACGCAACCAACGTAATACCAACGCAACCAACGTAATACGAACATAACCAACGCAAAACTAACTTAAATCTAAAAAAAACAAATGATAATAATAATCTCATCGCTATAGACATTAGTCACTTTGTGAGTTCATATATTCTTGTGTAACGAAGAAATGATGAGACCATAATGAAGATTAAGAATGAAAAGGCAAAACACTTCCTTATAATATATATATATATATATATATATATATATATATATATATATATATTACTTCTCTCGTAGGGGTTTAAATCTGACTTAGTCGTGTGGGAGAGAGACAGCGAGACGAAGAGAGACAGAAGACCGCTATATTGACACTTAACTTCTTCTGTCAAAGGTCAATGTGCAACATTCTAATCAAGATGGAACCATCTTCTCATTAAATAGCAAGTCTCTGAAATTAGTAGACCAGTTTATAGATACCGGTGGCAATATCTCATCTACTGAAAGCAATTCCAACATACACATAAGTAAAGCAGAGACTGCTATTAACAAATTATCGACCAATATGGAAATCTAATCTTTCTGATAAAACAAAACGAGAATTCTTCCAAAAGATAGCCGTGTCAGTACTACTGTGTGGTTGAAGCTCTTAGACACCTTCTAACAACTGACCAAGCCAGATAAAGTTACCTACACACTATTCACCTGGAAATTACATAGATTTATAAACAGGATTTGGCATTGAGTAACCATCAAATGTTGATATGCCATTAAACCAAATAATCTAACCTAGCCTAATCCTGATAGATCTAAGTTATCGTCGTCATCATCATGTCATGCCACAAGCGCGGATCTCGCTGATCCACTCCCGCCACCCTTCTTTAACGTCCATCGCTCCCGGTAGGTCTTCAAGGCTACATCTTGTATCGGCACATTGCTGTTGTATATAGGTTCGAGCTGGCCATCCTGCCTTTGCTCGTCCATGTGAAGGAGTCCACAGGAGTATGTCACTTACGAGTTCGTCCCTACTTCTCCAGCAGTGTCCCGCATGTATGGTTCGTCTAACTTGGATAGTTTACGTGATGGGTGGTAAGTGGCCGTACATCCGCTTTTTTGTGGGTTGCTGTCTCCAGGACTTGCTCGCAGCATTCTTGTGTAGTTGCCGTTAAGCTTTTTCTCCATACGTTTTGTTAGCGTCCATGTAGTGCATCCATATAGCCGTATGGACACAACCGCTGCTTGGAAGAAACTGCGTTTCATTTTATCAGTCAGGTTTGACTTCCATATGACCGATAGCCTATCGTAGCTGTCCATGCCTTTGCTAATCACGTGTTGATGTCTGTTTTGTTTGATGGGACTTCCTAGGTAAGTGAATGGTTCTCGAGTTTCAGAGAACTACGATTTAGTGTTGAAATGTCGCCTCTTTGATTAAAGCATATGTATTCCGTTTTGTGTGTGTTGACATGGAGGCCTATGCCAGCAACTGCTTGTTCCAGACTATGTAGCAGGCTTTCGGCTTGGTTTGGTGTATTTGCCAGAAGCGCTATGTTATCGATGTAGTCCGCGTCCGTAATTGTTTGTGCGGGGTCTTCTGCCTCTTTCTTTTGTCAGCTTGAAACCGTTGTCTTTCATTTTATCAATGAACGTTCTAAGCACGTTGTCTAGACAGAGGATAAAGAGGTATGGGGCTAATGCCACACACCTGCTACAATGTCGAAGTAGTCTGTGTCTCCATCTGGGGAGCGGACTTATATTTTCGACTAAGTTATAGTTGTATATAATACACAATATCAGTATCAACAGGATTTGGCATTAAATAACCACCCAGGGTTGATATGCCATTAAATCAAAGACCCTAACTTAACATATATATATTATATTACATCTATATTACATCTACTTTATACCGGCTCATTGGCCCAGGGGGTAGAGTGTTCGCCAATGATCCGGAAGATCTGGGTTCAATCCTAGGTCGCGTCTTACCAAAGACTTTTTAAAAAATGGTACTTGATACCTCTTTACTTCCTACTCAGCAAAATAAGGTACGTATCGAGGGTAAAGTGGAGCAATCCAGGGAAAGGAGTAGCGCCCTCCACTACACCTCGGTGTTGTAGCTATTGAAAAGGGAGCCTTCTGGTTGCCCTCGACTAAAGGGAGACAACTTTACTTACTTACATCCATTTGCGTACAAGTTAATGTTGTATTATCTTTTAGCCAGTGCGTTTCTTTTAATCAAAATCGACCATCTATTTTACCCGGACTGTAAACAATAGTTTCCCGGCTTATTTCATGAGAATACTCTCTGAAGACATGAGGAACTCTTCTACCACCGTCCACACTATACCCGTATGTACATATTTACCCAACACTTTGTCCACGAGCATGGCGTGACGAAAGGTCAATTTTAGTTTGTTGGGTGGTGGGTTACGTGGTGTTTTATGGCATATGACCCCTAGTAGATAGATAACCTACTAATACCAAATCCTGTTCACACACACACACACACACACACACACATATATATATACATATATGTATATATATATATATATATATATATATATATATATTGTAAACGAATAGTTTATAAAGAACATTTTAAACAAGCCAGAACTCATTTGTTGGCACACAGTTAAATGGATTTAAGAATTGCTATCTAACACAAATAATTTTACTTGCACACAGTTAAATGGTTAGCATATCGTTAAATGGTTCAACAGTTCTATCTAACCCATAGATAGGACCAAAATAGGTATTACCATTCTGGAATTGAGTGGACCTGGGAGTAATAACAATGAAGGGGTACCCAACATTCCCCAAAATTCTAGAACTGGAGCCTTACCATCAGATGGTTTAGTGTCATAGCCAGGATTCTCATTGAGAGTGGTTCTTACTCCACTGCAGAGATGCAGTCTGCGTATTCTGCTGCCCCTGCCGACTGGGCTGAACTGGGAAGGAACTTGTGTCCGAGGAAGTGACAAAACATACAAGGAATTGTGCAGTTTGAATAATTAAACAATAAACAATCTCAGTTGAGATTTAATTCCAACAAATTATTGTGTCAGAAAAGCAATCCATGCCGTCGGCATGCCTTGATGTGACACGACGTGCGGTTAAATACTTAATTAATATGTAAAAATTAGAATTTATGAAATATATGAAAATTTATATATATATGTATATATATATCAAAAGCAAAAAAATCCTTAAAATAAGTATCTTTTTGTTCAAGGCTTAAATTGACTTAAAAAGCTGGTTGATTGTTCCTAAAGGTCAGTTAAGTGTGAGACAATTGTTTTTGATTTTAAAGGTCAGCGAATTTATTTAATTTTTCGGTTGTCAACTAACTTCATCGATCATAATGATGAAACGGGTCATTTCGTAAAACATTTTTCTAGTCTAGTCAATGTCAAAAGGGAGATTTTATTTTGCTTTACCTTAAATAAAGGTGGGCTGGGCATGGCTCATCCAGTCAGGTGAGGCTGAAATTTTTTTGTTCGACCCCATTGCTCTAAACCTGTTCCCAATCAGAAACCTTTTTTTGTCCAGATATTGATCTATAAAAAATAGGATGGTAAAACGAATCTTCTGAGATGATGAGAAAAGGGGCAAAGAAGAAACTCAAGACTGCCAAAGAAGCATTCCTTCCATTCTAGACCCGAGGCACTTCGAACAACCTTCAGACTTTACAAAAATTGTTTATTATTTATTGTCTCACAAACATGTTTCAATAAAAACGATTTTTTTGTTGATTGTTAAACAACGGGTTTTCACTATTCTTTGAGTTGTTAGACAATCTAGCCACTCATATTACCTGACCGTCGTGGATCTTTCAAACACAGCGTAGGCACGGAAAGATTTAACAAAGCAAACAGTCGGACGCTAATGTGGAGGTCACGGACACAATAGCTACATCAAGTACTGTGACTAGTAGTCAGACCACATTAGGCTCCATGACTAACATAGGACTACATTGATGATGATGATGATGATGAGGATCATAAGATGATGAGTGAACGATTCCATTTTATATTTAAGTCAGCTTTTAGAGCTATAGTGAATCGGTCAAATTTGCTGGAACATCTACATTGACTTTTTCTAGGACTCTGTTGTGCTGTTAAATATAACATGTAATGCTCATCTGCAGAGATGGTGGATTGAATCACAATTAGACTCAAGGGACAACTTTTGTTGACTGGTTTACAGCCGAAGGTGTCGACTTTTCTTGCCATGTAAGTTTTCATGATTGATGTGAAAGTGTCATTCAAGGCTTCCATTAATAAAATTCTTCCTCACCAAAAAAGAAAAAAAAATATCTGAGTTGAGAACAAAAGTCAAAAAGGGAAAGAGTTATTTAGAGAGTCGTTTTTAGCTTGTACGAGAAAAAAGGCACGGTGACATGACAGGTCGTATAAAGTAAAACAATGACTGGATAAGAAAGGGAAGCTGTCGGTCCCTTTTTTTGTGAGTATAACAGTTGCAACCTAATTTCTTGGCACTCTTTAACCGATGCTTGTTAGAATATATTCAGATCTGGGTCTTTACTTGGTATGCTTGAGAGATACATCTCTGATATAGTGCAACAGTGATTGTTGAAGAAAATGGAAACGGTGAGCCGATTTCAAATTCTGGACGAAACCATTTGCATGTAACTTCACGCTAATGCCCCTAACAAAGGCATGAATCCATCTGATCCCTCTCCAGATATATGAGTAAAGGATTCAAACCAGCAAATCTCTGCTAAAGAAATTGACCTTGTGTCACGTACTGCTCGAAGTGGAAGGTGTTGGGTGAATAAAGGCGTGCTTAATGAAACGGTTATTATCGTAGGTATTGTCGTAGGTAACAGACTCAACGAGCCAAGTTCAAATCCTGGACGAAGCCATTTGTGTGTCACTTCACACTAATGCCTCTAAGAAAGGCATGAATCCATCTGATCTTTCTCTAGATATGAGTCAAATGTATGTCAGATTGGGTTCTTTAGTCCAGATTGAAGAAAACTCTGAAATCAAACCAGCTATACTCCGCTAAACAAATTGATCTTGTTTTACATCCTGTTCGAGGTTGAGGGTGTTGATGAATGGAGGCGTGATTAGTGAAACAGTTATCATCGTAGATAATAGAATCAACGAGCTGAGTTCAAATCCTGGACGAGGCTGTTTGCATTTCACTCGGTGCTAATGCCCTTAGAAAAGGCATGAATCCATCAGCACCACCCCAGCAAAGGGTAAATAGTTGGGCAGACTGAGTTCTTTAGACATGGTTTATAGAGCAGTGTAGGGGAAGGAAAAACTCTGAATTCAAAACTAGCTGTACTCCACTTAAAAACTGACCTTGTGTCACATCCCGCCTGTGGTCCAATAATGTGCATTCATATGTGTGTGTGTGTGTGTGTGTATATATGGATATATGTGCGTGGGTCTCTGTATGTTGTGTGTAACTGTCGGAATTATCTGCATATTTGAAGCAGCGTCAAATTGTTTGGAAGGTCTTTCTTTGTCTATCTATTTTGGCGCGAAGACCACACAAAGAGGTGTACCCGCGAAGGTACGAGACCGGAAGTTGGGAACAACAAGGACAAAAGACGTTGGTTATTCAGGGTCAAGGACTCGGGCTCGTCAGTCGAGACTAGGACGCTAAGCCTAGCATTTAAGCTCCAGGCGCGGGTTGGGACAGCCAAGTCTACGACTCGGGGCAGTGAAGGGTGTGAAGCAGTTAGAAGGCAGCATGGAGTCAGAATTTCTAGGTTGAGTCGCGAAGACGATGACCATAGATGACCCAACATTTTTTCGTTAGCTGTGTAGGATTTTCGCTGAGTTCTCGCGATAACACACACACAAAAAGTGCAAAAAATGTTACAGACTTCACCAATTCTGAATCCGTGTTTTGTCTTTTCTTCTTTCCACTCTCTGTTTTTTTTTTTTTTTTTCTTTTTTTGTTAATTTTTGTTCAGCTTGTGAAATGCCTGTTCGGCCTGTATGAAAAGAAGTAATGGGGTTCTCACTAGACGGACAGATCAACTGCCAACCAAGCTCGGTGCGTGGGTTATTTCATCCTGCCAATGGCGGTTGGGTAACTACATACAACACTGTTTTACAAAAGGGTTCATATCCTCCACCCGAGGGAGCGTTCGGATAGAAGAGAGATGACTTACATATAAGCGCAAGAGAAGGTGCTCATGGTGGAACGGTTACCGTCGTAAGAAATTGACCCGGCGACCCGAATTCAAATCCTGAATGAAGCTCAATGAATTTCATATAAGGCTAATACCCTTGGGAAAGATATGAATCTAAAAATTCTCCACCCCAGCCACCCAGCCGTGGGCATATAGTAGAGGAGAGTAGGATCATTAAACTCCGAATTCAAACCAGTTGTGCTCCGCTTAAAAATTGACCTTGATGGTGAGGCTCCAGTCCTGAAGAGTTGGGGAAAGTGGAATACCTCTTCAATGCCATTACTTCCAGGTCCACTCGGAGCAGTAGTACCTGTTAGGGAACTGTCTAAAGGTCAAATATAACTGTTTAACGATTTGACTGTCTTTAAACAAATGACTGATGTTGAATCGTTAGTGTTACATAGCAATACTTAAAACCATTTAATAAAATTATTAGTGTAAGATAGCAATGTTAAAACCATTTAACTGTGTGCAAACAAATGAATCCTTGCTTGTTTTAAATGTTATTTACAAACTATTCGTTTACAAACCACACACACACACACACACACACATATATATATATATTGTTGTGGTCCGATGGAAGAATAACTCGAACAACGGGTGATAGGTAAACGTTATTGTATTAGCAGAAAAAGGAAGTCATTCAAAGGAAGTACTAGCCGTGCTCGGCTTGCAGTCCGTCTATCAAATCTCTCGTAAGGAACGAGAAGTTGTCTCCCTTGAGCGAGCTAAGCTCGGAGAGTATGTTTAGGTTGGACGAGTCCATCTTTGGGGTATGGTAGGATATGTCCCCATAACATATATATATATATATATATATATTCATTTTAAAGTATATATATATATTGTCATCCACAGACAGACTGTTTCGTTGTATCACAACTCTTCAGTGAGGCTAGACGCGTAGGATGCTTGAAGCTGGGATCGAAACCCGCCCAACTTTACGTTAGACTTAGTATCAGACCACTCGGCCAACAAGCGTACCACGTTGGCTAAGGATTTATAAGGTATTATGTAGCAACAGCAGCAGCAGCGTTCGTTTGTTTACATTTTATACCTTACCGGATACCAGAGTGCTCAATTCATTCGAAGAACTTTGCATTATGCAAGCGGCAACCGAAAATTCCTTTGCCAGAGTGCTTAACCCTCATAGGGGAGCGTATATATTCATTTTAAAGTATATATATATATATATATATACTTTAAAATGAATAGGTCCACTAGAGAATTTGATTTTAGGTTATTTATTCTTCTTCCATATGTTTTTCAAAAGTTTTAAGTCGTCTTCAGGAAATAAATGGTTTATTTTTGTGGTCTCTTTGGTTTTTGAAGTGGCAACTCTTTTGATAGGGTTGTGGTTCCTTATAATTCCAGGAATTGTGTCTTTGAATGTCCAGTTCGAGTTAATTGTCCTTTCAGCAGATGCTGTTTCTCTCTCTCTCTCTCTCCTTAACAGTAGTATATTCTGAGTGTCTGTGTGTCTGCGTTGATGTTCGTGTCTATATATATATACATATATATAAACAGGATTTGGCATTAAATAACCCACAGGGGTTGATGTATCATAAAACACCAAGTAACCAACCACTCAACTAACTAAAATTGACCTTGTGTCACGCTCTGATTGTAGCGAAAGTGTTGGCGAAATATTTACATACGGGTATAATGTGGACAGTGGCGAAGACTTCCTCATGTCTGGAGAGGTTATTCTCATAAAATAAGCCTGGAAAATATTGTTTACAGTCCGTGTAAAACAGGTGGTCGATTTTGATGAAAAGAAACGTACTGGCTGAAAGATAATATTACATTAACTTGTACACAAGTAGATGTAATATAATATATAGGTTAGAGTCTTTGATTTAATGGCATATCAACTATGGATAGTTATTAAATGCCAAATCCTATTCATATATTACTCTAGTTTTGATCTATCTATCTATCTATCTATCTATAAGGATTAGGTTAGGTTAGGCTTTTTGGTTTAATGGCATATCAACCTTTGATGGTTACTTAATGCCAAATACTGTTTATATATATATATATATATATATATATAGATATATATATATAAACAGTATATATACATATATATATATATAAAGTAAGTAAAGTTAGCGACCTTAGTCGAGGTTTACCCGAAGGCTCCCTTTTCAATAGCTACCACACCGAGGTGTAGGGGAGAGCGCTTCTCCATTATCTGGATTGCTCCACTTTACCCTTGATCCTTACTTATAAAGCTGAGTGTTAAGCAAGACGGTATCAAGTACCATTTTTTGAGTCTTTGGTATGACTCGACCTGGGATTGAACCCTGGTCTCCCGGACCATTGGCGAATACTCTACTCATTAGACCAATATATATATATATATATATAATTTTTAAGGAAATAGTTTGTAGATAACTTTATTTTTTAAATGAGTTAGAACTCATTTGTTTACACGCTGTTAAATAGTTAAATGTATTTCTATTTAACATTGATAATTCTATTTACCAAGTATTTTCCTCTAATTTGATTCTAATCATTTGCTGTCTCAGTCGGCTGCATCTCTGGAGTAAGATTCCTCAAATGAGTGTCCTGTTTATGACAGTCAACAATATGATGGTAAAGCTCCTGTAATGCTGGAGCTTTGGGGAATGCGGAGTACCACTTCACCCTTCATTGGAGGAGGTGCCCGTGGTGTAGTCGTTATCGTCGTAGGAAATGGACACGGCGACACGAGTTCAAATCCTGGACGAGACTGATTGCATTTCACATAGCACTAATACCTTTGGGAAAGGTATGAATCCAATTATTCTCCCTCCAGCTATGGGTAAATAGTAGGACAGACTAGGTTCTTCAGCCTTGGTTAGGCAACTAGTCTAGGAGAAGGAAAACTCTGAATTAAAACCTGTTAAACTCCGCTTAAAAATTGACCTTGTGTCATATCCTGCCCGAGCGGAGGGGTTGGTAAATAGTACCACTTCATTCTTCATTGCTATCACTCCCAGGTCTACTCTGATAAGATCCTATCTATGGGTCAAATAGAACTGTTTTACATTTGAATCATGCACTTTAAAACTGAGTGCAAACAAATGACTTATACTAAACTGAACTGTTTGGGGCACCTCGGGTAGTGTAATGGTTAGCAAGCTTGACTAGCAAACATGCAAGAGTGAGTTCGAGTCTCATTGGGTGCCTCTTTCATATGGCCCTGTGCCACATCTAAGCAAAAAGCTTAGTAAATTACCTCATTGGATGCCCCATTCAATCGGCCTTGTGCCACATCGAAGCAAAGAGCTTCATAAATTACTAAACTGAACTGTTTGAAATAGAACTGTTTAATCATTAAACTGTGTGTAAACAAATGACTGATGTTTAATTGAATTGTTAGTTATGCATAAGCAAACACTTGAAACATTAAACAGTGTGCAAATAAATGATTAATAGTTAAAATAATTATTCGTATTAGATAGAAATAAGAGAAACCATTTAACTGTGTGCAAAAAAAAAAAAAGATCTCAGGCTCAATTAAAAATATCATCAACAAAATTTGTTTAGAAAACATATATTTAATATACATGTATCAAAAGGATTTGTGGCCCAGTCGGCTGGGGTTGTAAAATACACCAACTGCATCTCTGCAGAAGGTTAAGACCCTCCCCAGCCAAATAGTGTCCTGGATATGACACTAAACAATGATGGTGACGTTCCAGTAATGCTGGAGCTTTGGGAAATGCAGAGTACCTCTTTATTGCCATCGCTCCCAGGTCCAATCTGGCCCAGAGCGGTAGCACCTGATAGGGTCCTATCTATAGGTAAAAAAGAACAAAACTGAATTGTTTAAAATAGAACTGTTTTGACACTTAAACTTCGTACTTATGCTAAATTGAACTGTTTTTACATTCAACAGTGTCTAAATAAATGAATGATGTTTAATTGAAGTGTCCGTGGTGCATAGAATACTTAGAATCATTTAACTTTGTTGACTAAACTGAGTAGTTTGAAATAGAACTGTTTTTGACTTCTAAACTGCCTACTTATGGTAAACTAAATAGTTTGAAATAGAACTGTTTTTGACATTTAAACTGCCTACTTATGCTAAACTGAATTGTTTGAAATACAACATTTGACATTTAGCTGGGTGTAAACAAAAAACTATACTTATACTAAGCTGAATTGTTTGGAATATAACTATTTGTATGTAGAAAAATGGATTTGGCATTAAATAACTTATAATGGCTGATATGTCGTAAAAGCAAACCAAGCAACCAAACAAATAAAAAGATTTGGCATTAAATAACCAACACTCTTTGATATGCGTTAAAACCCAACAAAACCAAATCATATATATTTAATATATCTGTTTACAAATCGTATATATATATATATATATATATAAAGAGGATTTAGCATTAAATAACTGAAATTGGTTTATATGGCATAAAACCCAATCAAACCAAATCATATATATTTATTATATCTGTTTAAAAATCATATATGTATGTATGTATGTATGTATAACGAGGATTTGGCATTAAATAACCTACATCGGTTGATATGCCTTAAAACCCAACCAAATCAAATCACATGTATCGAATATATAAGTATAAATAGGATTCGGTATTAAATAACGAATTATGTTTGATATGCCATAAAACAAAACCAAACTAATAATTTGTTCGCACACATTTAAATAGTTCGAAGTATTTGCTGTTTAACACCAATAATTCGATTTGATATCAATAATAATTCCAAGTAAAAGATGGAACAGTTCTTTTTGATCCAAAGATTAGCACCTTAACAAACACTACCACTCCGGTGAGAGTTAACCGCTGAGTAATGAAGGTGCTCTCCTCATTCCCCAAACTCCAAGACAGGAGCCTTGCCATCAGATTCAGTTTAATGTCACGTAATATCATAAAATACTAACATACACAAGTTAATGTGATATTATATATATATATATATATATATTAAGTTAGAAATTACTAAGAAAAGAAAATCCGGCACACACCTACTCGCGATATACGGAGCACTGAACAGCTGCTTCGACCTTATTAGGTCTCATCAGAAGTTCAGACCGTGATCTCCACCACTGGAGATCGAACCAACAACCACAGTATGCAGAAGCCGAACTCTATCACTGGGCAACTGGTTCATGCCACAGATAAGCGATACCGAATTAACAGGTCATGGTGAATTGCGCGACCACTTGACCTAATCTGTCTTTTTATAGGTACGTATTCCCTACAGCGGACACGGTCACCTCCGAGGCTACGTCTTCCCAAGTCGGAGTTACGAGTCCTCGTAACATAAGCCTCATGGACAGGAAATATAATTATAATTATGAATAGAGGAATTGATATATTATGTTAGAAATTACCATGACAAGAAAATCCGGCACACACCTACACGCGACATACGGAGCACTGGACAGCTGTTTCAACCTTATTAGGTCTCATCAGCAGTGCACACCGTGATCTCCACCACTGGAGTCCTCATACGAGTCCTCATAACATAAGCCTCATAGGCTTCCGCATACTGTGGTTGCTGTTTCGATCTCCAGTCGTGGAGATCACGGTGTGCACTGCTGATGAGACCTAATAAGGTTGAAACAGCTGTTCAGTGCTCCGTATGTCGCGTGTAGGTGTGTGCCGGGTTTTTTTGTCATGGTAATTTCTAACTTAATATATCAATTCCTCCATTCAAAATTATATATATATATATATATATATATTAATTTCTTTGTTTAATGGCATATCAACCTTCATGGGTATTCAATACCAAAGCCATCCTTGTAGAAGAACAACGGTGATACTATTTAATCCGTAGCTGGTAGGATTAGTAGGTTCTCCAGAAGTGAACGTAATATCGCGACTGGAGTTTGAACTCGCTTATTTCGACACCGCAGTCCAGCACTATTGTCACTATTGGCCTAGGAGACTATCCGAATATTATGAATAATATTATAGCCTATTGTATATAATAGACACAAGATAATGTAATATATAACATTGTTTTAATTTTAATACTATTCTCTGATAAACATTTAAATAAATAGATAAATAAAATTTGGCTTTTTCTTAAATGATTTATAATGCGTCGCCGGGGGCGTGGGTTGCTCACATCGCCTATAGTTCTTTGATTTCAATTGAAGTGATACTTCAAAGTTTGTTTATCTTGGATCGTGTCCATATTCTTTTCGTGTATCTGTCTAATTACGCTATTCTTCACGGCTGGGGCAGAGGAATTAAATATATCTTAGGCGTACACTATCTTTCGTGCTCTTACTTACTGTCAGAAACGATCTATTTTTTTTTCTCTCAAAGTCTATAAAGCTCTTACTTTCAGCTTGATTAAATGACACGCTTCAAAGCCGCCTTCAGCAGCCATTAAGTTTGAAGGCAAGTCACATATCGTTTATAAAACGTATATCATAATAATTTTCAAATAAATACAAAATCTGAAGTTCTTTGATCCTATTTACCAATCCCTCCGCACGGGCAGGATATGACACAAGGTCAATTTTTAAGCGGAGTTTAACAGGTTTGAATTCAGAGTTTTCCTTCTCTTAGACTAGTTGCCTCACCAAGGCTGAAGAACCTAGTCTGTCCTACTATTTACCCATAGCTGGAGGGAGAATAATTGGATTCATACCTTTCCCAAGGGTATTAGTGCTATGTGAAATGCAATCAGTATCGTCCAGGATTTGAACTCGTGTCGCCGTGTCCATTTCCTACGACGATAACGACTACACCACGGGCACCTCCAAATCTGAAGTTCTTTGATGAACGTTTGATTATCTACTTTTAGAAGTAGTAATGGGGCGGGGAGTCATATCCGTAGCGTTGTGGCTGACGTACTGGATTGAGATATTATAGTAAGGGAGTTCGAAGTTCATATAACTATGTGCAAACAAATTGTTTGGTTTCTTGGTTGAATGGCATATCAACCGTTGTTAGTTATTTAATTCCAAAGTCATCCTTCTAGAAGAACAGCAGTAGTACTATTTACCCCATGGCTGGAGGATAAGGGGGTTTATACCTTTCCTAAGGGTATTTGTCTGAAAGTGAAAGTAATAGGGCGACCGGAGTTCGAACTGACTGTCCATCGCTTTAACCATTACACAACTGATGTGGACCCAGTTTGAGACCACGAAAAGATAACTTGGAACACGGTATAAGTTTAAGGATATATTGAAGTAACAAGATACAGAGAAAAGTGGTGGCGTAAGCTAGGCTTACAAGTCAGTCGAATATCCCGTCTCTATTCAATCTCACGACCGACCGACCGACCGACGAGAGTACTTGGCTCTCGATTAATATAAGATTTGGAAGACTCCCTAAATGGGTAGGTACGCTCCCATAACAACCACAAGGACACCACCGCAAACAAATGGTTACTATTAGATAGGAATATTTACTTGAAACCATATAATTGAGTATAAATTATTGGTATTGGATAGGAATATTCTAACTCCAGTCGTCCGATTAAATTCACTTTCGGACTAATACCCATGAGAAAGGTTTGAACCACCTTATCCTCCCAGCTATGGGTTAAATAGTATTACTGTTATTATCCTACAAGGATGGCTTTGGGATTGAATAAACCACGAAGGTTGATATGCCATTAAACAAAGAAACCAAATCAAACCAAGCAATAATAATTCTGCAGGTGGTTTGGTTTTACGGAATGTTAACCCTTGTTGAGTTATTTTAAGCTAAAGTCAGTATAACAATTATATCCCCCAATTATGTATTGTACAAAGATATATCTTTACAATCATTTTTAAACGGGTAAACATTTCATATTTAGTTGTAATTTGTTTTAAGAGTCAATGTTCACATTCATTTTAAACGGATAAGCAATTCGTAATTAAATGCAATATCAATGTTTTTAGAGAAAATATTGTAATAAAGTTCACAATCTTTTTAAACAGGTTAGCAATTCGTATTTAGTTGCAGTGTAGAGAAGAGGAAAATCTCGTATTTTGTTTTGGCGCGCAATTTAATTCAACACTGAATTTCACCCAATCAGGATGACTTATCCTATTCAGCCCGGACCTTCATTTCCGGCTAACAAAACGGGTGAGCGGCCAAAATCACTCTCTTCAGCTTGAGGCGGCGACCAGAACAGACGTGCCTCTGGTCGTCCCTGCTTAGCGATGCTTTTTAGCTAAACAAGCCACCCAGTGTGGAGATCTCACCGTGGCTTTAACACAAGCAGCAGCAACATGGACACTCAACGAGGGAACCATCTAATTTATGGATTCTTTACGAGGAATACCAGTTGAACATAAATTAGAAACATTCAGCATGCCTTCCACAGGCACCACTTCTTGTCACCCCCAAAATTGACTATGTCGATCCGAGCGTCACTCCGCTCTCGACACACAAAACTACACGGTGACTTTGAATACTTCCCTCACACGTCCAACAACACGCTGCCATCTCAACATCTCGCTAAGCCATTTCGTCTCAAACATCCAACAAGCCTAAACACCACGAGTCTTGCAGCACCAAGAACAAACCATATTCAAAGCTGCAAATAAAGAACTTTCGTTGTTGTGTGTGTGTTAAAGAATAGTTTCGTAAATCATTTGTTGCCTTAAAAAAATATAGCGCTAAACAATTAACCATTTCACCTCACCGCTATAGCAGTATAAATGTTTTAAGAGCCAACGACGCCTACAAGTAGATACGGCCCGCATGTTACATTACTAGGCTGAATTTTTACAGGCCGAAGTAATGTAAATAAAAACAAAAAAAAATCCATTCATGGCTGCATATGAAATTAACCTAAAAAGAGAATTAACTTTAAAAATTGAACGGCTTAGTTTTTTCATTGATTCTTTTTGTTAAATTTGCTAACGCACAATTAATTACATTTCAACATTGAATTTTTAAAGTTTTTTGTGATATTTAGTTTAACAAAAATGGTTAGCAAATATGTTGCATTTGGCTGTTCTAGTAGATATCATACCAATAGAAAAAAAATATCAACATTTTCTTTTCCTCTTGGAAAATCCAATCTCCTTTTGAAATAGGTAAATTTGTTAATTGTAATGACTGGTTTCCTTCGAAAAATTCAGTTCTCTATATCAAACATTTGAGAATCATAAAAGCAAGGCAACTCACAGCCATTTATAATTCATGGATTAGTAAAAGACAAAGTATAAATATGCATTTTAATGTTGAAAGGAATAAAAATAATGTCGGATAAATTCTACCAACATTATTCTATTATTTTATCTGTTCAATTTTTAAAGTTAATTCTCTTTTTAGGTTAATTTCATATGCAGACATGTATGGATTTTTTTTCTTCTTTTTTTGTTTATATTACTTTGGTCTGTTAGAATTCAGCCGGATAATGTAACATGTGGGACTGTATTTACTAATTGGCCAACGTATCAATAAAGTTTACGATACTTTGTTGCTATATCAGCAATTTAAAAGCCAATGTATTAATGTGGTTCATATATAAAAATTCATTTCTAAGAAAAAAAAACTACCTGACCACGTGCGGCTTTTGATTTGGCCAGAGTGGGGAAGGAAGAAATAATCCCAGACAATGCAGCACAAAAAAGTGATTTCCTCCTTTTTGTCAAGAACTACTAATTGAATCCTCAGTACGAATGCGGGGGCTGAACTGATACCACGTCACTCGCTTTATGAATGGAGCTCCCCAAGAAATAAAAGTTAAAATAAATGAAAGTCGACTATTGAAGCTCTACCAAGAAAATGCAACTGAAAGAAAATTCAACCGAGAATTCTGCGGAAAAGAACTTTAAAGAAGACTCAAATTCAAAGATCTCTTAAACATTTCTATATAAAAAAAAGAAAAGAAAAATACTCAAATTCAAAGAACTTTGTTTCCCAGACACTCTCTCAGATAAGTTTCCCGCAAATTGTACAAAAAATTGCTATACTTTATCTTTTCTATCCCTTTCTTAATGATTTCTTTGTATAAAATTCCTTATTAAAAACTTTATTGTTTGTGTTATCTTTTCGAATCAGTATCCGAACTAGAAAGCAGCGGAACTTACTATTTAAACTTACTGTTTGAGTTACCATTAATAGAACACTAAAGACCCCTAAAAACATTACCCTGTTTAGATACTAAATTAGGCTTTAGTGTCACTCAATTCAACAAATTTTATTCCCTCCAAATTCCTTCATATCGGATTTTTATCCGCCAAATTTCTTTACACAATCATTTTGTACTTAATTGCTATATAAATTGTCACGTGGTATCCCACTGAGACGATAGAAAAAAAATTACTACTATCCTCGTGTTCGAATTAACAGTAGCAAGCCGTCAAAGAATGACCGTTAAGAACAGATGTTTGTACTCGGTGACCTCCCTCGGGTCGCCTGACACGGGAAGGAAGAAGGTAGAAGCCAAATGATTGGCTGGGACCCCAAAACGGAAGTGGGGACTCCTTCCCGTCAGCGTAAATAGATAATAAGAAAATTAGTTGTTAGACAGGGTTCGTGGTGGACAGAACCAAAGCCAAGTACTCCGGGTAAAAGAAGACGAAAAGAATATCTCGGACACGAAGAAGCCATTTTCTTCAAGCCAGTACTAAAAATAGCATAAAGTCTATCAGTCTGTAAAAGAGGAAATATTCTCCACAGGAACTCCGTCGGAAAAAAGATAAGTAAACTTTGAGACCGTTTCTCCTTATACCCAATTTTATATACCCCCCCCTCTCTCTCTCAATTTGAAGAAAAACGAAAGAAAAGAAAAGAAGAAAGACATTTATGTTCATGGACTGTTCATTTATGATATATTTGACACGTTGAAGGTGTATATCTATGTGTAGTAAAAGATTGATATATTCTAATGTTCCCACGTGGTCAAAGTTGTTATTTGCAGTGTCTTCTACGAGTTTGTTATGTCATATTTCTTTTCCAGCTTCTATTCGCCTTATGATATGCTCGCTTAAAATTGTCCTATAAATTCCCTCAAATTCTTATACGGGGAACCGGAGTTGCCGCCTACTACAATATAATATTATTACGTCTAAACCTAGATGTCCATATCTTCCATTGTTCTAGGGGAGGAAGACTAGTGGCCTTAATGGGTGTGTGTATAGTGTGGAATTTGGAACCCCTTGCCTGCAGCGGTCAGTCTAGCCATAAATTAATCCCCCACTTAATATGCCAGTTCTTATATGCCCGAGGAAAAAACTCTGAACGAGGACTTATTCTACAAGGGATCAAGTGCCAACCTGCCCCATCTTCACATGTGCGAAAATAAAACCCCGTTCTGGGATAAAAGTAAATTTTTCGCGTCACAAAATGTTTAAAGAGCCAATACATCAATAAAGTTTGCATTCTTTTTAAACAGGTAAACAATTAGTACTTAATTGCAATTAAATATTTTAAGAATCAGTGTATTAATGGAGTTCGTATTCATTTTAAACAGATAAACACGCCATATTTAGTTGCAATATAAATATTTTAAGAGCCAATGTATTGTAGCAGTTACAGATCTATTTTCTCTCGCGAATCAATACACCCACCAAGTGATTCGGCCACACACTGACTAATCAGCGGGCAGAGCGCATTAATTCCATCTTCTTCTAACGAACTATTTTTTCTATTCCTTTTTGGAAGTCGACCCAGAACAGAGAGTAATTGGCAAGCACAGAAAAAAAGACCTCTCTCCTGTCGCTTGCCACGGGTCGCTCCAGTATTGACGATCTTCGCTGAAGATAACTGCTGCTACCTGCGACATTGCTGCGACCTGCGACACCCCAGAAAATTTTCTCACTCTGACACAAGTCATAAAAATAAACCTTTTTATTGTTGTTCTTCAAAGAGGCTTTGTTATTTTGTTCAGCGCTACATAAACAACTACAAATTAACTTATGTAATATTACAGACGGGCGAGGTCATCAATCAGTGAAGGTGTCACGAGACTAGCGCGTGCGGGCAGAATGACCTGCAAAGTTAGACGTGATTTTAAGATAATCACAGATGAATTATCACGTGTTTCACGACAGTTTCACTCGTGACATCGGACATTCGGGGATCTTCGATTTGTTCCCCAAAATCTCTATATAAGAAAACAAGTCAAAGGATTTTGGGAGAGTTGAAGGCAGCTTTCTAAACAGGCGAGTCAAAGGTTCTGAGGCCCCGACCCGTCTTACCCCAGTCTGCTATGACAGGCGTGTGTCAACAGCCAACTCTCACCCACACCGCCGTCGCCTCCAAGAAGGGAGAAGAAGAACGTAACTAAAACGAGTGCAGCGATCGTAGCCCTAAGTGAATAATAAACGACTGCTATATTTTCTTCCCTAACCTTAGAGTTTGAGTATTTCTTTTTCTGCGGACTTCTTTCTTTACAGCACAACACGTTAGTCCTATGTTACACTTATAGTGATATGGAAACTAACCACCCACTAAAGTATTAATAAAGTACACAATACTTTTGTAGAGAAAGGGGAAAATTTCGTATTTTGGTTTGGCACGCAAATTTAATTCGACAATTAATTTTACCCAATCAGGATGACTTATCCTATTCAGTCTGGACCTTCATTTCCGGCCACCAAATCTTGTAAGCTGCCAAACACAGTCTCTTTGGCTGGAGACGCCGACCAGTGCAGACGTCCCATTGGCCGTTCTTCAATAGCGATGCTTTTTAGCTGGACAACGCCGCCCAGTGCAGACATCTCACTGCGGCTCTAAAATAGCAGCAGCAGCAACATGGATACACGAGGGAACCCATCTAATTTATGGATTCCTTACAAGGAATCCCAGTTAAATATAAATTAGATGCACTCAACACGCCTCACACAGGCACAACTTTATGTCACCCCAAAATTAGCTATGTCGATCTGAGCGTAATCCCGCTCTCGACACGCTAGCTCTCAATTCACCTCTGATCTACCTTAATGGAGATAACAAATACTCTCCCCAAATACCAGACACATAAAACTACACGGTGACATCCAAAGTTCAATTCCTACAACTGCAACAATGTCTTTCGTCAAAATCCAACGAACACAATCCCTCATACGTCCTACGACACACGCTGCCATCTCAACCTTCTCAATATCTCATAACTCAATTTCGCCTCAATACTCACAACCCTTCACGAGTCTTGCAGCACCAAAAGCAAGGCAATATTCCATGCTGCAAATAAAAACCTATTTCTAAAAGCACATTTCGACTCTCACCATCTTACTTCTTCATCATTCTACCTTTATTTTACCAACAAAACTACAAGCGAGGGCCTTACAACACTAAGCGAGGAAACAACTCAACGTAAACACACATACGTTACACCCATCTTCCTCGCTAACAACAAACTTTCCCTCGCTACTAACAAACCAACTTCTCCAGCTAATATCATCTAACAAAAACTCAGGCTAAACTTTGTTGCTATATCAGCATTTTAAGAGCCAATGTATTAATATGGTTCACAATCATTTCGTACTAAATTGTTTTAAGAGCCAGTGTACATATAATATTCACATTCATTTTAAATAGGTGAACAATTCGTACTTAAATGCAATATAAATGTTTTAAGAGCCAGTGTACATATAATATTCACATTCATTTTAAATAGGTGAACAATTCGTACTTAAATGCAATATAAATGTTTTAAGAGCCAGTGTACATATAATATTCACATTCATTTTAAATAGGTGAACAATTCGTACTTAAATGCAATATAAATGTTTTAAGAGCCAGTGTACATATAATATTCACATTCATTTTAAATAGGTGAACAATTCGTACTTAAATGCAATATAAATGTTTTAAGAGCCAGTGTACATATAATATTCACATTCATTTTAAATAGGTGAACAATTCGTACTTAAATGCAATATAAATGTTTTAAGAGCCAGTGTACATATAATATTCACATTCATTTTAAATAGGTGAACAATTCGTACTTAAATGCAATATAAATGTTTTAAGAGCCAGTGTACATATAATATTCACATTCATTTTAAATAGGTGAACAATTCGTACTTAAATGCAATATAAATGTTTTAAGAGCCAGTGTACATATAATATTCACATTCATTTTAAATAGGTGAACAATTCGTACTTAAATGCAATATAAATGTTTTAAGAGCCAGTGTACATATAATATTCACATTCATTTTAAATAGGTGAACAATTCGTACTTAAATGCAATATAAATGTTTTAAGAGCCAGTGTACATATAATATTCACATTCATTTTAAATAGGTGAACAATTCGTACTTAAATGCAATATAAATGTTTTAAGAGCCAGTGTACATATAATATTCACATTCATTTTAAATAGGTGAACAATTCGTACTTAAATGCAATATAAATGTTTTAAGAGCCAGTGTACATATAATATTCACATTCATTTTAAATAAGTGAACAATTCGTACTTAAATGCATTATAAATGTTTTTAAAACATTTATATTTCATTTAAGTACGAATTGTTCCAGTGTATTAATCATCATCATCATGTCGTGCCGCAGGCACGGATATCCCTGACCCTTTCTCGCCACTTCTCCCTATCGTTCATCGCATAGCTGCTGGATGTATGTTCGTGCTGGTCGTCCTGCTTTTGCCCGGCCATATGTGGGGGTCCATAGGAGTACATCACTTATGAGCTCGTCCCTGCTTCTCCAGCAGTGTCCTGCATGTCTGGTTCGTCTAACTTTGATAGTTTTCGTGATGGGAGGCAAGTGGCCGTATAGTTGGTGCCTTGTAGGGTGTTGCCACTAGGACTTGTTCAAGATTGCTCGCAATATTCTTGTGTAATTGCCGTCTAGCTTCTTCTCCAGCCGTTTAGTTAGCGTCTAAGTAGTGCATCCATACAGCAGTATCGATACGACCGCTGCCTGGAAGAAACTGCGTTTCATCTTATCGGTCAGGTCTGATGTCCATATGATCGATAGCCTATCGATAGCTGTCAATGCCTTCGTTAGCCGCGTGTCGATGTCCTTTTCTATTAATGATACGCTGCTTCCTAGGTAGATGAATTTGTCTACTAGTTTAAGAGTGGTTCCATCTAGTGTGGTGATGTCGCCTGTTTGATTATAGCACATATATTCCGTTTTGTGTGCATTGACATGGAGGCCAATGCCAGCGGCGGCTCGTTCCAAACTATGCAGTAGTGTTTCGGCTTGGTTGGGTGTATTTGCCAGTATCGCTATGTCATCGGCGTAGTCGGCGTCGGTAATTGTTTTTGCGGGGTGCCTTCTGCTTCTTTTCTTTGTCAACTCGAAGTCGTTTTCTCTTATTTTATCAATCGATGTTCTAAGCACGTAATCTAGACAAATGATAAAGATGTATGGGGCAAGCTTGTCTCCTTGTAGTACTCCTGATACAATGTCGAAGTATTCTGTGTCTCCATCCTACTTAATTGCAATATCAATGTTTTAAGAGCCTACGTATTAATAAAGTTTACAATACTTTGTTGCAATATCAGCATTTGAAGAGCTAATGTATTAATGTGGTATTTATCTTATGAGTAGAGTGTTCACCAATGGTCCAGAAGGCCAGCGTTCAATCCCAGGTCGAGGTATACCAAAAACTTCAAAAAATGGTACTTGATGCCGCCTTGCTTAACACTTAGCATTATAAAGTACGGATCAAGAGTAAATTGGAGCAATCCAGGGTACGGTCGCCAACTTTACTTAAAATCATTTTAAACGGGTCACCGATACCATTTGGGAAGTGCCCGTGGTGTAATGGTTATCGTTGTAGGAAATGGACACGGCGACATGAGTTCAAATCCTGGACTATCCTAATTGCATTTCACATAGCACCAATACCCTTGAGAAAGGTATTAATCCAATTATTCTCCCTCCAGCTATGGGTAAATAGTAGGACAGGCTGGGCACTTCAGCCTTGGTGAGGCAACTAGTCAAGGAGAAAGAAAACTCTGAATTCAAACCTGTTAAACTCCGCTTAAAAAAGTTGACCTTGTGTCATATCCTGCCCGAGCGGAGGGGTTGGGTAAATATGGATCACCGATACCATTTCCTACGACGATGACAGTTACGCTAAACACGCCTCTTAAATACGACCGTGGTTGGATCAACTTCATTTACTGGTCGAAGCACCTCTAAAACTCTTTTTTCTGATATGACGTAAAACTGTACTGTTGTGTTTCTTTTAGTGTCCTCTGCGACCTCAAATCTCACAACTGGGCTGAATCTTCAGTTTAGTAAAAAATTAGATAAAATAAAAAAGAAAGAAAAGGTAAGTCGTTCGAGGCTATGTCTGGTGAGTGTGTAGGTTGCTGCACAAATATGTGTTTTTCAAAAAAAAAAAAAAATTGATTAAAAATCAATGTGTAGTTTTGCTCGTGGCCGACCGATGACGACATTTATGGAGTGAGGGGGAGAGCAGGTGGAAGCATAGCTAACGCGTGCCAGTAATAGACTTGCTCACCCAAGAACCCTCCTCTCCGGTAGATTTAAAAACTTGTTGATTTTTGCTGGACGGAATCCAGTCTGATAGCAGTGTTTGTTATAACGTGAAGAGTTTTTAACCCATTAGTCTACTGTGCAGCCAAATAGAATTTATATGTCGTTAGACTCTTATATGAGCCAATATTTTTTGCAGAAATTCAATTTCCGGGGTTACGCGGTGACAAGCCGTTACATCGGAATTTAGTTGCAACTAGCTGCTACCATTCTGCAATTTGTCGTCTGTCAGCCGCAGTTAAACCCAGTTAACAGTTATTTTGCGAGAATTCGCAATAAAAAAAAAAGAACCGTGATATTTTCATACTGTATGAGTGTCATTCAATAAATAAGATGATTTTGTGGCAATACAACGACTCACATTTCTCCCAGGTAAAAAAATTATGCTTTATTTGTTAATGTAATCTCTATTCATAAAAACTTTTTTCCGATCGAAAAAGAAGCTTTTGTATTACTTAAACATAAAAATCTTTGGACAGATATTTTAGGTTGGTTGGTTGGTTTTATGGCATATCGACCTTTGTAGGTTATTTAACGCCAAATCCATTTTTATGCAAATAGTCAGTTCTACTATTTCAAACAATTCAGTTTAGCATGAATACACAGTTTAATAGTAAAAAACATTTCCATTTCAAGCTATTCATTTTATTCAAACAGTTCTAATTCAAACAATTCAGCACGCAGTTTAAATGTCAGTACAGTTTAATTGTCAAAAATTTCAAGCTATTCAGTTTAGTCAAACAGTTCCATTTCAGACAATTCAGTTTAGCATAAGTATGCAGTTAGTTCTATTTAACCCATAGATAGAACCCTATCAGGTGCTACCATTCCGGGCCAGAATGGACCTGGGAGCAATGGCAATGAAGGGGTGCTCCGCATTCCCCAAAGCTCCAGCATCACTAGAAACTTACCGTCAGATTGTTTAGTGTCATATCCAGGACACTCATTGGGAGGAGGGTCTTACCCCTCTGCAGAGGTGAAGTCGCTGTATTCTACAGCCCCAATCGACTGGGCAAGATATTTTAGACATTTACTCATAGTAGTTTTCTCTCCATCATCGCTTGAAAACTTGGTTCCTTGCAGAAATTCTTTGAAGGGCTCAAATAAGTGGAAATAATTTTTGCGGGTTTAGCGATACGCGAAATTGTTATTATATTTTAGCGTGGAAATTTTGTTATTATTTTTAGCGAGGGAATGTTGTAACGTGCATGTGTGCTGTTGGTAAATAAAAGAGGATGAAGAAGCAAGAAGACGAAGAAGATGCCTTTAGGTTTTATATGAAGGTTTTTAATGGCAGCATAGAATAAAGGAAGGAAGGAAGAAACGAAATGGAGCTGTTATAGTGTTGAAAAAGCATTTTAGCAGCTAAAAGCCTGAGCGAAAAGTGCATCGTTAGGTTAAGGCATTGTTGAACGTATGAGGGAGATATGTTTACCATTGGTGTAGCAAAAGTCGTGTTGCTGGTTAAGGACCAAGACGTTATAGCCACCATGAGCTTGTGGTTCTGTTTGTTTCGGGGAGAAGCGTGAATGTCTCCAGAAAATGTTGCCCAGTGAAAAAGTAGCTAGGTGTCGGAGCGAAATTTTGCATCGTAGTCGACATAGCCAATACTGCAGGTGACTAAAAGTTGTTCCTGTGTGTGGCGTATTGAATTCATCAAATTCATATTCAACAGGGAAACCTTGGTCCAAGAGAATAGACGCAAGGGGTCCATAAATTAGACGGCTGCCCTCATGGTGGTGTGATGCTGCTGCTGCTATTGAAGAGCAGACAGTGAGACGTCTGTCCTGAACGAAGTTATTCTGTCAAAGAGAGAGTGTTTGACGGCTTCCCCAATTTGTGCTGCCCGGAAAGATAATCCGGGTTGAATAGGATAAGTCATCCTGATTGGGTGAAATTATGCGTCGACCCTGACGGTCGAATTAAATTACGCGCCAAACAAAAATACGAAATTATTTCTGCAAACTTTCTTTTAAAAAAAATTCACTTTTATCGAATGACCTGCGTCGGGGAATTACTGATTGCCACTTACGCACTTACGCGTAAATGTAAAACTGTACGCATGAATTGAACACTCCGGTAGCATTTAGCGTATAAATATATATACGTAAAAATTCCTTCGCTTACGTTGATGATGCCGATAGAACTGCGGTAAGATATCCGACTAGTGTAAAGTCAGCAGGAATTCGATCCCAGCTTGAAGTACCACGCAAGTCTAGCCATACTGATGAGTAGTGATACAACGAAACGGTCTATCTGTGGATGACAATATATATATATATGTGTGTGTGTGTGTGTGTGTGGTTAGGCAGAAGTCGTTCATTTAAGCATGTTTCATTAAATAAGACACTTATCAGACAAAATTTGTCTTTTTTTTCTTAATGTATATATATATATATACACGAAGGTCATTCGAGATATATTTACATATATGCATAAAGTTAAAATAACGTCAGTTTCTCGCCTATACATTCATCAGAGGGAGACAGAGGTGAGAAACTGACAGTTAACAAGCACCGTTGACTCAATGTTTACGCGATCCCAATTTCTATAAATACGCTCTATCAACGATATTGAGCACTCTTTGTCTATAAACATAGCAGACTATATTATCGATATCAATTATACCTGCCCATTGGCATGGCTTTAGAGTGTTCGCCAATAGCCCTGGAGACCGGGGTTCAATCCCAGGTCGAGTCATACCAAAGACTCAAAAATGATACTTGATCCTTCCTACCTTAACACTCAGCATTACAAGGTATGGATCAAGGGTAAAGTAGAGTAATCCAGGGAAAGGAGTATCACCCTCCCCTATAGTAGCTATTGAAAAAGAAGCCTTCAGGTCGCCCTTGACTACGTTCGGCCAATTTACTTACTATATATATGCATATATATACAGAGATACATATATATATATATAGATATATATATTCCGTGGGGTTATGGCTATCATGGTGGGAAACTGTCACGGATGACACTGTTAGCATTGCGCTAATACCCTTGGGAAAGGTATGAATCCAGTAGTGGGTAACTAGTTGGGCAAACTGAGTTCTTTTGCTTTAGTTAGGCAACCTATTTAGGAGAAGGAAAACTCTGAATTCAAACCTGTTAAACTCCGCTTAAAAATTGACGTTGTGCCACATCCAGCACATGCGGAGGTGTTGGTAAATACACACACACACACACACACACACACACACACACACACACACACACACACACACACATGTATATATATATATATATATATAAGTATACCAAAGTCTTTCCAAATGTTTTAAGACAGAACAGCATGCGACACAAGGTCCATTTTAAACAATTTAACAATTTTGAATTTAGAGTTTTCCTTCTCCTAGACTGGTTGCTATACTTGTTAAAAAGCTTAGTTTGCCCTACTGTTTATCCATAACTAGATGTAAAATAGTTGGATGCATACATTACAATAGTTGGATGCATACGGATGCGTGCGTTAGCCCAATGTGTAATACAAAAATCCTTGTCCAGGATTTGAACTCTGGTTTCCATGTCCATTTGCAACGACGGTAACTATTACATCATGAATAACATATATATGCATACACAGGCACGCACACTCACAAATACATGCATTTATATATCCATATACATATGCATATAGATATATATGCATATATATATGCATACGTATACATACACACACACACATATATATATATATATATATATATGCACACACACGCACATATATATATAGTAGTAATTTAGTAAGCGATTTGCTCATATGTGGCACAAGGCCGTATGAATGGGCCACTCTGTGAGACTCGAACTCACTCATGAAGGTTTGCTAGTCTAACTTGCTAACCATTACACCACCCGAGATCCCCCCATATATATATATATATTATTTCGATAAATCAGCCAATCAGCATTTGTGTGTGTGTGTGTATGTGTGCATATATATACATATATATTATATAATTGTATGTATGTATGCGTATGCACATATATATATCTACGTGTGTGTGTGTGTGTGTGTGTGTGTGAGTGGGTATGTGCATGTGCATATATACATATGTATTTATACGCATGCGTATATGTGTGTGTGTGTCTGTGTGTGTGTGTAGTCGGTATTCTTACTATATCGTGATAACAAACGAAGCTAGTTTCCCCCATAAATTCACACGCATATAGTGAGTCAACTATTTAACCTATATATATATATATATTACATTTCTGAAATTTTCTTCATTCCACACATTTCATCTTCTGGGAAACATCTTCACTTCTTTTTATTGTTTTTTTTTTATTAGATTTGCAGTCAATTCTTTGCATTTAAATTAAAAAAAGGCAATATGCAACAAATGCTTACAACTACTATTACTACTAAAAGCTTGACGGCAACTATACAAGAATGCTGCAAGCAATATTGAACAGGTCCTGGAGGCTACACCCCACAAAGCAGCAGCTGTACGGCCACCTACCACCCATCACGAAAACTATCCAAATTAAACGAACTAGACATGCAGGACAGTGCTGGAGAAGTAGGGACGAGCTCATAAATGATGTACTCCTGTAGACCCCTTCGCATGGCCGAGCAAAAGCAAGGTGACCAGCTCGAACCTACATACAGCAGCTCTGTGAAGATATGGGGGTGTAGCCCCGAGGACCTGCCGGATGCGATGTACGATAGGGAGAGGTAGTGAGAAAAGGTCAGGGATATCCGTGCTGATGGCGCGACAAGATGATGACTATTACAACTACTACTACTTTAAAGTAATTACCAACAGTCCGCAGAGTAATGAGGGGGGATGTTTTCTAATGTAGGAAAGTGACTAGACGAACTGAGTTCAAATCATGGAAGAGGTTCGCATTTGACTTTGCGCAAATTCCCTTGGCAAAGACAATAATCTTTCTTTTTTTCCTCGCCCCGTCCCGCTAGCCATAGGTAAATAGAGTGACTGACTTGACACTTTCGTTTTGATAAAGTAACCAGAGAAGGAAAAACCTTTAATTCACAAGCTGAAGGCTTGGGGTTTGCAATACCACTTACTAAAACCCTGCTTGCCATTGAGACCACAGTATGATCAAAGATGGGTATGGCTGTGTACCTATACTTTTTAGTCTTGATACTTTTATAACATGAGGGCAGATATAAATGGCAGTTGAGGTTGTAGAGTTCTGTTTCCTTTTGTTCTATTAAATGGAAGAACAAATGAGTTGACGAAGTTATTGATAGTTTTCAATTTGAAAGTTTTAATAATAGCTTGAGACGAAAGGAACCCTTGTGCTGTAAGTCGCAGCAGAAGGATATAGTTGTAGAGTTGAGAAGGAATAAAGACGCTGAAGTCAAAGCAGGAGTTGAGATGCTGTCGCCAGGACAGGAATCAAAAAGCTGAAGTCAAAACAGGAGTTGAGATGCTGTCGCCAGGACAGGAATCAAAATGCTGAAGTCAAAGCAGGAGTTGAGATGCCGTCGTCAGGACAGGAATTAAAATGCTGAAGTCAAAGCAGGAGTTGAGATGCTGTCGCCAGGACAGGAATCAAAATGCTGAAGTCAAAGCAGGAGTTGAGATACTGTCGCCAGGATAGGAATTAAAATGCTGAAGTCAAAGCAGGATCTTCCCCCACTAGAGATCGAACCAGTGACCACAAAATACAGAGTCAAAACTCTACCACTGACCATCGATCCACATCGCACACAAGCGATGCCAAATTAACTAGTCATAGCAATTGCGCGGCTAATTGACCTGAATGTGTCTTGTAAGTTACATCCGTATTCTTTATATAGGACACAGTCACCTCCAGGGCCACGTCTTCCCGAATGGATTGGAAATACGCATCTGCGTAATCAAGAGGAAGGAAATAGGTGTAGAGGGGTGATCACGGTATACACCGCTGATGAAACCTAATAAGGTCGAAACAGCTGTCCAGTGGTTCCATATGTCGCACGCAGTGTTTGCCGGATTTTCTGTTCATGGTAATTCAATTTATAATATAATTCCTCTGCTTAAAAAAGAAAATGACACAAGAAGAAAATAGACATATTGAGTCCAATGATGACTTAGAATTTCATCCTTCATATAATAATATTCATAATATATTTTGCATTCTTTTTTGTACAATTTTACGGCAGTTGGTTTTCGTTTAAATAACCAATGCCATATATTAATGAATAAAAACAACTCTACTATCGCACCAGGGAATAATCTTTTACTATGCTTTGCTTAGTTTGGCACAAGGTTAGGAGTACGGAGCACCCAAAGAGAAGCAAAATCACTACCAATGGTCGGCCATCTTATTCTGTCTTAGTAAATGCAGCTTCAGTCTTGATAATTTTTTAACACAACTTAAACTTCCGCTTTGTTGGCTTTGTTGGCTTTGTTCCTTTGTTTATAAGCGGAATGCCAACTTGAACATAGGTAGCATATTTGCTACCTATGTTCAAGTTGGCATTCCGCTGTTGAAAAAGGAGAAGGAATTGACAAACTCGAACAGAGGAAAACAACACACGCGCGTTACGTAATGTGAAGAAAACATTTTTAAGGGCTTACGTAAACAAAAGGGAGATAATAGTGGGAGTTATCGGATTTGTATAGTTCTCTTTCAATACACTACAGAGGAGTTAAATCCTCCTTAACTCCTAAATGGGTGTCCTGGATATGAATGACACTAAAGTGCATCTGATGGTGAGGTTGCAGTTCTAGAAATCTGAGGAAAGTGGAGTACGTTTTCATGATATTTATCGACTGCACCATGTACGCATGAGTATGGCGCATGGCCTTTTTTGGGGGAACCAGATGCAGGTCCGTAATCCACGCACGCCCGGCGGTTCCAAAAATGCCTTAAGCCCCGTCAACATTCCCCTAAAAAGAGGTGCTTCTTGTGCCTAGCTCCCCTCCCCACGCCCGGATCGAGTTAGAGCCTGGGGGACGGTTCCTTGAGTCTCAGGGAGCGCCGGTCTGAGCGCGTGTGACATGAATGCCGACTTCCTGGAATCTATATCAGACAGCCTCGACTGAATTCCACCAAAGGCAAGACACACCCGACCTGATCCACATACCAGGAAACACGACCGGCCGAAGTGTGTTCCAGCCCAATGGGCCAGGACAGCAAGTCAAAAAGACTATACAGTTCCCGTGGAGTACGTCTTCCTTGTCGTTACTTACATGATCAGCTCTGACCTGGAGAGATAATACCTGTTAGGGTCCATCTTTGGGTTAAGTTATTCAGTTTAAAAATTATTTGTATTTATTAGCAATAACTGATGCTATATAACTGTAAATTAATTGTATTAAGAATAGTTACTTAAAGCAATAATTTTTCACTAAGAAGTATTACTCGTTATTTGAAACCAGTCGGCTGGGGCTGTAGAATATACTGACTGCTTCTCTGCAGAGGGGTAAGACCCCCCTGCACAACGTGTGTCCTGGATATGGCACTAAGCTATCTGATGGAGCTTTGGGGAATGCGGAGTACCCCTTCATTGCCATCGCTCCCAGGTCCATTCTGGCCTTGAGTGGTGGCACCTAATCGGGTCCTATCTATGGGTCAAATAGAACTAAACTGTGAACTTATGCTAAACTGAATTGTTTGAAATGGAACTGTTTTGACATTTAACTGTATGAAAACAAAAACTGAATTGTTTGAAATAGAACTGTTTATATGTATAAAACTGGATTTGGCATGAAATAACCAACAATGGTTGATGTGCCATAAAACCAAGCCAAACCAAACCAAACCAAACTTGAAACCATATAATTACTAGTGTTAGATAGAAATACTTGAAACCATGTAACTGAGTGAAAATTATTTATGTTCAAAACTCTCAAGAAACAACTGGACGAAAATATAAATAAAAAGGTTCAATGATCGTGATTCCCGAATCTTTCGACATAATATAAACTTAGACAGTTTGACCTGCCATTAAAATCAATCAATGAACAACTCGTACTTGTCAAAGCATGTTGGATTTTATTGAACACTTCTCTGGTAATGTTATTGTATTAGCAGAAAAAGGAAGTCATACAAAAGAAGTACTAGCCGTTCTCGGCGTGCAGTCTGTCTGTCAAATGTCTCGTAAGAAGCTAGCTCGGAGAATATGTTTAGGTTGGACGAGTCCATCTTTGGGGTATGGTGAGATATGTCCCCATGACAAACCTATAGCGGAGGTGGGGGATAAGGAGGTTTTTACCTTTCCCAAGGGTATTTGTCCGAAAGTCAACGTAATAACGCGACTGGAGTTCGAACTCACTTTCTACGATATCACAGTCCATCATGTTAGCTACTAAGCAAGAAAAACTCCCCTCTCGCAGAAAAAAAAAAACGACTTGAATTTTCAAAGGGCCCATATCAGATTTGCGGGATATTTTGAATGTCCATAAAGAACTATAATAGAAAAATGAGGTGCCCGTGGTGTAATGGTTATCGTCGTAGGAAATGGACACAGCGACTAAAGTTCAAATCCTAGACGAGACTGATAGCATTTCACATAGCACTAATAACCTTGGGAAAAGTATGAATCCAATTATTCTCCCTCCAGCTATGGGTAAATAGTAGGGAAGACTGGGTTCTTCAGCCTTGGTGAAGCAACTAGTCAAGGAGAAAGAAAACTCTGAATTCAAACCTGTTAAACTCCGCTTAAAAATTGACCTTGTGTCATATCCTGCTCGATGGGAGGGGTTGGGTAAATATGATAATAAAAAAATGAGTAAGGTGAATTAGTCAAGCATACTGTTTGTTAGGCAGCAAACCAAGGAGAAGGAAAACTCTGCATTTACACCAGATATACGAGGGGCATACGATAAGTTTCCAGACTTTTTTCGTATGGGCACTTTTATTGATAGTACACACATGAAACTCTTGTTCCCTTCGAAGAAATCTCCTCCGGCTGCAATGCACTTGTTGTACCGTTCCAACAACTTCTGGAAGGCCCCATGGAAGCCCTCATGTGCGAGCGTGTCAATGATCTTCGTCACAGCCTCTTTCATCTCCTCAATTGTGTCATAACGACAGCCTGTAAGTTTTTCCTTGAGCTTAGGGAATAAGCAAAAGTCACAGGGAGCAAGGTCTGGACTAAGGGGAGGGTGAGGAACTGTCTTGAGTACCCTTGGGACAAACTTCGCGCAAATCTTTCGCATCTTCAGTTCCTCACGAATAATCGGGTGTACAGTTTCCACACTGTGGACTTATTGTCTCTATAGACACACGACGATCCTTATCCATGAAATTCTTTATTTGGCCCATCAACTCTGGTGTATTGACTTCTTTACTCTTCAAACATCTCTCATCATCCCTCACAGAGTCCCTGCCTTCCTTGAATCTCTTATGACACTCAAAAACTCATGCTCGATTCATGCAAGATGCTCCAAAAGCAGTCGGAAGCATTCCATAGGTTTCTGTGGCATTTTTTTCCAAGTTTAAAACAGAATTTTATTGCATATCCTTCTTCTAAAGTGTCCTCACGTCCAGATTGCATTTTTGAAATTCACTAGCTGTGACAATCAGGTTTTAGTAGGGTGTATTCAAATTGCTGCTGTAGCTGTTCATTTGAATCTGAAATCATAAAAATTGGTCAGTCACCTCATAAGATGTATAGCATTAACATACTGAATTTTCAAGAGTCTACGACAATCTTAAATGCCCATACGAAAAAAGTCTGGAAACTAATCGCATGCACCTCGTATTTTATTTAAAAATTTACCTTGGGTTGCATACGGCCCATGGTAGTTGGGTTGCGTAAATACAGACTGTATGTCAGTGGTGATACGCTTGCCGGTGTTGGTACACAAGTCATCGACTGTCGGTCCATGGTGAGTTTGTAGTTTCATCTATCATAATATATATATATATAACATGGAATATAAAAATGAAAATGAATGAAAAGTTTCTGTATTGTTTAGTTATATTCTTTTCAAATGCTTTTCTCAGCAAATAAAATTACTTGAAACGTTTTTTTTTTTTTTCAAACATTTTAATAATGTACTACTCGGCCCAGTCGTCTGGAGCTGTAGAATACACCGACTGCTTCGCTGCAGAAAGGTAAGACCCCCCACCACCACCACCACTCACGAGTGTCCAAGATATGACACTAAACAATCTGATGGTGAAGTTTCAGTAATGATGGGGCTTTGGGGAATGCGGAGTACCACGGCCAACTAGTAAATACGGCTCCACATGTTACATTATCCGGCTAAATTCTAACAGACCGAAGTAACGTAAACAAAAGAAGAAAAAAATTAAATTAAATTTAAAAAAATGAAATTAACCTAAAAAAGAGAATTAACTTTAAAAATTGAACAGATAAAGTAATAGAATAATGTTGGTAGAATTTATCCGACGTTATTTTTATTCCTTTCAACATTAAAATGCATATTTATACTTTGTCTTTTATTAATCCACAAGCCCCGTGGTGTAATGGTTATCGCCGTAGGAGATGCACACGGCGACACGAGTTCAAATCCTGGACGAGACTGATTGCATTTCACATAGCACTAATACCCTTGGGAAAGGTATGAATCCAATTATTCTCCCTCCAGCTATGGGTAAATAGTAGGACAGACTGTTTTCTTCAGCCTTGGTAAGGCAACTAGTCTAGGAGAAGGAAAACTCTGAATTAAAACCTGTTAAACTCCATTTAAAAACCGACCTTGTGTCATATCCTGCCCGAGCGGAGGGGTTGGTAAATATGATTAATCCACAAATTATAAATGGCTGTGAGTTATCTTGCTTTTCTGATTCTCAAATGTTTGATATAGAGAACTGAATTTTTCGAAGGAAACCAGTCATTACAATTAACAAATTAACCGATTTCTCAAGATTGGATTTTCCAAGAGGAAAAAAAATGTTGATACTCTTTCTCTATTGGTATGATATCTACAAGAACAGCCAAATGCAACACATTTGTTAACCATTTTTGATAATCTAAATATGAATAACTTTAAAAATTCAATGTATAAATGCAATTATTCATGTATTATTAAACATATCAAGCGTCTATAAACAAACCAGGCCGTTCAATTTTTAAAGTTAATTCTCTTTTTAGGTTGTAGCAGAAAGAACTTCGTATTTTTGTTTGGCGCGTAGATTAATTTGACCGTTATAGTCGTCGCATATTTTCACCCGATGAGGATGACTTATCCTATTCAACCCGGACCATTTCCCCGGACAACATAAAAATGATGAAAGCCCGCCAAACTATCTCTTCCTCAGAACCTTTCCAGCAGGACGGAGTACTTTCTGTCCATCCCTTCATAGCAGCAGAATCACAACATCATGAGGAAAGCCGTCTAATTTATGGACCTTTGAGTCTACTCTCTTAGACCAAAGGTCCCTAGTTGAACATGAATTAGATGCATGTAATCCGCCACTTACAGGAACACTTTTATGTCGCCTCTAACTTTTGCTATGTCTACAGCGACGCGCAATTACGCTCAGACATTCAGCCACCTCATTCCTGGGCAACTTTTCTGGAGATCTTAATGTCTCTCTCCTACAGCAGCCAGGACCACAAATATATGGGTGACTACATTCTTCCTGTCCTTAAACAGCAAACACGACTTATACTATGTCTATAGCGACGCATATTCCGCTAAGACATTCAACATTGCCTTGACTGTACCGACGCACATTTCGCTCTGGCATTTAGCTGCTGTAATTCCTTCTCAACTCAATAACTATTTCCTTCCTTTCTTCCAACGAGACTTGCAGCATAAAAGTACCCTTTATTCTGGCTGCCATTAAAACTTCTTGAAAACCTTACGACATCTTCGTTCTTCTCCTTTATTTTCCAACAATATAGCGAGGAACTAATGTAACAAAATTTCTTTGCTAAAAAGTTAATTTCATAGGCAGCCATGAATGGATTATACTTTTTGTTAACATCGAGACCGGGGTTCAATCCCAGGTCGAGGCATATCAAAGACAAAAAAAATGGTATTTGATGCCTCCTTGCTTTACACTCAGCATTATAAGGTAGGGATCAAGGGTAAAGTGAAACAATCCGGGGAAAGGAGTAGCAGCTTCCACGGTGTTGTAGCTAATGAAAAGTGAGCCTTCGGGTCGCCCTCGATAACGGTCTCAACTTTTAATGTAACATACCGGGCCGTATTTACTTCATTGCCCTCGCTCCCAAATCTACTCTGGCTCGGAGTGGTAGCACCTGAGAGGGTTCTATCAATGGGATAAATAAAACTTTTTGATATTTAAACTGAGCGCAAACAAATAACTTATGCTAAATTGAATTGTTAGAAATCGAATTGTTTGATCAGTTAGCTGTGTGTATCTTCAAAATGAACAATTTAGAGTAAATCTTTTTGGAAAATACATTAAAGTAGTAATCATAGTCAAGTTTATAAACATTAGGTTTATAAGTCCTAAAAATTCTCTCTAAACTGTTCAGCATAACGGTTATAGGCGTTGGTTCCCTAAGCTTCTAAGGGTTGCAGGTTCAATCCTGACTACAGGCGAGTAACAATACAGGAATACTTAACACTTGTACCCAGTTATGGCTAACAGAATCAGTTCAGGTGACCCCCGTGGATTCAATAAAGGACGTAGTTCGAAGATCTGTGTAGGTTCCTGAGTTCGATAAACACCTGAAAAAGACCAGAAGACATATCGGTCGAAACGTTGTGGAAATAACAATAAAGATGAAGACAATAGTCCGAAAACCCTTAATAATGAGATGAATGTTAACAATTTTAATGTGCATAATAGCCTTTTAAAAATGATAATAGGTATATTAAAGTTACTCTAAACTCTAAGCCAATAGGAGTCGCTAATTTTGGCCGACTATCGCGAATTTTAAATCAACATGTGGCATATAAGACGCAGGGGAATTTCAAAAGATATTTTTAGTAAAAAAAAGGGCGCTTTATATGACATCAAATACAGTAATTACGTTTTACTAGAGACGATATAAAAACAAATATAAATGAAATTTATCTAAATATTAGGCTGTTAAGAAAGTAATTAATTTTTACTAAAGACTATATAAAAACAAATATAAGATAAATTTATCTGAATATTATCATCAAAAACGTAATCACATTTATTTTCAATCATCTCAGATCAACAAAACACAAAAGAGGATAATTAAGATGGGAGGTTCTTTCACATCCTCCATACTCATCAGATTTTCCACTGACAAGCAAATATTTCTAAATGTTCTACCATTTATGAAATGTTCTTGTGATCTACGAAAATGAAAAACTGAACATAAAGTAATCAACTACTTTCAAACGAATCAAATCTTAACCCTTAAGGGGTTGTATGCAATTTTAGCGGCTGTAAAATTGTGTTTGTTTGTTAGCGAGGAAGATAGTGTAACGTGCATGTGTGTTTACGTTGGTTTGTTTCCTCACTAAGTTTGTAAGGTAATAAATGAAGGATGAAGAAGTAAGATGCCGATAGTCGAAATGTGTTTTTAGGAATAGTTTTTATTTGCAGCATGGGATATTGGGGTTGCTTTTTGTGCTGCAAGTCTCGTAGGAAGGCTTTGAGTAAGGAGACGAAATGGAGATCGGATAGAGTTGAGAAGACAGCGCGTGCCATCGGTCGTGCGAGGGATTGTGTTCGCCGTAGTTTAGCTAAAGCCATGTTGCCGTTGGAGGAAATGAACTTTGGAGTCACCGTGAGTTTTGTGCGTCTGGTAGAGAGGCGTGCGTTGTCTCCATTAAAGTGGCCCAGAGGTGAATTGAGAGCTAGGTGTTGAGAGCGGAATAAAGGCATCGCATCGACATAGCCAATTTTGGGGGTGACATAAAGTTGTTCCTGTGGTGGCGTATTGAATGTATCTAATTCATATTCAACTAGGATTCCTTGGTCTAAACGAAATAGACGCAAGGAATCCATAAATTAGAGAGGTTTCCTCGTGTCCGTGCTGCTGCTGCTATTGAAGAGCCCCCAGTGAGACATCTGCACTGGGCGGCGTTGTTCAGCCAAAGAGGCTGTTTTTGGCAGCTTACCCAATTTCTGCTGCCCTGGAAAGGAGATACGGGTTGAATAGGGTAAGTCATCCTGATTGGGTGAAATTATGCGTCGAATTAAATTGCGCGCCAAACCAAAATACCTTCTGCTACACTATTAAACAAACCAAACTTAGCATATATTTTCCCATTTCATCTACCATGAGCAAGATGTGACAAAAGGTTAATTTTAAAACAGAGTACAGCTGGTTTGAATTTAGTTTTCCTTCTCCGAGACTGGTTGCCTCTTAACAGAGTTAAAGAACCTAGTTAGCCCTACTATTTACCCATCATCATCATATCGTACTGCTAGCACGGATTTCCCTGACTCTCTCTCTCGCCATTCATCTCTATCATCTCTCGCTTCCGACAGATCCTCTAGACAACAACCTGTGTCCACACAGAGCTGTTGTAGATAAGTTCTAGTTGGTCATCCAACACTTGCACGTCCGTGTGAAGGGGCCCACAGGAGAAAGTTGCTTATGAGTTCGTTATTATTTCGTTCTTATTTACCCATAGCTCGAGCGAATAAGATATAGATTCATACCTTTTTTTAAGGGCATTAATGGGAAGGGAAAAATAAAAAGCCTTGTCCAGGATTTGAACTCAGGTCATGATTGTGAAGAGGCAACCAGCCTAGAAGAAAGAAAACTCCGAATTCAAACCAGCTGTACTTCCCTTAAAATGGCCCAGCTGGCTGGAGCTGCAAAATACACTGACTGCATTTCTGCAGAGGGGTAAGACTCCCCCAACGACAATCAGATAGTGAGGCTCTAGTAATGCTGGAGCTTTGGGGAATGTTGAGTACCCCTTTATTGCCATCACTCCCAGCTCCACTCTGGTCCAGAGTGGTAGCATCTGATTGGGTCCTATCTATGGGCTAAATAGAACTAAACAGTGTACCTAAGTTAAACTGAATTATTTGAAATAGAACTGTTTTTACATTTAATTGTGTGTAAACAAAACTGAAGAATTCACGTTCTTGCAGGTTGGCAACATCTCTGTGTAGGGGTCCATAAGAGAATGTCGCTCATGAGTTCATCTTTACTTCTGCAGTAGTGCTCTGTGTATTTTCTTCATCTTGGTTAGATGGCTCGTGAGATGGGAGGTAAGTGACCATCCATCCGCATTTTTGTGAGGTGTTGCTTCCAGGATTTGTTCAAAACAGTACAAAGTATTCTTGTGAAGTTCCCACCTAGCTTTTTTCTCTGAGCATTTCGTTAGCATCCAGCCTTGGTTACAAGAAAATTCATACAAAAAATATGAAGGAAGCCAAGACATTTTTTTTTATTTCTGAAATTGAAAGACAAGAATTAAAAAAAAACAAAAGAAAACTTGAGATGCCAGTAAATGAAGAGTACAATTTATTACATATTTAAAAAAATTAAAATTTAAAAAAAACGTCCAACTGACAAAAGGTAAAAATTCAAACTTTCCTTTATTTTTCCCCCTTTTTTAATTATTATTTTTTTTTTTTATTATAAATACTGCATGATGGAAAAATGTCTTTAAATGATGTTCCCTCGCACTACACAGAGGTGTAGCCATGGCAACAATACAAAAAGCATATCTAACTACACCATGAAAGATGCTAATCAAACAAAAAAAATCATCATAAAAATAACCGCAGAGAAAATACATTTCCTGCTAAATCCATTTGCAATAAAAGTTTTTTCTGGTTAAAAATTAAAACATTTTTTTTTAGGAATATTCAACAACATAAACCCTCACCCCCACAAGAAAAAAACAAATAACAAATAAATACTAATGTCCAGGTTATGTTGAAAAAAAAAATTTGGTAAAGTGAAGAATTAAAAAAAAGAAAAGTTTTTGTAGTCAATAGCAACTGATATCAAAACCAATTGTTTTGTTTTTAATAGAATTACATAATAACTAGAGACCTTTTGCTGTGCCTTTGACAATATCAATGCTGTTCAGATGTCTAGAATTTCCTAGAATTTCTAAAATTCTGAGATGAGCCATTATTATTTCTAGAGTTATTCCAACTCTGGATCTCATGTTTTTGTGTTTTTTTTGCAGATCAATTCTTCAGCCTTCTTCAAGTCTCCAATTCATATGGAAGGGCACCCGACCCAAGTAAAATTGCAGTGTCATAAAAGTTATCAAAGTAAAGTAGTGCTACTCAAAGAGCTGGTATGAGTACTGGTGCTGATATGCAAGTCATTAACTGCCAGTATATGGCGAGTTCCCAGTTTTTACGTTTTCATATTATAGGGTGTCTTGATATACTTGGGACCCATATGACTGCTAATAACTCTACGAATAATGTTGTGTTCGTTTTTGTTTCAGACTTGAAAATAGTTTACTCTAACACCCATTAATCCGTGATCCCAATGCCTTGGACAAGAGGAAAAATATTTTGTCTCACTACTTATTTGGAGATAAAATCATTTTAAATTGTCTCAAAATAGATGCAACCCATTTATATGATAATGATTTCTTACTGACACAAGAAACTCAAAGAAAGATTACATGTCCTGGAAGTTTATTTAATAACAATTAAAAAAACATTGATTTGATGTATATAGCTCGAAGGATACATTTTTTACAGGACATGTTCCAAATGACTGCCATTGCATTTATCTCAGTAATAAATCATCATATTATTGGGTTGCATCCATTTTGAGATACCCTGTATATACATATATAACAGGTAATGTAAAAATGAAAATGAATAAAATCTTTCTGTATTGTTTGATATTCTTTTCCCCTGTTGTAATATAATACAATAGATAGAAATATTTGAAACTTGATCAAAAAGTCAAATAATGAGAAAATGGCATCAACATGGTAGTGATCTGTGGCACATTGGAAAAATACCCTGCCAGTATGCCACATCAGATAATTTGAGAAACACAAATATAGAGAACAGAATGAAATTAAACTCTGGTCAAGATTATTTTGCATTCACTTTGTACTGATGCTGTTTGTGAAATACATAAATCCACTTCTTGCCTATTACGAGTAAGTAGCAGGGTTGCTTTGGCCCCTAAGCTGTGTTAAAAAAAGACATCTTACTTGACCTGAATGCTCAAGATAGAGATTGTTATCTTGCAACTGGTTTGGTTTCGTTTGGTTTGATGGCATGACAACCATTGTAGGTTATTTAATGCCAAATTCTTTATACATATAGAATTTGATATATGATTTGGTCTGGTTGGGTTTTATGGCATATCAACCATTGCAGGTTATTTAATGCCAAATTCTCGTTATACATATATATTAAATATATATGATTTGGTGGTATATATATATATATATATATATATGTTATTTGCCAAATCCTCTTTATACATATATACTAAATATATATATATGATTTGGTGGTATATATATATATATATAGGTTATTTGCCAAATCCTCTTTATACATATATACTAAATATATATATATGATTTGGTGGTATATATATATATATATATATATATATATATATATATAGGTTATTTGCCAAATCCTCTTTATACATATATACGAAATATATATATATATGATTTGGTGATATATATATATATATATATATATATATACAGGTTATTTGCCAAATCCTCTTTATACATATATACTAAATATATATATATGATTTGGTCTGGTTGGGTTTTATGGCATATCAACCATTGCAGGTTATTTAATGCCAAATTCTCTTTATACATATATATTAAATATATATGATTTGGTGGTATATATATATATATATAGGTTATTTGCCAAATCCTCTTTATACATATATACTAAATATATATATATGATTTGGTCTAGTTGGGTTTTATGGCATATCAACCATTGCAGGTTATTTAATGCCAAATTCTCTTTATACATATATATTAAATATATATGATTTGGTGGTATATATATATATATATATATAGGTTATTTGCCAAATCCTCTTTATACATATATACTAGATATATATATATGATTTGATGGTATATATATATATATATATATATATATATATATATATATATATATATATAGGTTATTTGCCAAATCCTCTTTATACATATATACTAAATATATATATATGATTTGGAAACACGTTTTGTAGATAACATTCTTATATGAATTTGAGCTCATTTTTGCACACAGTTACATATGGTTTCAAGTATTGCTCCATAATAGTCACAATTTAACATCAGTCACTTGTCTGCACACAGTTTGTTCTATTTGACGCATAGACAGGGTCCTACCAGGTGCTATCACTCAAGGTCAGAGTGGACCTGGGAGCAATGGCACTAAAAGGGTACAAGCCTGGAGCCATGCCATCACAAGGTTTAATGTTATATTCTATTGTAGGAAGTGCATTCAGTTAATTAATTGGTAGGTTGGGTTTTATGGCATATCAACCTTTGTAGGTTATTTAATGCCAAATCCATCATTATACAAGTAAACAGTTCTATTTCAAACAATTCAGTTTAGCATAAGTACACAGTTTAATTGTCAAAAACAATTCTATTTCAAGATATTCAGTTGAGTCAAAAAGTCCCAATTCAAACAATTTAGTTCAGTATAAGTATAGTTTCTATTTACACGCATTTAAATGTCAAAACAGTTCTATTTCCCGTAATTTAATTTAGCATAAATACGCAGCTTAAATGCAAAAACAGTAAACTCTAGAAACCACAGTTTAGTTATATTTGACCCATAGATAGGACAATATCAGGTGCTACCAGTTCGGGCCAGAGCAAACATGGGAGCGATGGCAATGAAGGGGTGCTTTGCATTCCCCAAAGCTCCAGCATTATTGGAATCTCACCATTGGATTGTTTAGTGTTATATTCAGGACACTCGTTGGGAGAGCTCTTACCCCTCTGCAGAGGTACAGTCGGCATATTCTACAGCCCCAGCCGACTGGGCAATACACAGAGTTAGATATAAAAATGGTTTTATTTCAGATAATTCAGTTTAGCATAAGTACACAGTTTAGTTCTATTTGACCCATAGATAGGACCCTATCAGGTGCTACCACTTCAGGTCAAAGTGGGCCTGAGAGTGATGACAATAAAGGGATACTCCGTTTTCCCCAAAGCTCTAGCATTACTGTAAGCTTATCATAAGATTGTTTAGTGTCATATCAAGACACTCGTGGGGGGGGGTCTTACCTCTCTGCAGAGATAAAGTCAATGTATTCTGCAGCCCCAGACGACTGAGTAATTGTTGTGGGGGGTGGGGGTTACCCCTCTGCAGAGATGCAGTCAGTGTATTCTACAGCCCAGCTGACTGGGTTGTTCTTGTTACTGGTACCATGTAACTGTCATATAGTACTAGGGAATTAGATGGGTATAAAATTAAGTACCCCCCCCCAATCATCTAGAGAGACGTGTTAAGAGTTAGCATAGTATTCCAATGATTGATAAAGTTACGAGAAACATTCATCCATTCATTATTATAGTTAATGTTCACCAATCTTTACTTTGCCCAGTCGGTTGGGGATGAAGAATACACTGCATCTCAGCAGAGGGGTAAGACTCCCCCAACGAGTGTCCAGGATATGACAGTAAACAATCTGATAGTAAGGGTTCCGTAATGCAGAGTATCCCTTCAGTGCCATCACTCCCAGGTCTACTCTGGCTTGGAGTGGTAGCAACAGACAGGGTTCTATCTATGGGTCAAATAGAACTAAACTGTGTACTTATGCTAAACTAAATTGCTTGAAAGAGAACTGTTTTGATATTTAACTGTGTGTAAACAAAAAAAAAACTATACTTATACTAAACTGAATTGTTTGAAATTTAATATGGCATTAAATGACCCAAAAAGGGTCGATACACTGTAAAACAAAACAACCAACCAGCCAACCAATCAATCTTTGCTTTTTAATTCTGGGGAGGAGAAGAGAAACAAAAAAAAAAGGTGAAGAACAAGTTAAAAAAGTCCTGATCAGATCGTTACTTCACAGTACAGAATCGATCAGTTATTAACACTTTCTTTATTCAGTTAAAAAACATACCCATCCATCAAAAAATCCCATAATCTATAAACCAGAGAATAATCATGTAGTGTTCATAGTATTTCTTAAAGTAATGGCATTTATTTTGTTGTGTTCATTTCCCAAGTCACTTGAAACAAGATGTATTAGGTTATATGATACCAGCAGTTCAATTAAACCTAAATTCAAGTCAGAAAATATGTATATTGACCTTTATGCTAGGATGTTTACTTATTCATCACTAGGGACATAAGTGTTTGGCCCAGCTTTAGAGGTCCATCTGTCAGGCTGCACCTTCTTATTGCACTAAACAGAGTTGGTTTAGGATCACTGTTAATTTTTGACACCTGGGACCTCCCAACCACAAGGGAATTGTTGAGAGGAGCTGAACAATTTTTGTTCCTACTCACATGTACACATAATAAACTTGGACTTGTGTAATATTCTGCACTTATGGGGAAGTGGATACAAGCCTACTTCCCAGGAACTCAAACGGTAAAAGAGAGAGAGAATGAGATCGATAGTTGGAACAATTTCTGAACTGTATAGCTTTCATCTTTAATAGGTAAGTTCATGGGCTTTATTTTTTCCAGTGTGTGTGTGTGTGTTATTTTGAGAAAGAACGGTGCAGGTGGGAAAGGGAGAAAGAAAAAATAAAAACATGTCCATGCGGGGATATTTAAATTAAGACATGGTTGAAATTCTGAATGAACTACCTGAACTATGTCAGATAAGAGTTCAAGACTAGGACCACCAACATGGCAAAATTGACATACACATATCCATTTTTATTTATTTTTCAAAACAATGTCTATTCTACAATCTGTTGTTAATTAAATATAAAGCGGAAGAAAAAGTAATTCTTACTGTAAAATATAAATCCACATTTAAAAAAAAAAAAAGAAAAAAAAAAGAGACTAATTAATATTTACTAAATTATCTCATACTTTTCAGTGAAAAATTTTCACAAAATGTTGTAAAGAAATATATTTGAGTAAATGATATTTTATCTGGATTGTGCCTGAATTAAGGAGCATTGCTAAGTTGTTATCCTTGGTTTATGAAATTTATATACAAATGTTAGAACTATTTAAAACAGAGGTAATATTTTTTTTTTAAATCTGAGAAAAAAAAAGTACCTTAAAAAAAAGAAAAAAAAGAAAAAAAAAGATACCTTATCACAAAGCATTTCTCCCACCCTAACTTTTTTTTAAACCTCCAAGTTAAAGAACCACCCAAAAACCTATTTAGTAACACTTAATTAAAAGTGAACAGTAATTCTATTAAGAAAATTAAATTCTTCTTCTTTTCTAGTTTAGAAATTTAAATCAAATAAGTTAAATTAAATAAATTATATCTCAAAGCAACACAATCTACTGCTCATTATCATTTTATTTTTAGAGAACACGTTTTTAATGAGTTACCCATACTTGAAAAAAAAAAAAATTCTTTTTTAATATAAAAATCTTTCTCCAAGGTCTAATAAGTTATACAATGAAAATTTGGTAGGTCTCTATCAAACCATTTCAACATCTTTTGAGGATAGACTTTCGGGTTTTGAGAAACGGAAGATAATACAAAAAATTAAATTGACATGTTTTACTTTAAGGACAGCTCCATGGTGAAATAAATTTTTATTTTGACAAGAGGGAGAGTATTGTGTGCATGCGTGTATATATATATATATATATATATATATATATATATATGTAGAAAAACAGTTTTTCTACATATTGTCGGATTACAATCCTTTATTTACTCTTCATATATATCTCTATATAAAAAAACAAATTTTGAAAAGTAAATGCTACACAATATACCAGTATAAATGCTCATTCTTACAAAGTAGAAATGTACCTACAAAAGTTACATCACTTTTGTAATACATCCTCTCCTGATGATGGCGCAAGGTTGGTCAGTACTACTTGGGAAATAACTAATCAACCAATTCCTGGCAAATATCATAAGATCAATACGAAAGCTCGAAAGGATTAACAAAAACATATGCAGACAAAAAATGTCTATAATGTTCAATCAAATATATATATATATATATATATATATATATATATATATATATATACACACACACACTCATACACAGAGGAAGAGGCAGATATACTATACACATTTTAAACCAGTAATTCCTAATTTGAGGCATGCAATATTTTGCTAGAGCTTGTTTAGAGACCAAGTTAATGAATATGTAAGAATTAAATATTACAAGGGGCTATTAGAATTTTAGAAGTGGGCATGGCCTAAAATCAGTTAGGAACCGCTGTATTAAGCTATCACCTAGTCGGTGCATGTGAATCTAGGTAAGTGGTAATGGTTGCTCCATCTGGCTAATGTCTTACCATTTTTTTCCAGATATGATCATGGGTTGGACTGATGTATGCTGTTGAAGTGTTATTTTAAAGACTGGTGAATCTATAATTGCAACACAAAAAGAGCTTTTAGAGTTCATTTCATGTTATGTCAGAATGATGCTGTTCAGGATAGAAAATGGATTGAAAAATTTCAGAACCACAGGTTCATAGATTAAAAGAAAGCTATGTGGAAGACCTTGAACTGCAGAAAATATCCAGACAGTGAGACAGTCTGTTGTGCAATCCCTTAATCATTCAGCCTGTAAATATGTTTCTGCTTTAGGATCGTCTAACCAAACAAAAACTGGTTAAGACATTAGCAAGGTGGCACAACCATTGCCACTTGCCTTGTTTCGCACTCCAAAGATGACAGTTTTAAAATGTGGGAGGTATTTCAGCCACACCATATATATATATATACATGTGTGTGTGTGTGCATAATATTTAAGCAGCAGATTCTCTTGTAGGTATGTCTTATTGAAGAAAACTGACAAGAATTTAGTGTTTAGCTTTTTAAACAGCTTTTCTTTTTGGGAAATGAGATGTGGTTACCGTTGTGGCAGGCAGTTTAAGAACTGTCTGCAATCTCTGTTAGTGTAGTTCAAGTCAGGGTATGGGTAGTTTCAGCCATCTTCAAGAACGTAGGTGCTCCCACATTGTAGAGTACTGGATTGATTCTGTGTTCAAGGAATTTTTAGGCGTATGTGTGTATGTATGGGCCATTAGTGTGCTGATTTGAAGTGTAGGGATAATGGCTGAGGATCATGGAACTGCGGATTTGTCGAGACTGTAAATCAGATGTATTTTGAGATTCCCATTCCCAAGCTAAAAAGATATTTTGTTTTGTGTAGGGTGTGTGTGTGTGTGTGTATATATATATATCTTGTATTGATTAAGTTTTGAACCTTATCATATTTACCAACCCCTCCGCTTGGGCAGGATATGACACAAAGTCAATTTTTAAGCAGAGTTTAACAGGTTTGAATTCAGAGTTTTCCTTCTCCTAGACTAGTTGCCTCACCAAGGCTGAAGAACTCAGTCTGCCCTACTATTTACCCATAGCTGGAGGGAGAATAATTGGATTCATACCTTTCCCAAGGGTATTAATGCTATGTGAAATGAATCAATCTCGTCCAGGGTTTGAACTCGTGTCGCCGTGTCCATTTCCTACGACGATAACCATTACACCACGTTTTGAATCTTATTATGTGTTTTTAGTATACAACATTTCTTGTGAGTTAATTTGGTGAGTATAGGAGAAATGTTACAGAAAACTTTGTGGTAAATTGATGGTAATAGTCTCATTTTATGTGCTTTCTACACACCTTTACCAGTACAGATTTTGATACGAACCAAATTGATATACAAGAAATATGCCATACTAAACACAAATAACATAATAAAACAGAATGGCACTCATATAAGAACCAAAATTTAACTTATACAGTATATAAGCAGAAAGGAGAAAAGAAAAAATACAGATATATCTCTACATATACATACATACATATTTTAATATATTTTACACACACACACATTTATTTCTGCATTTGTAAGGAAATAATTATATTTTTAAAATGAATTTCAAACACTAACTACATCAGACAGTTTTGTAATAGAATGCCACAAACAGAAATAGAAGGTTAAAAAATTTCATATTTTTTCGTTTCAATTAGCAAATTAGATAAAATTCAGAAGATCCAACATTACATATTTAAATGCCCTGATAATGGTTTGATGCATGAACTGAAACACTTAACATTGGCAAATAATTTAACTATTAATAAAATTATCCTCTGAATACCTAGTTTGTTCATATTCAAACATTTACACACACACATATATATATATATATATATATAACACACACATATTACACACACACACACACACACACACACACACACACAAGTGACATGTGTCTCTCTCACATATCACAAGTAGACTTTCTTTTGGCGAAATAAAATTTCATTTCTGATGAAGATATTCTTATTATCAAACATGTCAATTTAATTTTCCACATTTGCTTGTATTCCTAATTTTACTCCAAACCTTTATATATATATATATATATATATATAAGGTAAAAAGGAATGGAGATATGATTTTAATAAGTAATGGATTTAAAATTACCAAAATAAATTACTTATTAAAAGCATATCTCCATCCTTTTCAAACTTTTTATTCCACTGAATTTGTTTATATATATATATATATGTGTGTGTGTATGTATGTATGTATGTTTTGGGAAAGTGGCTGTTCAAAATGAGTAAAAGATTTTTTTATAAGTGCTCAATGTGCTTCTAAGCAAACCTGACTTTAAATATTTAAAGGGCCATAATATTAATTATTTGCCCATGACAGTTTCACATTAGATGGATAACAGTATTGAGTGGTGGCTGGTTGTGTTGATGGTCATTCTTTTTTCTTTAAAAGGGGAGTGAAACAAAGTCGTTAAGTTGTTTGACATGGTCTGTGTAAAAAATAATCATTAAAGCATTGTCTGGTTACCTACAGGAGTTGTGTTCTTACTATAGAACCGCAGTCATCCATAACCAAGGATATAATAGGCAGCTTACCTTCTAAAGTGTTATACACCCAGGCTACGCCTTCCTATTGCACTTAAAAGGAAAAAAAAAAATGCTGAAAGAGCCAAGGGAATTTTTTTTTAATCCACAATCAGATATATAGAAAAAAAAAAGAAGGGGAAGCATAGTGCTGTATTCCATACCTGTAGGAATGGATATTAATACTACCTTCCCATTACCTTTAACAGACTGGGGTCAGGTTCAATGCCTATTGAGCTGAGCAATTTTTGTCTCGACCCACACAATAGTGAGACCATACAATAAACTACCTTGCATGAAATTTCAATCCAGTGGGAAAATGGATAAATCCTACCCATAAAATACTGCGGATATTAAAATAGGCAAATACAGGTATAAAAGTATAAGAACGAAATAAGATAAAAATCCAGTTAGTAAAATAATATTATCCTGTCCCATAATAAGAGTTATATTTTGTGTAGGAAATTTATAAGAAAATGTTACAACTATTATAGGACAGTAGTAAAATAATATGACCTTGTCCCATAATAGTTTTGACATTAGATGTATGAAATTTATAGGAAAATGTTACAACTATTTGTGACATAAGGAGTATTTGAAAAAAACAAAACAAATACAAGCCACAACCTTTTCTAAAAAGAACCAAACTTACTACTTCTCTTCACCTCAATTTTCGTTTATTTAATCAAAAATGTACTTGATATAAACTAAGCTAAGAGTTTTGATTTCCTAAGCTTTTTTTACTTAGATCTAGCACAAGGCCCAATGAATAGGGCACCCAATTAGACTTGAACTCACTTGTGAAGGTTTGCGAGTCTAGCTTACTAACCATTACACTACCCAAGGTACCCACTTCTCTAGTTGTAATTAACTAAGCTTTTTACTAAGATGTGGCACAAGGTCGTATGACTGGGCCATCCAATGAGATGAGGTGTTATCAATATTATACATTGGTATACTTCTGACTCAAGTCTTCATCATGGTTGCCAGTGCTGGACTTACCTATAAGCTAAAGCTTATGGCAACACAATCTCCTTGCTTTATTTATTAAAATATATTATTTTATCATTATTTTTATTCTGCAAGACTAATTCATCATATATATATGATGATTGCCTATGAAGGCTCTGAAAGTGCTCGGGACAATTTTGGGAAATTCATCTACCAACTCCAATCTGAAACTAAGACATTTATCAGGAAACTTGAAAGGATCTTAAATAAATTATACAGACAAAATTTCTCTTTATTATTTAATAAAACATGCTTAAATGAACGACTATTGCCTAACTACACACACACACACACACAGAGGGTGATTGAAAAGTAATTCCCTATTTCAAAATTCATAAAATTTGAATAGAATTTTTACAAGAAATAAATAATTATTTTAAAATAGGGAGTGACCTTTTAATCATCTTGTACCTGAGGGTCATTTAAAAAGTTTGAAGTCTTATCCAGAAAGAAGAGCCTTAGCTGACCACTTGTTATAAAATTAGAAAAATGAATTCAGATTTCTGTCTTAATTTTCGGGTAGGTGAGCGATAACTCAAAAATTGGGTGAGGCTTTTTGAACGACCCTCTTACATATCATTTTTTCTATATTTTTTTTCCCCAAACATTTTTTTTTAAAGAAGAGACTCAAATTACATATAAATTAGAGCCTCAGTAAGAGAAAGTCTAGTCCTAATGGTAGCCATAGGGACAACAACATTTTGGCTGTATCAGTTGGTAACCTCCTGGAAACTACAGACCCAAATACTTTATTCAATTCATGTGGTTAGAAAGTAAGAGATAATTATGAGTTCAATCTCTGGGCTATGAGTGCAATATATTTTGGTTCAGTGAAATATCCAGACCAAGACAAGGAAAAAATTTAACCAATATAAAATATCTTAAGCATAGAAAGCAGAATGAAAATACTCTAACCACTATGGATTGAATAAAGGGTTTGGATTGAAATTCACATAAAGAGACCAATTACAACAGACACACGTAAAAGCTTGTTACAACCACCAAAACGAGGACACTCAATTTTTCTATGAAAATAAATATGAAAGTAACTTAACTTTTTCCTAAATCCCACACTGAATTTATCTTTTAAAATTTTACCAGTTTAAAGGTAACACAAAATGAAATTTGAAATAATCTTAAGCAGGAGACGACAGTCTGCTATGGTAAGATATACGATGGAGATTGAATCATCAGTCTCATCTGTCAATAAAAAGTAGATATGTATGTAGATCTAAGTTGGCATAGTGTAGACACAATCACCGAATGCTACAGGACTGAGTTTATACAATCCTTTCTATCACTGATATTGAGCACTCTTTATTTATAAATATAGCAAACGACTTATATATACTATACACACATATATTAATGTTTTCAAACTTATGAGGCAACTTGAAAAATGTTTAAAACTAAACTCATTCCATGCATGTAAAATAAAATAGATTGTGTTTAATTTTTGTTTTATTGGATCCAGTTTTACATAGAGGTACAGAAAGATTGTTTGAAAAATATCACCTTTTTATTGTAATAGTAACTAATATTTAGGCTTTATGTAGAGAATTAGATAAAAATTAAATGGCTGAAATAGTGCATTGTAGTTTTTTTTAAAAAGTTTCCTTTGTGAAAAAGTCCTCAACTTATGAGGTATAAAATTCAATCAATCATTTTTTTTTTCGTTTGTTTGTTTATCTTATGAATAAAAAATAGTGTCAAGTTTTATAAGTATTTTTTTTCATGATATATTTTTTTCTCATAGTTGCTTAGATTTTTCTTTTTAACTCAAGTGAGTTATGATAAAAAAAAAAAGGACTAAAAAATGAAAATTAAAAATAAAGAGAGAAAATACTCATTAAAATTATGACTAATAATAATGGTTAACAATACTTTGGTTAAAAATGAATATAATAAAAATAGTGTTTTCAAGTAGTTCTGTTCAATTTTGTTTTTGCTGGTCATGGAAACTAATCATAGTCATTGTCTTTTTGGTGTCACAGAAGACAAGAAAGCAAGAATGTGAACAACTATATATATTACCAGCAAAATCTGTGTATAAAAAAAAAAAAAAAAAATTAGGATGAATACATTATCATACTTGAAATGACATTTGTAGTACAGAGAAAAATTTCATCCTCAAAGTGAAGTAGATTTATTAAGAAATTAAATATTATTGGGACTATCACACACACAAGTGTGTATGTATATAGTTAGGCAGCAGTCATTCATTTAAGCATGTTTCATTAAATAATAAAGAGAAATTTTGTCTGTATAATTTATTAAAGATCTTTTCAAGTTTTCTGATAAGTGTCTTAGTTTCAGGTTGGAATTGGTAGATGAATTTCCCAAAAAAATACAAACACACCTTACACAGGCAAGCAACCTCTGATAATGGCCTATAAAGGGTCCAAAAGCACTCGGGACAATTTTGGGGAATTCATCTATCAATTCCAACCTGAAACTAAGACACTTATCAGAAAACTTGAAAAGATCTTAAATAAATTATACAGACAAAATATCTTTATTATTTAATGAAACATGCTTATATATATATATATATATATATATATATATATATATATATATATATATATATGAATGAAGAAAGTAGAAAAAAAATTCAAATTTGATGAAATTATTATGAAAGTCAATGTTAAATGTTTCGGTTTTAATAATCTTCAGGACTTCAAAAATCATGAAAAATGTTGTTTAAATAGCAATGGATGTTTGTTGAAATTACAAGAGAGAAAAAAAAACTATCAATTGCTGCTTAAACATTTTTTTTCTTGATTTTAAAGTCCTGAAAAAGGTTTTATTAAACCAAAAACTTTTGATATTGACTTTCATAATAAATTAATTCATTAAATTTGGATTCTTTTGTTTTTTTTTTCTATTTTCTTCATACTGTCAGATTTTATATATATATATATATATATATATATATATATATATACACACACACACACACACACACACATAGACAGAGTCCTGGTCACAATTATTTGTACCCATTAAATTTCAGTACATATTGTAGAATATCTCCAGAACAAAACCAAACCAAAAATGAATAGTTGATAAGAAACAGCAAATGATAAAACTACAAGTTGATCTAAATTTGGTTCTTTTGCGTTTATTTCTGAATATAAAGCAAAAAACAATGAAAGATGCCAATAATAGTGACCAGGATTGTATATTTTAATATACTAAATCTGTCCCAGAATAGTTGCTACATTTGCAAATAAATTTCATACACTAAATGAAACAATTTATGGGTCAGTTGTAGCATATAATAATATACAATATAAATAAAAGTTAATTTCTTAAAAATCTTTTTTTTTTCTAATTTTAAGACTGGCAGCATAAATACTTTTGTGTAGCAAGTCTTGCAGTGAGTATAAAAGGTACAAGTTAGATTTAAATAGTGGATTTCTGTTTAATTTTAAATTTACTAAGTTCATTATGAGCCTATTTAAGAGGTCTGAGTTGGGGAAGATTTTTTTTTGAGGGTGAGTTGAGTTGGTTGTAAAGACAGATGTACAAAGAAAAATGTCAGGCAACAGCTTTTTTTTTTAAATTTTAAATGAGAGAGAGAGAGAGAAATTTGCAGAATTCTAAGAGTCCTGGAAGATCATAAAACTAGTTAGAAGCAGCAAACTTGAAAATACTGTTATGTCGGTGAGGACACAAAAGAGGTCCACAATTGCACTGTTAAAACTAATGTTACAGATGTTTAAAAAATGAAAAAAAAAAAAAAAGTATATATATATATATATATATATATATATATATATATATATATATATATATATATATATATATATATATATATAGGAAAACATTAAACAAGGCTAGAAAAACAACAACAAAAACCAAACAAACAATGAAAAAAATACACAAAAATTCTTAGCGGAACACGAATAAAATTTGAATAGGATTTCTTTTTTTGCATCCAAATCCGACTTTAAAACTTTGAGGTGTCTTTAAGGCAAACTGTTTGACGCAATTAGGACGGTCGAGAAGTGACATCGGCAGATACAGAAGTGACATCGGCGGACACAGAAGTGACATCGGTAGACATAGAAGTGACATTAGCCCATCTATATAGAATTATCATAGAAGGGCTTTCTACAGAAACTAAACTGTTTTTTTTTGTTGTTTTTTAATCACAAACAGAGAAACAGAGTAACTTCCAAATTTATGCACCGTACTAATCACTACACTTTTGGGTAATGCAATGGCCGGAAAAATTAGCAAGAATAACAAAGTGAGTCTACTATTATTAAATGTGAGGTGTGTCTACACACCAACTTATTAGTGAGAATAATTTCATTGTGAAATTATTATATATTCATTCCTATGGTGCATAGCTTT
>OY757945.1:25346909-25449409 GCA_963585895.1 Sepioteuthis lessoniana | reverse complement strand
ATGATGATGATGAACAATTCAATTAAACATCAGTCATTTGTTTACATACAGATAAATGATCAATCAGTTCTATTTCTAACAATTCAGTTTAACAAGTCATTTGTTTGCACACATTTTAAATGCGAAACAGTTCTATTTGACACATAGATAGGACCCTCAGAGTGGACCTGGGAGCAATGGCTACGAAGGAGTACTCCAAATTTCCCAAACCTCCAGGACTGGAGCCTCACCATCAGATTGGTGAGTATCATATCCAGGACACTCATTAAGGGAGGCCTTGTACCACTTCCTGCTAATGTTGAATGGGGAGTAAAATTATTGCATTCTACGATAAAAAGATGAAAAATAACTCAAACTAATCAAGTTAATCTACTCGACTTCTGGGCAGTTCTGACAGAGGGTCAGTTTAATGTAAGGTGGGAGAGCAGGTAAGGGTAACATTACCCAGTCCTCATGTGCAGACTACTCTAAATTTTCCTTTCTTTACAATGAGGAGGTTGGGACTCTTGGATACAGGCGCATCTCTTTTTCTTTTGTTTGTTGCTGGGTCCAGCCTTATGACAAGAACATGGCCAAGAAAGGCGATCAGATACCACCCTTTAATCTTGGCCCAAAGGAAAGAGGAAGTTGGTTTCCCTCGGGAGCAATTTTGATACATCAAGTGGCTCTATGAGTGTATGAATGAACACGGCCAAAAAAAAGCTCTGTTCCTCAGAGACAAGAACACAGGCAAAATAAATACAGATACTACACTATAGTCAAAACCTGATAGCCAGAGATATCAAACATCTTTAATAACTGTGTTAATAAAATAGCAGACCTTGAAACATTAAATATATATATATATATATATATAAAACATACAAGCGCCATGCTGGATTGACTATCAAATGAAGTTTTTAAAAGAGAATGAATTAAATAGAGTGTGAATTACTAATGGTGTAAATACTAGAGTTAATATAATCTGGTTTGGTTTCTTTGTTTAATGGCATATCAACTCTTTAGGTTATTTAATGCCAAAGCCATTCTCCAAGAAGAACAGTAGTGGTACTATTTAACCCATAGCTGGGAGGATAAGGGGGTTCATACCTTTCCCAAGGGTATTTGCCCAAAAGTGAACATAATAGCGCGACTGGAGTACGAACTAGCGTACTACGATTCCGCAGTCCATCGCTTTAACCGTTACACCATGAGGACACCCCCAATATAATCTGGAGCAAAGCCACAAGAAAGAAACTCTTTGCAAGGAATAAACTGAATAGCATTAACTTGCAGATCTTGCAAAAAAAGTTTCTTAATGATTGGAACCAACAAATAATTATCAGATAAATTGGTAAAATACATCTAGAAAGATACAAATATGATTGAAAATCAATAACATGTTTAATAATGAATAGGTATATTTGCAAAATCAATAAATTTAATAAAATTAACAAATCAAAAAAATTATATATATATATATATATGCTCCGCCATGGGGGTTGAACTCTCTGGCGAAGGAATTGTCGGCTGCCGCTAGCGTAATGCAAAGCTCTTCGAAAGAATTGAGCACTCTGGTAGCCGATAGGGTATAAAATTGTAAACAAAGGCTGCTGCTGCTGCTGTTGCTAACATAAAATACCTTAAAATTCCCTTAGCCAACGTGGTCAGCTTGGTGGCCGACAGGTCTGAAACTCGGTCTAACTTAAAGTTGGACAGGTTTCGATCCCAGCTTCAAGCATCCTGCGTGTCTAGCCACACTGAAGAGTTCTGATAGAACGAAACAGTCTGTCTGTGGATGACAATATATGCTCCCCCATGGGGGTTGAGCTCTCTGGCGAAGGAATTGTCGGCCGCTGCTAGCGTAATGCAAAGCTCTTCGAAAGAATTGAGCACTCTGGTAGCCGATAGGGTATAAAATTGTAAACAAAGGCTGCTGCTGCTGCTGTTGCTAACATAAAATACCTTAAAATTCCCTTAGCCAACGTGGTCAGCTTGGTGGCCGACAGGTCTGAAACTCGGTCTAACTTAAAGTTGGACAGGTTTCGATCCCAGCTTCAAGCATCCTGCGTGTCTAGCCACACTGAAGAGTTCTGATAGAACGAAACAGTCTGTCTGTGGATGACAATATATGCTCCCCCATGGGGGTTGAGCTCTCTGGCGAAGGAATTGTCGGCCGCTGCTAGCGTAATGCAAAGCTCTTCGAAAGAATTGAGCACTCTGGTAGCCGATGGGGTATAAAATTGTAAACAAAGGCTGCTGCTGCTGCTGTTGCTAAAATAAAATACCTTAAAATTCCCTTAGCCAACGTGGTCCGCTTGGTGGCCGACAGGTCTGAAACTCAGTCTAACATAAAGTTGGATGGGTTTCGAGCGTCCTGCATGTCTAGCCACACTGAAGAGTTCTGATAGAACGAAACAGTCTGTCTGTGGATGACTATATATATATATATATATATATATATATATATATATATATATATATATATATATATATATATATATACACGTATATATGTATGTATTTATAAGAATGGAGTTAGGGGAAATTTGTATCAGATTATAGAGCTAATAACTAGTTTTCTTTTTTCATTCCCTTTCTAGGGTTTAACTGATATATCACCCCACCCTGATATAATTTTTATTAAATTTTTTTTGAATAGTTTATCGATAGTTTCATTCATTGAAAAAGAACTATGTTAAGGTTTGGTTTGGTTTCTTTGTTTAATGGTATATCAACCTTCCAGGGTTTTTTAATGCCTAAGCTATCCTTGTAGAACAGTAGTGATACTATTTAATCCATAGTCTTGGTTCATAATTTTCCCAAGGACATTAGTTCGAAAGTGAACGTAATAGCATGACTGGAATTCGAACTCACTTACTTTGAGGTTGCAGTCCAGCACTTTTGCCATTACGCCATGGCGACTCCTTCGAAATATCTTAAGGTGATTTTTAACAGTGAAGTTTACACAATGACTGACCCCAAAGACCCTAAAATATTTAGGGTCTTTAAAAAAATGATATCATGAGCCACAAATGGCAATGAAATGAAGAAAAAAAAGGGGGGTGTCTAATTGAAGGTTGAGAATACAGTGTTAATACAGAAACACTCCCTGATTTCAAATAGTCATAACATCAGAACTTATTGGCATATATTTATAAATATGTTGACATCACATATATGAATATAAAACTATTTCTTTTCTCACCAGCAGAATCTCTGTGCACCCCTCCCACTGGTAGAAGGCAGTGAAATCAAAATGGCGCTTACCCTACACAAAAGGAAAAAAAATGAGTGTTCTTTTCAGTGATAAAGACATGAAAATTGTTACTTTATTCATTTATCCTAAAATGTGTAGGGTGTTTGACTTGATTTCTTTGTTTGATGGCACACCAACCTTAGTGGGTTATCAAATGCCAAAGCCGTCCAAGTAAAAGGATAGCTTAAGGGATAAGGGAGTTCAACATCTTTCTCAAGGGTATTAGTCTGAAAGTGAATATAATAGTGTGACTGGAGTTCAAATTTGTTTACTATGAGGCTGCAATCCAGCACTTTAGCTGTAAGGACTGCTGTTTTTGAAAGGTATGTGTATATATATATATATATATATATATATATATATATATATATATATATATATATATATATAGTCATCCACAGACAGACAGTTTCATTCTATCAGAACTCTTCAGTGTGGCTAGACACGCAGGACGCTCGAAGCTGGGATCGAAACCCGTCCAACTTTACGTTAGACTAAATTTCAGACCTGTCGGCCACCAAGCGGACCATGTTGGCTAAGGGAATTTTAAGGTATTTATTTTAGCAACAGCAGCCTTTGTTTACATTTTTTATACCCTATCGGCTACCAGAGTGCTCAATTCTTACGAAGAGCTTTGCATTACGCTAGCGGCGGCCGACAATTCCTTCGCCAGAGTGCTCAACCCCATGGGATGTAAAAGATTTTCTAAATATTTCAAAATGAATAGGTCCACAAAGAGATTTATATTTTTTAAGAATTATTTATTTTGTTCTTACATACAGGTATGTTTCCAGCCTGTTGCTTTTGTCAGAAAACATTAAATGTGTTTTCAGGTTTTGTATCCACTGTTTTATGTTAGATTTCTTGTAGGAGTTGGTTCTTTCTTTCTCTTCTTTCTCAGTGTGTCTCCTGTTCTCTCTTGTGGGTACATTTTTATTTCTCCAAACATATCAACTATACACACATACAACAACCCAGGGTAAAACTACAAAAATTTCATAGCATATCTAATATCAAAGACTAATTGGGGAAATAAAAATATACCCACAAGGGAGAACAGGAGACACACTCTGAGAAAGAGAGAAGGAAGAAGAGAAAGAAAGAACCAACCCCTACAAGAAATCTAACAGGAAACAGTGACCTTTATATAAACCTATACAAAATCTGAAAAAGCATTAAATATTCTCTGAAAAAAGCAACAAGCTGGAAACATACCCATATGTAAAAATGAAATAAATAATATTTAAAAAAATATAAATCTCTTAGTGGAGCTATTCATTTTGAAATATAAGAAGTATAAAATTTAGTTTTCTAATTTTATCTGAGAAACAAAAAGTCCCATAATTGTTATATTAGTGTATATATTTCATACACAAAAACTCCTACTAACAGGAAGAGGTAGTGTGTGTGTATATATATATATATATATGTGTGTGTGTGTATGTACCAGTTCTACACCAAAGACTCTTGATGCCTCCTTGCTTAACACTCAGCATTATAAGGTATGGATCAAGGGTAAGTGGAGAAATCTAAGGAAAGGAGTAGCACCCTCCCCAACACCTCAGTGTAGTAGCTACTGAAAAGGGAGCCTCTAGGTCGTCCTTGACTATGGTCGGCCAACTTATTTAATAGTCCTATAGCTGAAAAGTAACCTGTTTCTATTAAAGGAAAATTAATTCTTAGTAAGTTTAATAATCTCAATAGAAGGCAGTTTTTTTTAAAAAGATTTTTATTAACAAATATACTTAAAACATGCTCTGGGGTCTTGTTTGGTAAGCATAACCATCCTTTAGTTATGTAATAGAAAACAAACAGACAAAAAAACAAAAAGAAAGAAAAAAACTTATAGTAATATGTTAACCCTTAGAACACAAGTGGTCAATATTTGTGCACCTACTTAAAAGTACACATACCTGGGTGACCTGAATTTTGGCTGGGGGAATCCCCATTTCTATATTGCTATTGCCCAAAATGTCGCAATCTGTCATTTAACACACCTGAAAAACTGTTCAATGACAAATTATATTTTTTTACTTTTACAGCCAGTAGACCAGGGTGAAGAGGGAATAAGCATGGCAAGTGGTGGGGGTAGTTCTCAGGGTTAATTAGTTCATTTTTTGGTTCTTTTTTGAGAGATACAAGACAAGGTTTGATAGATTAAAAAAAAAAAAAAAAAAAAAAAAAAAAAAAAATTAAAAATCTAAGATGGCTTTTGGTCTGAACAGCTGAAAAGAAGTTTAAGAGGAAAAGTAAATATAGTATATACTTGTGTAATGAACAACCCCTAATTTTTAGCCATGAAAAAAGGTGTTTCAACCAATGGCATAAACAGAAAACATTCAAACATTTATTTTATACTTTCAAAACTACTGTTATACAATCAAAATGAATGCAATAACGTTATAAATAATGTAGTCTAGACTTTGATGTATCCTACCATGTTTACTTGGCTATTCCAAACCTAACTAAGGAGTTAAGTTTATTGCACTGGAATATAACATCTTTGCAAATTGTAGAATGATATAAACAAGGGTTCATAATCCTAGGCTAATATTTCAAAAGCATAGACCCTCATATCCAAAACTAGATCTAACTTCCCATAAGCCTGACCCAACATGTTTCCGTATAGCCTACCTGATGCCTAAACAAGGGCTTTTAGTCAAGATAGGTAAGTTTTTAAATAACTTTGTTTACTATTCATAATACTTGTACATAGGTGTTGTAAACAATGTTAAGTAAAACCTTTATTATCTAAACTAATAACCTTTCTTCAGAAATAATAACTAATAACCTTTCTTTAGAAATAATAACTATTAACCTTCCTTTAGAAATAATAACTATTAACCTTCCTTTAGAAATAATAACTATTAACCTTTCTTTAGAAATAATAACTATTAACCTTTCTTTAGAAATAATAACTATTAACCTTTCTTTAGAAAGTAAGTAAGCAATCTAGTGTAATGTTTCCGAGGGGAAAAGGTGGTCTTAAAAAGTTGTTCATTACACGAGTATATAGGTAAGTAAGCGATATCACTGTATTGGAACGTCTACAGAAGAAGAAAGTCATAATTAGTGACACGAAGAAAGAGATGATAATAGCAAAAACACAAATAGTAGAGACTGTCAGGTAGGGACGGTGATGACTGAGGCAGGGATGGGGTAGGAGCTAAATTCTACCTGAAAGTAATCAGGAAATACAATAGCAAATGCAATATGGCAGTAGAACAGTGGGTAGAGAGTGAACATTGTTCAAATCAAGAATTGGAAAGATGCTTTCAAGACAATAATAATTTCCGTTCTTAATGGTAATTACACACAGAATATCCATTCAGTCACTCAGTCATTCAATCTATCTTTTTTGTATAATCTATTAAAATATCAAGAGTATTTTTTTTTGTTGGGTAATCTCAAGAGCAATGACTAATAGTACAACAAAAAACAAACAGCAAAATAAAAAATAGTAGATCAAATAGTAAAATACTTATTGATTCAAGGAAAAAGTTTCTTTGTAGAATACTAATATGAACTTCGTTATTCACTACAAGGAAATCTCCCTGAGTAATGAGGATAAGTACGCAGGTAAGTCACATATATATATATATATATATATATATATATATATATATATATATATATATATATATATATATACACCTTTGATCGATATCCAGGTATGGAATAGTAAATCATATCCAGAAGGAAAGAACAAGGAGAAACGCACACATAAACACTCTTGGTTATTGGTAACCAATATGGAAAAAATTAACAGACAACCTGATATTATTCAACACATTCATTTTGTTCAAGCTCACTGTGGAGAAATAAAAATTCTAGTGATTTTTTTGTGATTTGAAATTACTTGCAATTTTTTTTCTGGAGGAAAAAAAAACAAAAAAAAAACATTATATAAGGGGGGGGGGCAGTTTTGAATTCTAATTTAATGTAGATAATGACTCATTTCTGGAAAAGTATTAAAAAAAAAAAAAAAAATGACCAGTCTGATTATTTGTCTCTTTTTGCGTGATCATTTTACATTAAATCAAAATGTGAAAGTGAACCTCTCACCCCTTATAAAATGTAAAAAAATTGTTTTTTTTTTATTTTCAATAAAAAATTGTGGAGAGTTTAATTAGTTCAAATCACAAAAAATTCTAGAAAAATTTTTTCCAGGTAAACTTCAACAGGTGCCTGTGTAGAATTTTACTGAAAATCTTGCGTTGGTATTTCTTAACAGACTTGTAAAAAAAAAATTTACAAACAAATAATGTAACCTATGTCAATACAACTTAAAAATGACAAATTTGGAAATTTCATATAAAAGATTTTTTTTTTTTTGTGAGAGAGAAAAAAAGAGATTTGTGCACAATGAGATTTCCATGGTCCTGTTTGAAAAAAAGCACTTTTTTTTGACCAAGGAGCAGATCAAGATGGATGTCCAGTGGTCTCCTTAAGCAGCACCTCCCCACTGGACCTAAAGTGGAAGGGGTCATGGTCAATTCCTGATGCTAAAGGAAATGCAGGGGGGGGTAAACTACTTTTACTCACAACCATGCATGAGTCCCCCTATACTAAAAACTCAACCTTGTGAAGAGGTGGATAGATCAAAGTGTAGTATCTGTTCCTATCATATGACGGCTTTACTGCAACATAGTTACAATTAAGTTTTCAGAGACACATTTGATAAGAACAGATTCTATACTTAGCTAAAACCTGAGAAGCTGCATTTCAAATGGGACTACAAAAATTAGATTATACACATGTTAATCTTGTAATGTTTAACTAAAATAGAAAAACAATTTATTCTAAGAAAAAAAGAAAAAAAAAAAGAAAAAAGCCATACTATCTTCCTATTATGTTAAAGATTGTGAAAGGGTAAGAAGAAAGTGTTTCTAATAACTCTAGCAAGAATAGTTTGTGTGAAATACATGATCAATTTATAAAAACTTAAATGTTCCCATGAGAAAATGGCACATTATAAAAATCACAATTATTTTCTCATACAGGTTAAAACCGCACTAAGGATAACCTTAGGCCAAAGTTTTTTTTAGACCTTATTATTTTTTGGTAAACAGGCCATGCTTTGGGCCATTTACCAAAACTTTTCTTGCTCTCCAATGACACCTGCATCAGAAAAATAAGGCTGAGAAAAGTTTGGCATCGGCTCCCCTTACCATACTTTTAATCTGGACTAAAACAGCATCAAATTGAATCCTCTTATTAAAAAAAAAATAAATAAAATAAAATAAAATAATAAAGAGATTCTACATTTTGAACCTATTTAATCTATAAGAATATGATTATCTGAGACTTGTTATAGGCTTTGCCTGATTGGAACATGATTTTTTGATCCTAGACCCCCCCCACCAAAAAAAACCCAAACAAACAAAAAAACCAAAAAAAAAAACCTAAAAACTTCCCCCAAAATGGATGTTCAATTCCATATAAAAGAGACGTTAATGAATCAATAGCAGCCAAATGAGTTAATATAATTACAAAAGGACCTCACTATCCAAGAAATTGTGTGAGCAATAAAACTTTAATGATCAAAATTTTTACTAAATTAAAACTATTTGGCAAAATATATTTAAAAAGAGTTAAATAAAAAAAAGAGCCAAAGTCTAATTTATATCTAAATCTGTTAATTCTCTAGGGAAATTTTGTAGTTTTTCCTTAATGGTCCAGTCATCGACAGTGAATGAATAAAAAAAAAAAAAAGTAAAAAGGCTAAGTTTTATATGGGTATGTCTTTCCACATTTTATGAGAATTGGCTTTGGTTTAATGGCATATTAACCTTTGTGGGTTATTTGATGCTAAAACTATTCTTGTAGAAGAACAGCAGTGATACTATTTAACCCATAGCTGGGACATTTTGTGTGGAGTCAATGTCTATGAGATTATACAATTCAAATACTCTATTGTGAAATTGCAAGTAGCCAAGGGTGTGAGTGTAGCGAGCCTGTTATATAGTGAACAAGCCGCCTGGAGGGTCTAGTGCAAAACCCTGCTATGTGCAGTGAATTCACTAGTGTTAATAATAGGATTTTTTTGGGGGGGGAGAAAAAAAACAAACCCCAAAACAATTTAAATGACCAATTAGATTCTGAAGGGAAAAAAAAAGCTCAAATTTATTTAAAAAGATGTTTCCTTTATTAATTACTTAAATGGTTTAATCAAATTATCAAATTTTTAGTTTGTTAGCATTTGTTAAGTTGGTATGTTCAATACTCAGTCTAGGTAAAAGCGTCTAAGAGATCATCTTCACTTAAACCAAATACAAGGCTTCATTTTCTTTGTTTAATGGCATATCAACCTTTGTGGGTTATTTAATGACAAAGCTATCCTTGTAGAAGGACAGTAATGATACTATTTAACCCATAGCTGGAGGGATAAGGGGGTTAATACTTTTCCCAGGGGTCGTAGTCTAAAAGTGAATGTAATAGCGCAACTGGGGTTTGAAGTCACTTACTATACAATGTCATAGTACCATGTTGACCCTCCTCAAATTACAGGGAACTATTTTCATTAACAATGGCGAAACAATGAAACTGTTGTGATGTAGTCAATTCTGATATGCCAAAGAGAAGGCATAAAAAGTGTGTTGATTTCCAAATGAAATTTTTTGGATATACCTAGTATATATAACTAAGTAAACTTTGTTACAATAACTGCCGTTCTTAAAGGGTTTGCCAATGGTCCGGGAGACCGGGGTTCAATCCTAGGTCGAGTCATACCAAAGACTCAAAAAATGGTACTTGATGCCACCTTGCTTAGCACTTAGCATTATAAGGTATGGATCAAGGGTAAGGTGGAGCAATCCAGAGAAAGAAGTAGTGGCCTCCACTACACTTCGGCGTAGTAGCTATTGAAAAGGTAGCCTTTGGATCACCCTCGGCTAAGGCCGCCAACTTTACTTACTTAAGGGGCCACCTTTCTATGTACTGAGCAAACTCAACTTCAGTGATCTTTAACCAGTGCTTTAAGCAATACTTGGATTGTAAGACATCAAGCATTTGTTTTTACCTAGCCTTTTTACAATGAGCAGGATGTGACACAAGGTCAATATCTAAATGGGATAGAGCTGTCTATGGATCTGTAGAGCCCAGTCACCCCTACTATTTATCCATAGCTGGAAAGAGAAGAGATGGATTCATGCCTTTCTCAAAGTCATTAGCATGAAGTGAAACAAAGTTTCATGCAGGATTTGAACTCTGCTTGTCAAGACCCATTTGAACAATCATAACCTTTATGCCATAAACACACACACACGTACATATCAAGTAAGCGTGTGTGTGTGTATATATATATATATATATATATATATATATATATATATATATACACATACACACACACACACACACACAAATAGTTTTGCCAAAGATTTGAACTTGGCTTGCTGAATCCATTTCCTTTGATGATAACCGTTACACCAAGCATGCTGATGTATGTATTGACCAACCCCTCCCCCATGAGCAGTCTATTTTTTTTATGAGAAGTTAAACAGGTTTGAATTCAGAGTTTTCCTTCTCCTAAACCAGTTGCCATACCAAGGTTAAAGATTTTAGTCTGCTCTACTATTTTACCCATAGCTGGAGAGAGAATATATTCATATCTTTCCCAAGGGTATTAGCACTATGCTGAAATGCAAACAGCCTTGTCCAGGATTTAAACTTGGGTCGCTGTGTCCATTTTCTATGGCAATATGCATTACACCATGAGTACCTCCTTGCACACCTATGTATCAAGTATATACAGTTTGCTATTATTTATCAGATTTCTCCATCTGCAAGGGAGGCTAATATTAGAACCTATTTACTTTGGATAATGAGGTCCTAATGTTAAATTGTAGCCTTTGGTTAAGAATGTAAACAAACTTATGCTTATAGATATGTTGATATATTGATTGCATTAAAAATACAAGTGAAGTGTCTGCAATAATATCATGATGGCTGCTTGTAGATGATAGAGTGAAGTTGGTTTTATCAAGATAAAAAAATAGCTACCAGATAAGCCAAAGAGCCTCCTATACTTTTACTTAATATGTATAGAAAGTCTATGGTCATCGCTACCAGCGTGTCAAAAGTTTAGCTCATGAACTCATAATGCAAGATATGACACTTTACATTCACCAAACAGTTCAGATTTATACAAAAAATAAATTGGAGGTTAACTTTTATATCTTTCAAACCAAAAACTATGAGAAGCATTCAAGAGTTTGTCTATACACCCCACCCCCCACCAAAGACCAGAAACATTGAAAAATCCAAAAATATCTGTCTCATGGGATACTTGTGTTTTGTTTCGGCAATTTTACTACAGTAACAATGTAAACTATATAATGAAAAAATAACTATTACATATTTTGTGAAATTGATAAAACAACTTAACTCTTTTGCTGTGAAAACCAGATATATCCACTCAAAAATTTATCATTATTAACTGCGGAAAGTGGATTTACCCCGCAGCTTCGGAAAAACAACCTCTTTTTATAATGTGAGATGAGGATACACCCTCAGTGATTTCCGAGCATCATGCCAACTCTCTTGTGGACCAGGCATCAATTTTATTTTCAGGAGGATAATTAACATCATTATGAGAATGACCATTGGATTTAATCACGCAGTGAAAGAGTTAAGTATATCCAGCAATTCTGGACACTCATACATACATTAAAAAAAGAAAACAATTGTTTTTTTTCAACTTGGCGCAAATGAAACTATATAAAAAGAAGTCAATTACATACCCTTTCATTTTTGGTTACAATAACGCAGAAAAACAACAAACAAAAAAACATTTGATTACTATAGATATTCATTCATTCCTTTTGCATTTTTTTTAGATTGTCACCTGATCCAAGAATTAAAAACATTACTGATGCAAAATACCCATAAAATTTAAAAAGAAAATCAAATGGAAAACCTGATACACAGTTTAAAATTAGGATATCCTACTAAAAAAGATGTTATCATTTTTTACAGTTTTTTTTTATTTGATTTTTTTTATTCACAGATACTCCGGGTTCTGGGAGGGGGGGGAAAGGTAAAAGTGCATACTATTGGTAGCTATGACTGCATCTATTTAACATACAAATACCTACCCACCAACCCACCCAGTAAAAAAAAAACCAAACAAACAAAAAAAAAACAACAAACAAACAAGCATTAAATGTTCTTGATTCCTGAATAGTGACAAAATTATCAAGATATTTGTATTAGATTGTTAAAAAAAATGAAAAAAAACAAAAAAAACAAACAAAAACAAAACATTCCAGTCAAAAGATTCTCTGAAGGTGTTAAACCTGAGATTTTTTTTTTTTTTTTAAAAGATAAAAATCAATCCGACGTTCATTGTGGTTAATTAAAAAAAAAAAAAAAAAAAAAAAGGGTAAAAGAATTCAAAACTATGTTTTTTTGGGGGTTTTTTTTTCATAGCTTTTAGCAATTGTTTTTTTTTTAAAGGTTTTTTTTTTCTTAGCTTCTAAAGTCTTGAATAGATGAATTTTAGTAAAGTCCTACAGCAGCAGGAGAGAATGTCCCAGAGTCTTGGAGGAAAAAAAAAAAGGACAAAAAGACTGCTTGGTTTATATGCTTCATGCAGTTATTTAATGGTAGATAGAAACACATAGTAGAATTCTTAATGAAAACAGCTTTTCTATAGTGTTTTTGGCTTGCCACCAGTTAGGCTCTATCCAGCAAAATAATAAGAACCTGTGTAAATGCTTAATGATTTGAAATGACAGCTAAGAAATTGATCAGTAACTTAGAACAAAAGAAGCAAATCTTTTAATATTCATTAATTTTCATTTTTGTGGGTTTATTTGTCTTGCTTGAAACAGGATTATTCAATGAATTCCTTTCAACATACAAAGGTGCAAGTATTGCTTTAACCGTTTGAACCTTTAGTCTTCAAATACCCTGTAGCTGAGCTACCCCCCCCCCAAAAAAAACCCTGAAGAAGCATAAAACACATCACTGAAACTTGGTAGTCCAGGTTAAAAGTAAAGCAAGAGTAACCCAAACTTTAATTTTTTCCAACCTTATTTATCTGATGTAAGTATCATTGGGGAATGAGAAACTAGAAATTTGATTGAAGAAATCAAATCATAGTTTACCTAAACTTTTTTTTATTATTCCCCAATCGGAAAAAAAAAAGGATTTAAAAAAATTTTGGCTCTGGGTTACTTTTAATGTACTTTTGATCTGGATTATTGCTCCAGGGGTAAAGATATATTTGTTGTTTTAAGGCTATTCTCATCATTCCATTAAAATTCAAGCTTTTCATTATTAGTATCTCCCTGAGCCAGAAATATTGGACCTACAGTATTTAGTAAAATAGTACTCAGCTTAAAATATCAGGCTTATGGTATATAGTCAAATTGTGTTTGCCTGAAATAATGGGTTTACAGTGTGTAATTAAATAGAACTTGACCCTAAATATTGGGCTTACAGTGTAAAGTAAAGTAATATTCAGCCCTAAATATTGGACTCAAAGAGTACAGTAAAATAATGCAAAATCAGAAATATCAAACTCATATTGCTCACCCAGAAATATTGAGCTAACAGTGTAAAATAACAGGTCACTCAGCCTGATATATTGGGCTTATAGTATATAGTAAAATAATGTCAAATCTGAAAGCGCTTACAGTGTATAGTAAAATAGGGCTCAGCCTTAAATATTTGGCTAACAGGTTCAGAGGGTTAAGTTAACTGAAGAAAGAGCATAGTGTATCCAGTTAGTAAATACTTTTTTTTTTTTTGGTATGCTAACAAAAATGCATTATGATATTAGATATGAAACTATAAAATAAAGTCACTTATGGATAATATAAAAAAAAAAAAGATTAAATATTGGAAAGAAAAAAGGAAACTAGTGAAAATCATAGAAGTAGCAAAAGATCTGTTGTGAATGCAGTCTTTAAGAACTGTTAGTGTTCAAATTTGACCGATAAGTTAGGGATCTAATATGTTGGTGAATACTAAATCTACTCATGATAACTGGTAAATATGTGATGTTATTGTTTAACGGTTGGAAAAAAAAAAAAAAAAAAAAAGGAAGGGAGTTCAAGTGGATAAGCAAATCAGAGGAGCTGAAATACAAAAAAATGTTGTCTTCAGTTTTGTGCAACATCTGACCTGGACACAAACTGATTCATTCCTTTTTATAACATTTCATGTCGTTAACAGTAAAACTAGTTTCCTCGGAATGCTACTGTGTTGTCATTAGACCAATATTGTTTACTTTTTTCATCCAGTATTGTTGATGTCAAATAATTTTTCATTATTTGCCATCATCATACTGTACATTTTTAAGAATAATGATGTTAAAACGTTATCAACATAATTGGTTTGTAAGCTGTTTCAACACAGTATTATCTAAGCATGTTTTTTCTCCAAATAACCAAATGTAACAATATTGCTTTTTTATGTTTTTAACATGCCTATCCATCACTTGACTCTTTATTATTTTTTGTTACATACATACATACATACATACATACATACATACTTTGAAACCTCATGCTTCAAAACCTGTCTTAGCTAAAATATTCAATTCTTATCTTAATTTCTGAAATTGTCATCAATAAAGGTAGATTCTTTCAGATCAGTTTTCCCATGTTTGTTTTTTTTATGGCAATGTTTCAACTGCAGTACCTTCCAGACTTCTTCAGGAGGGTCATATTGACTAATCTTTCAGTAGAACCCTTTATTTGAGTAACGAGGGCATATCATTTGCATTCCTTTCAAGTTCAGCTTCCTTCTCACAGAATACAGAGTCTGGTGGATAAAAGATACAAATAAAAGCTTTATCTGTTTCTCCATGAAGATTGATATGCCATTAAACAAAGAAACCAATCATCTAGTTCTCTTGATGTTGGCAAGTTCAATCCCTGGGATAGGTAGTGCTTAGACACACACTTTCTCAATAGAAGGATAGATTGACATCACAAGGAAGAATTGATGTTTATGGCTTCTGAAAATAATTCAAAAGAGCAATGGCCATGATAGAGATACGTTTAAGAACCATATAACCATAGTGGATCAAATAAAACGTAGAAGTTCCCGAAAGTTAACAGAATGCGACTGATATCTGAAGCCAGATAGAAGATACAGCAGTTGAAATGTGATAATAACAACAAAAATGAGGAAACTAGTCTGAAAGAATCAATGTATAATAGTAAGATATTCGTGTACTTGTAATAATATATTTTTGTAATCATGTATGCATAAACAATAGAGAATGAGGTAAAGAACTAAACAAAACCAGATCTGGTGGCCCTCCCCTGTTCTGTCGCCGTTTACTCAATCATATAAGCATATGGCAGGAGCAGAGTAGAGAAGATAGCTGGCCAGCCAACAGCTGGAGGGGGTCAGCACCCTTCATTGAGACCACATTGTGTTTCTCCGTTATGCATGTAGCAAAGAAAAGGCAACTTCTGGTATGGATGACCACACGACTTTCTTCAGTCCTTCCGTAGTCATTCAGTAGTTTCCTTGAACTGTCCAATTCTCTTTGTCCTAAGTATATCACACATAAGTATAGGATTTAATGATCTCTGTCCTTCGCTGTGTATCAACGTCTGTTGACACTGAGATTGTGGACACCGTGTGGGACCCCATTTCTCCTGTACCGCACAGCTCCTTGATGGATTGTACATGGTATTTGACTTGTTCAACACCTAGCACGACCCCTGCCCGTACCCGATTTGCCGCATAACTACTTGACTCCCGTAGGGATTGCACATAATAGCTACCAGTATCCCTAATGGAGTGCATATACTGGCTACTCGTATCTCTGATTGTCTGTACATGCCACCGCATCTTCAACATTCTTCTTTCAACTCCGTCCATAAGTCGTGCTCTGACTTCGTCGAGCGTCTCACGGATGTTCATATCTGCAGAGCCCTTCTCATAATATTCTGAGCCAGCCACAGGTGTAGTACACTTGATGGGGGAAGCCCCCGGAGAATGGTCCAGGTACGGTATGGAACCAAATGAAGAAAAATCTGAATTGCTGCAACTGCTGATCTTCTCAATTTCAGTGGATGTATTCATCTCGGTCGGTTGGATTTCCGGATCTTTCACGGAGACCTTGCTACACTTCTTGTTGCGCTTGTGGATCACATGGAAGAGGAGACGGATCGACCCGAGGATTATTCCCAAAACCAAGAAGCATAGGGAGGCCCCGAAACTGACGATCAAGCTCATTGTGTAAACTGACGGAATGAGTGAGTAGACGGTGAGGACAAGCGTGGCGGAGCTGTTGCCAAGCGGGTTGACGGCGAGGCAACGAAATCTCCCGCCAAAATAACCACGCAGATTTTGGATGTAAAGGGAACCGTTGCTGGCGACATAGACATCGGAAGTATATTTGGAGTCGGAATAGGTGTATGTCATGTGTATGGGTTGGGAAATTGAGGTCAACAGGTGCAAATGAACATCGTGGGCAAACAGATCCCCCCATGGCGTTACCCACACAATACTGGGACAGGGAGTACCAGTTGCATTGCAGTCGAGTCGAATGTTCTTGTGGTTTATTATTGTTATGTTGGTGCTTACAAAAGACATGACGGGGCTTTCACAAAGAACATCGGAAGAGTTTAGAAGAGAAACTTTATAATTGTTAAGAGAAGGAGGAGAATGGCAAGTGAGGTTTTCAAAATCATAGAACGGTTCGGGATTATTATTATAAGTTTCTAAAAACTGAAAAATGGCACAGGAACAATCGAGAGGATTTTCTTCAAGAAGTACCTGATCAATATTACTAAAAGATTGTAAAACGTCTTCATGGAACGTTCGTAAATGGTTATAACGGAGGTCAACGGATCTGAGGATACTGCTATTTGAAAATGCGAAAGGGGGTACATGGACTAAGGAATTATTGGACAAATCTACAACGTGCAGGTTTTGCAGCATTGCAAATATAAAGTCAGGAAAAACTTGCAGGTAATTCAGGTTAAGCTTCAGATGAACAAGATGCGTGAGGTTGGCAAAAACACTGCTGGCTAGGACAGTGATTTTATTGTGGCTCAAATCTAAATAAACGAGACTGTGTAAACCCCGGAAGGCGTCCTTTGAAACGTTGCAGATCCTGTTGTAACTGAGATCCAGAGATAGTAGATGTCGGAGTCCGATAAAGGAATCAGTGGGGATTTCTGTAAGCTCATTAAAGCTAAGGTCTAAAGTCACTATGTTCGACCGATGAGCAAAGACAAGCGGCATCTTCTTGAGGTTTCCGTGAACTGTAACATTACGCACACCAGGAGGGACTTCCAGTAGATTATCAATATCATAACATTCGAGTAACCGGCTGATGTTGCATGAACAGCCAGTTTGACAACCAGTCACTAGTGCAATCAATGTTCCCACCAACTGCAGAACACCCAACCAGTAAACAAGGCAGCGAGAGGAGTGATGCATGGTTAGTCACAAAGTTGGGGTGTCACCACTGGAAATAGACAAAAACAAATATCAATTATGGTAATCATACACATGAAACAAATTCAGATAACAAAATATGTCAGGAATATGTTAAATTCTATGTCTGTTTCTCGAAAACATGTCATGCATATGGGTTAGGTTATTTGGTTTAAAGGCATATCAACCCTTGATGGTTATTTCATGCTAAATCCTGTTTATTCATATATTGTGTATAATATACTACTATAACTTAGACCTATTTATCAGGATTAGGTTTGATTTAATGGCATATCAACCCTTGATGGTTATCTAATGCTAAATCATATATATATATATATATATATATATATATATATATATATATATATATGATTTTTAAGTGAATAGTTTCTAGGTAAGATTTTTTTTAAAAACAAGCCAAAAGTCATTTGTTTGCACACAGCTAAAAGGATTCAAGTATTATTATTTATTGTTTGCACAAAGTTAAATGGTTAAATGATTTTAACATCAGTTTCTATACTTGAAACCATTTACTGTTTGCACAGTGAATGGTTTCAGGTAATGAAAATGATTAAATAGTTCCATTTGCCCCATAGTTGAGACCCTAACAGATTCTACTGCTCCAAGACGGAATGGACCTGGGAGTAATGGCAATGAAGTGGTACTTGACATTCTTCAAAGCTCTAGGACGGGAGCCTCACTATTAGATAGTTTACAGGGTGTGGAAGCAAAATATGGAATAATTTTTAAAACATTTTTTAAAAAATTAGTCAAATTTTTGAAAAAAAAAATGTGATGAATAAAAATTTTCATTATTAGCTCGATTATTCAAACAATTTTTTTTATTGAACTCAGCCCAATATGAGTGAGCAAGAAAAGAAACTTCAAAGAATCTATGATTTGCTTAATGATGAAACCAAGCCAAAGTTTCTTTATCTACTGTACACAAAGCAAAAAAAAAAAAAAAAAAAAAAAAAAAAAATTTTTTTTTTACCGGAAAAGAGAATTTTAAGGAAAAGAGGGAGGAGAGGATTGAACAAAAAAAAATGTAAAGAAGGCTTTTTAACTGGTTTTGCTACAGTGAATAAGAAGCTAACAATGCCCCTTAGATTACGCTATATGGGGCATTTTAGAAAACAAAACAAATGCAACTTCCCATCCAAATATTGGTTCGTTTAAAAGGCATGTTGATACAATAATTGAAAAAAGGGCAGTCCTACCGAGGGAATTTACCGTTTTGTGTTTATCTTCTAATTTTCTTGTTAATTTTTAAAAATTAAAATTAATCTTATTTTATAATAGAATCGTTAATTATTATACTAGAATATTCCTAATTTTGCTTCCACACCAAGTAGTGTCATATTGAGGACACTTGTTAGAGAGAGGGGTTCTTACCCCTCTGCAGAGATGCAGTTGGTGTATTTTACAGCCCCACATGCACTTTGGATGAAGTAAAACAAAAACCAAATTGTCACTATTACATAGAGAAGCTAACTTTATTCAGTAAATAATGAATTACTACAATAATGTTTACAATGTTTTTGATATATAAAAATGGCCCAGTTGACTAGAGCTGTAGAATACACTGCATCTCTGCAGAAGAGTAAGACTCCCCAAATGAATATCCTGGATATGGTACTAAACAATCTGATAGTGAGGCTCTAGTAATGCTAGAACTTTGGGGAATGTGGAGTACCCATCCATTGCCATCGCTCCCAGGTTCACTCTGGCCCTGAGTGGTAGCACCTGTCAGGGTCCTATCTATAGATCAAATAAAACTGCTTGATATTTAAACTGAGAGCAAACAAATTACTAATACTAAATTGAATTGTTAGAAATAGAACTGTTTAATCATGTGACTGAGTAAACAAATGACTTGTTTAATTGAATTGTTAGTGATACAAAGCAATACTTGAAACTATTCAATTTTGACTTATGCTAAATAGGACAGTTTGATCATTTAACTGTGTATATCTACAGAATGTATTTAGAAATCATATATTTAATATATATGAAAAAACAGAATTAGGCATTAAATGACCAACAATAGTTGATATGCCATAAAACCAAACAATATGAAAAATATTTCTCAGGAATGGTTGGTTGTTTTGTTTTACAGTATATCAACCCTTTTTGGGTCATTTAGCACTGAATTAAATCTCAAACAATTCAGTTTAGAATAAGTATACTTTTTGTTCACAAATGCTTAAATGCCTAAACAGTTCTATTTCAAACAATTCAGTTTAGCAAAAGTTCAGACAGTTCTTTTTCAAACAGTACCTTTAGCATAAGTACACAGCTTAGTTCTATTTGACCCATAGATGGAACTCTATTAGGTGCTACCACTCCGGGCCATAGTGGACCTGGGAGGTATGGCAATGAAGGGGTGCCCTGCATTCCCCAAAGATCCAGCATTAATGGAACCTCACCATCAGTTGTTTTGTGTCATATCTAGGACACTCAATGGGGGAGTCTTAACCCTCTGTAGAGAAGCAGTTGGTGTATTCTACAGCCCCAGGTGACTGGGTAAATTTCTCAGGAATATTAAGTTTTAACAGAGAGAGACTGATAATATTCATAAAACAGACAAGTTTTCATACATTATATATATGTGCATGAGTATTTATATATGGGAATCATTCAATAAATAAGGAAATTTTTTTTTAAAAAAGCAAAATAAATTTTTTCTTTCAATAAATGTAAACTACACAAGGTTTGGAATTGGTTTATAGCAAAAATCATTTTGACCTCACAAAAATATTTTTTGACGCTATTTAAAATGATGGGAAATCAAACAGTACTCCAGGCCAGAACAGAGGTCTGTGAACATATTTTGTGGGCTGAAAAGTACAAACTATGTGAAATTTACAAAAGAATGTGTGATGTGTATAGAGAAGCATTGTTAATCAAACATGTTTACAAATGGTTTGCCATAATGAAAAGACAGTCCACGGAATGGAAACATACTGACTTGGCAATAAAGAAAAAGTCTTAGTAATCAGTAAATAAAGTGATGACATGAAAGGAACCATCACTACAGATTTCCTTGAAAAAGTGGCAACAGTAAACAGAGTTTCCTATCACCAACTCTGTTAGCAAAATTCCCCTTATTTATGCACATATGTATTTGTATGTTTACATAAGTGTGTGTATGTTACAGGCAGTGGTCTGGCTGTTCTATTTTTTTATTGTTTGTATTATTTTTTATTCATTGTTTATTCTTTTATTGGGTTATTATTATCATTATTATTATTACATTTCGACATAACAATGTTGATTCCACCATGTGACTTGTTTAGCCATCTGAAGAGGGAAAAAAAAACATGGCTCGTCAAGATAAATTTATAATGGCACAGTAACTGTCCGTTGAGTTTTCTTTAATTGACATTACATATATACATATAAGTAAGTAAAGTTAATGACTCTAGTTGAGGGTGACCCAAAAGCTCCCTTTTCAATAGCTACTACAATGAGGTATAGAAGAGGGCACTACTCATTTCCTGGGATTGCTCCACTATCCTTGATATGTACCTTATAATGCTGAGTGTTAAGCAAGGAGGTATCAAGTATCATTTTTTTTGAGTCTTTGGTATGACTCTCCCTGGGATTGAACCCGGTTCTCCCAGGCCATTGCTGAACACACTACCCACAAGAACAATGGGCCAGTACTGCATATATATATATATATATATATATATATATATATATATATATACACACACACACATTAAGATACACATCTCTCTATATATATATATATAAGGAGCCCTTGAGGCCCAATGGCTATGGTGCTGGACTATGGCCTCAAAGTAAGGTATGAGAAAGGTATAAACTCTGTTATCCCTCTAGCTATGGGTTAAATAGTATCTCTGCAGTTGTTCTACAAAAATGGCTTTGACTTATAGATTGGACCCTAACAGGTACTACCATTCAGATTCAAAGTGGATCTGGCAATAAAAGAGTACTTCACACTCCTTCCAGAACAGGAGCCTCACCATCAGATGCAGTTTATTGTCATAGCCAGGACCATTTCTATTTGACCCATGGATGGGACCCCAACAGGTACAACCACTTCAGGTTAGAGTGAACCTGGGAGTAATGGCAATGAAAGGGGTACTCCACATTCCCGAAAGCTCCAGAACTGGAGCCTCACCATCAGATTCAGTTTAGTGTTATAGCCAAGACTATTTCTATTTGATCCATTGATGGAACCCTAACAGATTCTACCAATCTGGGTTCGAGTGAACCTGGGGGTAATGGCAATTAAAGGATACTTCACATTTCTATCTAATACAAATAATTTGCAAACAGCTCTATTTGACCCCAAAGATAGGACTCTGACCTCAAGTGGTAGTACCTTTTAGAGTGAACCTAGGAATAATAGCAAGGTTTAGGGTCTTATCCATATTCTCTAGATCTCCAGGACTGGAGCCTCACAAACAGATGCAATTTAGTGACAAACCCAGGACACCTCATTTTAGAGGGGATACAGTCAGCATATTCTAATCTCTGTGGACAGAGCAGAGAAGATATTGATAACTAAAAATGGTTATGCCTTGAGCCATAGGTAAGCAGTTTAGATGTCAAGTGTTTTGGACCTCCATATTAAATAGTGTTTCTCTTCTTGAATTTAGATTCTTTCATTCAATCATTTTTGAAATGTTAATTTTCCCAAGTGGAAGTGAACTCTAATTTCCAGAGAGCAAAATTGAAAGATTGTTTGAAGATTGTCTTTAATTGGAATCATTTTTTTGAGATGAGGCTTCTTAATCTGAGAATTAATTTTTATTTATTGCGGACTTTTTGTCCTCATCTTGGCAGTTTTTTGTGTTTTTTCTTCTTTCACTATGTTTTGGCCAAATTTCACCTCTGGCCTTCTACAGGTGATTTACTGCGACCTCGGATAGGAATGATGAGTCTTGTAACCGTATCCCCAGTAATTACTGCCTTCCATAGTTGATCGCCCTTAGGGGCCCGTGGCGCAGCGGATAGAGGCGTTGAGTCTCTACGGTTCCAGGTGAGCATTGTCAGAAGATAGCGGTTTCAAATCCTACCCAAGCCGGCCAGAGGTTTACTTGGTCAAAAAATGTGGTGCGATAGACAACAACTATGGAAGGCAGTAATTACTGGGGATACGGTTACAAGACTCATCATTCCTATCCGAGGTCGCAGTAAATCACCTGAAGAAGGCCAGAGGTGAAATTTGGCCGAAATGTAGTAAAAGAAGAAATAACACAAAAAACTACCAAGATGAGGACAAAAAGTCTGCTATAAATAAAAATTAATTCTCACATTGTTTGAAGAGTAATAAACATCACACTACTTTAAATAATATTGACATCACGATTTTATCATTGAAGTCTACCATCCAACTACAAAGGGAATTTTTCTATTTTGATTACCTTAAAATTCTGCATAACACATCTGCACATTGGAGTGAGATAAGGTTTCAGTTTAAATTCCGTTTTGTGGTGGTTTAAAATTATTTACAATTCAGCTGTATATTGCTTAGAACTTTTAAAATTTTCAACTATTTTTTTTTTCTTCAAAGAAAATCAGACATTGCTTTTTATATAGAATTTAAAAGTATAATGTGAATAATTTAAAAACATTGTTTATGCCAATTGTTTTAAAAAATGAAACACACACACAAACATAAGTATGAATGATTCCCTAACCTCAAGGCATAAAAGTTGACTTGTTGACATGCCATTAAAATCAATCAATATTTTCCTCAAATTAAAGCACTTGAATTTGATTCTTTGTTTGTAAGGTCTTTTTGTTCAAATACTGCCAGATTTTTTTTACTTTCATATGCACATTTTGATAAATAAAAGCACTTCATAGCTGTATTACTGTTCAGCATGAAAACAAGAGGGAATTATGATCCTCCCACTTCTACTAAACTTTGGTCTGCTTCACCTTTTCCTTATGATATAGTGGCCTTTTTGTATCCATGAGTTTCAGATCCTTGATCTAATGCAAGTGGTACAACATTAAAACCGAGTATTTATTCAACATTCCGGAATATCCTTAGTATTACCCCGCTGCAGAGGTGCAGTCTGTGTATTCTACAGCCCCAGCCGACTGGGCAACTGAGAAGCCGTAATTTTTGTACCTGTATTTTTGTATTTACTAACCAATCAAATGCCTTCATTTGAGACACAGCCTTTTTCTGAATTTGAGATAAGAACAATAATATTTGAATTGCCTCACAAATTTTGAGGGATCAAAACAACATAATTTAAAAAATCTTTTCCTTCCTATATTATTAAACATTTAACCAATTAGAATCACAGCTAAATCAATTCACTTATTATCTAATGAGGGAGCCTATATAAATCTTATTGTGATGTGGTATGCTATAGAGAGAGTGAAGGGGAGGCCAATAACCTTACCCCTCTTTATTTGAATCAACAGGCATTTAAAAAGATCGGATAACAGGGACCTACCATTAAAGTGGTGGGGAGAGAAGGGTAAGCTATCTGTACCCTATGCACTTTAGTCTGTTGAACGAAAGAAGTCAAGGTCAATCGGGTGGCGTGATTCGGCAAGGTGGTGGAAGAGGAAAAGTCGAATGGTTGGTCGACAGAATCTTCGTGCCAAAAAGACCAGCACGCGTTAGACTAATAAATAAAATGATAAAAAAAAATAAATCTTCAGTAGTTACAGATTCATTTCTATTTCTACTCAACTTTCATATTTATTTTTCTTGATTGAAAATCTAACATTCTATTCCTTCAAGGATATGTTTAATTTCAAAATCACTAAATTGTTTTTTTAAAATGAAAACCTACTTGTTTACTTAGATGTGCTACTACTAACATAACATTTCTTTCAAGCTGATTTTTCAGTGGCACTCACTCAGATATTAGTGTACAAACATATTTTTTCCTACACAGTGACATACTCACACAAAGATCTTTTACACACAAAATATATTATTTAGATTTAAAACAATGCAAACTGCAATTGGTTTTTTTTCTTGTAATATATATGACATACTAATTTTTATCATCTTTTCATACAAAAGACATTGAAATTTTTGTTGTTTATCAACAAACTTTTCACTCAAGTTGAAGAAATAAAAATTTATTGAATTCGGTTGGTTAGTTCTTTTGTTTTACTGTATATCAACCCATTTTGGGTCATTTAATGTTGAATTAAGTCATTTTGATAAAAACAATTCAGTTTAGTATAAGTACAATTTTGTCTCCACACAGTTAAATGTTAAAACAGTTCTATTTCAAACAATTCAGTTTAACATAAGTACGCAGCTTAGACACATAGTTAAATGTAAAAATAGTTATTTTCAAACAATCCACTTTAGCATAAGTACACTGTTTAGTTCTATTTAACCCATTGATAGGACCCTATCAGGTGCTACCATTCCCAACCAGAGTGGATCTGGGAGCAATGGCAATAAAGGGGTACTTCACATTCCCAAAAGCTCCAGCTTTACTGGAACCTCACTAACAGTTCTATTTCAAACAATTCAGTTTAGCATAAGTACATTTTTTTGTTTAAATGTAAAATGTAAATGTAAAAATTGTTCTATTTCAAATAATTTAGTTTAGCATAAGTATACTGTTTAGTTCTATTTAACCCATAAATAGGGCCCTATCAGGTGCTACCACTCCAGGCCAGAGTGGACCTGGGAGTAATGGCAGTAAATGGATACTCCACATTCCACAAAACTCCAGCATTACTGGAGCCTCACCATCAGATTGTTTAGTGTCATATCTAGGACACTCATTAGGGAAGTCTTATCCTTTGCAGAGATGCAGTTGGTGTATTCTACAGCCCCAGTTGACTAGGCCATCAGCCAGCGTAAGTTGTAGTGGTAAGCAGAAGTGTGTTGCCAAGAGCAGTAGCATTTTGAGAGACAAGCATTTAGGGGTTGGCTGTTCAGGAGAGCAGTTGGCAGTTAGACAAACCTGAACAAAAACTGACCAGCATCCAAGTTTTCATTTACTATCCATATTGTGATAGTTAGCGTCTACTCACATACTTTACCAGGATAGCTAGTAGAGTAAGTAAAGACAAGAGTATGAGTGTATTATCAGGTTCATTTTTTCACCTTTGTAAAGCTGAGAAGTGGCTTATACGACCAAAAGTGGCAGTTGATCATCTTTTTAAAAACAAAGTGGAAAGTGACATTGATTTGTCAGTAAGATTGGGTGAGCCACAGGGTTGATAATGCCACACAGCAAATAATATTTAAAGAAAAAAAAAATGTCAGTACCTCTTGCAAATATTTGTTCCAATGACCATTTGATACAATGCATATTTTAGTACTTGGTTTTAAATTTGGAACCATTTTTTCAATGGTATTTTTGTTTAAGTTTTCTTTTATGGCATGTCAACCCTTGTGAGTTATTTTATGACAAATCCTGTTATATATATATATATATATATATATATATATATATATATATATATATACATACATACATATACACACACACACACACACACAGAGGATATGTATGTGAATAGTTTGTAGATAACATTGTTTTTAAATGAGCCAGTGCTCATTTGTTTGCATACAGTTAAATGGTTTCAAGTATTGCTATTCAACACTAATAATTCTATTCAACATTATTTGCTTATATTACCATTTGATATTTATTCATTGTTACAGTGTATAATAATGTTAATTCACAAAAACATTGTCAGCAAAAGAGAAAATAAAAAATAAATTCTTGGAAATATATGTTTGAAAGGTCATTGGTTGCACAATGATTATTTTGATATTTGGTTTTAATGTTAGAATAGTTACCTTCAATGGTGTTTGTAAACAAAATGACATTATTCGGTTTGGTTTCTTTGTTTCATGGCATATCAACTTTAGTGGGTTATTTAATACTAAAGCTACCCTTGTAGAAGAACAGTAGTGGTACTATTTAACCCATAGCTTGAGGGATAAGGAGATTCAAAGGTAATAGTCTGAAAGGGAACGTAATAGAGGGAGTGGAGCTCACTATGATGTCATAGTCTAGCATGTTAGTCACTAGTTGTTTAGCATTGAAATGAATGAGTACAATCAGGTTTCATTTCATTTCTTAAGCTCTCTACCGTTTCTATCATAAGGGGACCTCTGGCGGTGTAATGGTTAGCAAGCTAGTCTAGCAAACCTATATGTGAGTTCGAGTCTCATTGAGTGCCCCATTCATTTGGCCTTGTGCCACATCGAAGCAAAAGAGGTTCGTAAATTACTACTTTTTCTATCATTAATTAGAAATATTTTCGTTTTGGACTTTCTTCATTGAAAATTTGCCTTTATTTCACACAAGCTAAAAGTTGTCTTTTTTCTTCATTTTAAAATAAAAATCTTTCTTGTTTAATTGATATTTCATTGTTTCTTACCCCCAACCCACCCAAAATACATGGTGACCACAATTTCAAGCCTAAATAGATTAAAATAAATATTATTTCCTAAACAATTTAATGTGTTTTTTTTATTATTATGCCACCCCCTCAAAAAAAAAAAAAAAAAAAAAAAAAAAGGAAGAAAAAAAAAAAGAGCGATGTTCTGGTGGGTGGGAAACTAAATTGTGTCCAGTAGTGAGGTTCCAATTCTGGAGTTTTAGAGCGTGTTGAGTCAGCCCTTCATTGCTTTTACTACCGAGTGGTAGTACCTGTGTAGATCCCCTCAAGGGGTCAAATAAATCTGTTTGAAAATTAGTAGTACTAAATAAGAATACTGGATACCATAACAGTGCAAATGGAGGTGCCCGTAGTGTAATGGTTATCGCTGTAGGAAATGGACATGGCGACATGAGTTCAAATCCTGGATGAGACTGATTGCATTTTCACATAACACTAATACCCTTGGGAAAGGTATGAATCCAATTATTCTCCCTCCAGTTATGAGTAAATAGTAGGGCAGACTGATTTCTTCAGCCTTGGGGAGGCAACTAGTCTAGGAGAAGGAAAACACTGAATTCAAAACCTGCTAAACTCCGCTTAAAAATTGACCTTGTGTCATATCTGGCTCGAGCGTAGGGGTTGGTAAATATGATGACAGTGCAAATTGTTAGTATGTGCATGTAGTTCTCCAAGGCATAGTGACTAATGTGTTGAATTGCAACATCATAATAAGCAAGTTCTAACTCCAGTTGTGCTATTACATTCACTTTTGGAAGAAATATTCTTGGGAACTCCCTTATCTTGCTAGCTATTGGTTAAATAATACCACTACCATTTTTTTTACAAGGTTTGGTTTGACTTTATGGCATGTCAACCACTGTAGGTTATTTAATGCTAAATCATCTTTATACTTGTCTAAATTTCTGAGACGAAGCTTGGTGATTTTTATCATTAAGGGTTTTCGGACTATTGTATTCATCTTTATTCTTTCCTCCGGCCTTCTTCAGGTGTTTGTCGAACTCGGGAACCTTCACGGAACTTTGAACTATGTCCTTTATTGAATTTCCTGTTCTGATTCCGTTAGCCATAACCGGGTACAAGTGTTAAGTATTCCTGTATTGTTACTCGCCTGCAGTCAGGGTTGAACCTGCAACCTCCAGATGATTGTCTCCTTAGAAACTTAGGGAACCAACGCCTAAAACCGTTATGCTCTGCTGGACAATTTAGAGGGAATTTTTGGGACTTATAAACTTAATGTTCTTGACTAGAATTACAACTATTATGTATGATTTTTTACCTGTGCTCATATTCAGTTTTTTTTTTTTTTTAAAAAATATCTAGCCTTCTTAATTAGCAGTTCCCATATTGTATTCAACTCTATACTTGGTCTGCCCAGCAGGTCATTGTCGCCCAACATATGTACTGATTCCTTAAGGCATCTAAATCCTCCAATGTTCAGCCCTATCAATTATTTCAACTTTATCCCATAAGGGCAGATGATTTCCCTTTTCCTTCCATATATGGCCTGCCATACCCGACTTTTCAATCTTCCCTCGTACTATTGCCTTCCGATGTTCTTCTAGCCTTACTTTTAGTGGGCAACCTGTCTCACCTTTGTATATTTTACCACAACTGCAAGGGATGGAGTAAACACAGTTCTTGGTCATGTTGAATTCCGTTGGTGGCTTGACCTGGAAGTGATACTTCCGGAGAGTTGAACCACTTGTGAATGCTGTCCTGATGTCATATGGACTACATATCTTTTGTATCCTTTCGGCTAGTCCTTTGACATAGGGTAGACATACCATGGTGAGTTTTCGGGTATTGTCCTCTATCCTCCTATCTAGGTTTCTTGGAGCCGATGTTATGCGCTCTGGGTAGTTGTCACAATGGAGGTTGTGTCTCAAACTAATCATTTCTTCTTGATCTGCATCAGTATCGCTACTAATGTTTTTTGTTCGATGTTGTAAGCAACGGACTGTTCCTTTCTTTACTGTATATAGATGATGGGAGTTGAAATTGTAAAGTAGGACCCGACCCTGAAGGTGAAAAGGAAGCTGTCACAGATTCTTGGTAAGAATAAAGATCTCATACCACAAACAAAATACAGACAGCTAATTCATATAAATGATTTAGTTTGGTTGGGTTTTATGGCATGTCAACCATTGTAGGTTATTAAATGCCAAATCCGTTATATTAAATATATAATTTCTAAACACATTTTGTAGAGAACATTTTTAAATGAGTCTCAGCTCATTTTTTTCACACAGTTAAATGCTTTTACTTATTTCCATCTAATACGTATAATTGTATTGAGTATTAATCGTTTGTTTGCATACAGTTTAATGTTTTCAAGTATTGCTATGTCTCACTAACAATTCAATTAAACATCAGTCATTTGTTTACAAACAGTTCTATTTCTAATAATTCAGTTTAGCACATGTCCAGTTTTTTGTAAACACACAGTTAAATGTAAAAACATTTCTATTTCAAACAATTCAATTTAGCATGTCAAAGTTACACACAGTTAAATCATCAAACAGTTCTATTTCAAACAATTCAGTTTTGCTTAAGTACAGTTTTATGTTTACACAGTTGAATAAAAAACAGGACAAATATAAATGCAAATGTAAAAACAGTTCTATTTTAAACAATTCAATTTAGCACAAGTAAAAGTAAAGTTGGCGACTGTAGTTGAGGGTGACCAGATGGCTCCCTTTTCAATAGCTACAACACTAAGGTGTAGGGGAGAGTGCTACTCCTTTCCCTGGATTGCTCCACTTTTCCCTTGATATGTACCTTGTTTTGCTGAGTATTAAGCAAGGAGGTATCAAGTACCATTTTTATAATCTTTGACCCAGGTCTCCCAGACCATTGGCAAACACTTTACCCACTAGGCCAATGAGCCAAGTACAGTTTAAATGTCAACAATTCTATTTCAAACATTTCACTTTAGCATAAGTGCATTTTTTGTTTACTCACAGTTAAATGTAAAAACTATTCTATCCCAAACAACTCAGTTTAAATGTCACAGTTTTATTTGAGCCATAGATAGAACCCTATCAAGTGCTATCACTCTGGGCTAGAGTGGACCTGGAAGTGATGGCAATGAAGGGTTGCTCCACATCCCCCAAAGCCACCATCAGATTGTTTAGTGTCTGATCCAGGTTCTTACCCTATTTGCAGAGATGAAGTTGGTGTATTCTACAGCCCCAGTTAACTGGACACTGAAAACTATTGGTAATAAATAGGGATACTTGAAAACAATACCATGTGTAAATTATTGGTATTATATAAGAATATTTATAACAATATAATTGGTGTAGTTGGGCAGCAGTCCTTCTTTTAAGCATGTTTGATTAAATGATAAAGACATTTTGTTTATATAATTTATTAGGCTCCTTTCAAGCTTAAATGTACAGTTGGATTAAACGAAGATATTTTTTTTCTTTATTGTAGTAAATTTGTTTTCTTACAAGACTACACCAATACTTTCAGGTGTCAGTATCATCATGAACTGCAGGATTCTAATAAAATTATATAGACAAAATGTGTCTTTGTTATTAAATCAAACATAGTTAATGATGGACTGCTGCTCAACTACACATATTCTAAAATACATGATCCTACCTGAAAGTATTGGTATCGTTTTTTAAAAAGACAAATTAACTACAATAAAGAAAAATTATCTCAGTTTAATCCAACTATACATTTAAACTTGAAAAGATCCTAATAAAATTAGGAAGACAAAATGCGTCTTTACTATCTAATCAAACATGCTTAAACTATATAATTACATACAAATTATTAGTATTAGATAGAAATACTTGAAACCATAGAATTGCATGCAAATTTTCTGCATTAGATTGGAATACTTGAAAACATGAAAAATAGTTACTTGAAGTTAGAATTGTTTAAAAAGGATCATTATTATAATAAATTACTGAGAGAGAGATTTGGCATTGTTAAGAAATATTATTGCAACTGCAGATAGCACTCATTGATTTTCAGTGTTCAGAAAATTTGAAATCCAAGTTTCTTGCTTACCATAACTTTGATTTCTGTAAGAATCATTTACTTCTATCTGGACAATTCCCCAATCTTATTATGCACACCCAGCAAATAATGAGTATGTTTGGCACTACACACTGCTGTGAACAATTGTTTTCTAAAATGAAGCACGCCAAGAGTATCCTGTGTTAGTAATTGTCAATTCATAACTTGTCTGATGTACTCCTGTCAACCTTTACTTTTAACATTGATATTACATCTCTTTGTGAGTGGACAAGTTCACCTACCTAGGAAGCTGTGTCTTATCAACCGAGAAAGACATCAACACACAATTAGCAAAAGCATGGACAGCTATCAGTCATATGGAAGTCAGACCTGACTAAAAAAATTAAACGCAGTTTTTTTCCAAGCATCGGTCGTGTCGATATTTCTATATGGATGCACTACATGGACGCTAACAAAATGTACGGAGAAAAAGCTTGATGGCAATTACACAAGAATGCTGCGAGCAATATTGAACAAGTCCTGGAGGCAGCACCTGACAAAGCAGCAACTGTATGGCCACCTACCACCTATCATGAAATCTATTCAAGTTAGATAAACCAGACAAGTGGGACACTGCTGGAGAAGTAAGGACAAACTTATAAGTGACATACTCCTGTAGACCCCTTCACATGGACGAGCAAAGACAGGATGACCAGCTAGAACCTATACACAACAGCTCTGTGCCGATACAGGATGTAGCCTTGAAGTCCGCCTGGGATCAATGGTCGATAGAGACAGGCGGCAAGAGAGGGTCAGGGAGATATCTTATTAATAAATTATGATTGTTACCTTGAGAGTTCAGTTATTTTTTTCCCAGTTCTTTTACGATCATGGTCCCACCCCCACTTGAGTTAAGCTTTGTGCCTCTTGGGCTGAAAAGAATCTGCCTAGATTATGTACTAGCATGGCCAACTAGTAAATACAGCTCTGCATGTTACATTACCAGGCTGAATTCTAACAGGCCAAAGTAATGTAAAAAAAAAAAAAAAAAAAAAAATACATTCATGTCTGCATATGAAATTAACCTAAAAAGAGAATTAACTTTAAAAATTGAACAGAAAGTAAAATAATCATGTTGGTAGAAATTATCCGACAATTTTATTCCTTTCAACACTAAAATGCATATTTATACTTTGTCTTTTACTTATCCATGAATTATAAATGGCTGTGAGTTGCCTTGCTTTTATGATTTTCAAATGTTTGATACAGAGAACTGAATTTTTTGTTGGAAACCAGTCATTACAATTAACAAATTTACCTATTTCTCAAGGAGACTGGAATTTCCAAGAGGAAAAGAAAATGTTGATATTTTTTTCTATTGGTACGATATCTACTAGAACAGCCAAATGCAACATATTTGCTAACCATTTTTGTTAAACTAAATATCATGAAAAACTTTAAAAATTCAATGAGTTAGCAAATTTACCAAACAGCATCTATAAACAAACTAGGACATTCAATCTTTAAAGTGTTTTTAAGTTTATATACGGCCACGAATGGATTATTTTTTTTTTTGTTTACATTATTTCGGTCAGTTAGAATTTAGCTTAGTAATGTAATATGTAAGGCTGTATTTACTAGTTGGCTGTGGTATGAGGGACATCAACAGATCTATAATGAAAGAAAGTAATTTTACACAAAAACAGTCAAGCAGGTGATAAAACTATTACTGATGCAGACTATGCTCCATGCAAATACATCTGCTCAAGTTAAGTGTCTGTTGCATAGCCTGGAAAAGGCAGCAAGAGGTATTGGCCTCTATTTGAACTCAGATAAAACAGTATTCATGTGTTTTAATCAAGATAGAGCCATCTCCTCATTAAATAGCAAGCTTCTGAAATTAGGTGACCAATTCATACACCTCAGTAGCAATATCTCATCTACTGAAAAACATGTTAAAAAATGCATGATTAAAGAATGAACTCCTATTGAGAGGTTATTGACTATAAGGAAATCTGATCTCTGATAAAGCAAAATAGGAATTCTTTCTGATTGGTTGGTTGGTTGACTGGGTTTAATGGCATATCAACCTCTATAGGTTATTTAATGCCAAAGCCTGTTTACACGTATGTATGGTTTGCGGACACATAATTTAATCATACCATACTAAAACCATACGAGTAAGTATTTGCAAGTATTTCTATGTGACATTAGTTTATTTAGTGATGATAGTGTTTGTTTTTTTTTTGTTTTTTTTAATTATTATTTCTCACTACTATTTCTACCAACACAAGCATAATTCTATTCAGCAATAATTTGCTTTCTGTTGATTACTTTGTTATGTTTTCAGGATTGTAACCAAGTCTATATTTTCTGGTACAACCCAGTCTCTTTCAAGAACGACAAAACATTATCCATGTGGACGTTCTCAAAAAAGTCCTTCATTATATTTGCGTGGACTTTCTAACTGAAGCAGAATCTGTATTATCATACGGCTGCACTACTGGGGCTTAAATGAAATGCCTGAATAAAAAGCTAAATGGAACTATACAAAAATGCTGCATATTATTTTGAACAAATGTTGGAAGCAACAATTTACAAAACAGTAACTGTATGACCACTTACTTCCCATCATACAAACCAGCCAAGTAAAACATGTTGGGCACTGCTGGTAAAGTAAAGATGTACTCATAAGTGATATTCTCCAATGGATTCCTACTCAAGGATATGCCTATAAGCAAAAAAATTATATTCTTCAGCTTGTTGTGGACACCAGATGCCGTCTAGAAGACTTACCAAGAGTGATGCCTGATCCTATTTACCCAACCCCTCTGCTCGGGCAAGATATGACACAAGGTCAATTTTTAAGCAGAGTTTAACAGGTTTGAATTCAGAGTTTTCCTTCTCCTAGACTAGTTGCCTCACCAAGGCTGAAGAACCTAGCGTGTCCTACTATTTACCCATAGCTGGAGGGAGAATAATTGGATTCATACCTTTCCCAAGGGTATTAGTGCTATGTGAAATGCAATCAGTCAGGTCCAGGATTTGAACTTGTGTCGCCGTGTCCATATCCTGCGACGATAACCATTACACCACGGGCACCTCCATAGAACTCAGATAAAACAGTATTCATGTCTTTTAATCAAGTATCGCCTGATAGGAACAGATGGCAAGAAAGAGTCAAAGGAATCTGTGCTGTTAGCATGCCATGATGATGATGATGATGGTTTACATGACAGATTGGTGGGTTAGTTTGATTAAAGAGTTCCAGCCGCCCTGCTATTTATTCTTAGAAGATAAACTGCATTCATGTTTCCCCGAAGAGCATTAGTGTGAAGCGAATATAAGTAGTTTCAGCTTAAACTTGATCTGGGTTCACTGATTCTGTTTACTGTGCTGGTTTTCAGCTATACAACTCAGCACTTGCATATATAATATATTTCAAAAGCAAATGAACTAGAAAAGCACAGATACTTTGGATACCTATGGAGACTTAGGTCGTCCTAAGAGATGCCAAGCAATTCATGGCATTCCTGGTGCACATCAAGTACCCATTACTAGAATGTACTCAGCTTACTTGTCTGGTATGTCACTATCTTTGTTTTGAATGTCAGGAATCCATTTTTCTTTCTTTAACATAAGAGTGTAGGCGAATCTTGCAGTCTTGTCAATAACTTTTTTTTGAGTCAAAGACCAAATGTCAGGTTGCTTGGAATGGTCAGCCATCAGCAACACAGGAATGAGAAAAATGAGGATGGCAAGGGATGTTTTGAGTTAAAGCGTGAAACAAATCAAGTCTTAAAGATTGCAACATTTCAAAATCAAGAATTGGTTTAGTTTGATGGCATATCAACTATTGTAGGTTATTTAATCTCTTATTTAATCCTCTTTATACATATATATTAGGTATATATGGATTGACTAGGTTAGGTTAGATGGTATATCAACCATTGTAGGTTATCTAATGCTAAATCCTCTTTATAAGTATATATTAAATATATGATTTCTAAATACATTTTGTAGATAACATTTTAAAACGAGCCTTAGCTCATTTTTTTGCACACAGTTAAATGTTTTCAAGTATTGCTATGTATCACTAACAATTCAGTTAAACACGAGTCATTTGTTTACAAACAGTTAAATGATCAAACAGTTCTATTTCCAGCAATTCAGTTTAACATTAGTTATTTGTTTGCATTCAGTTTAAATGTCAAACAGCTCTATTTGACCCATAGATAGGATGCTCTCAGGTGCTATCACTCTGGGTCAGAGTGGACCTGAGAGTGATGGCAATGAGGGGGTACTCTGCACTGCTCAAAGTTCCAGTTATTGGAGCCTCACCATCAGATTGTTTAGTGTCGTATCCAGGACACTTGTGGGGAGGGGTCTGCCCCTTCAGCAGAGATGCAGTGGGTGTATTCTATAGCTCCAACTGAGTGGGCTTGTGTAGTTTTGTTAATATGCATACGAGTTATTTTTCAAGTTGTGCTTGTCTTTAGAATACATTGACAGTATACCCCTGCTGAAGGATAAGACCATCCCAGCCCCCCCCCTCCAAAAGGCTCCCATGGATACTTGTTGGGGCGCCCCCCCCCAGCTGACTGGGTCATCAAAATCAAGAAAGAAAAGGAAAAGGATTTGAAATGCATGGGCAACTGCTGGTCGTCCATATAACCTTACCCAATCTAACATCTATGAAGTCATAAGTTTAGCAGATACTACCATATGAAACTGTTACAGTGATGCTATAAACTTTTCTATCCTTTGATGCATATATTCAAGTGCAATAATTCATATGCATGTAGGTATGAGCACATTGGCAGAATCTATCAAAAGAGCCTATGTTTATTTTATAATTGAGAGGTTAGGGGATTGTGTTCATTGCATGCTAATATCTATATTTAAAAAAAAAAAAAAATTTGCACACTGTCTTATTGAATACAAATAATTTTTAAATTGGATCCTAACAAGTATTACCACAGTGGGTCAGTGGACCTGGGAGTAATGGCAATAAAGAGGTACTCCATGTAGGAAATGGACAAGAGGACACGAGTTCAAATCCTGGATGAGACTGATTGCATTTCACATAGCACTAATACCCTTGGGAAAGGTATGAATCCAATTATTCTCCCTCCAGTTATGGGTAAATAGAAGGGCAGACTAGGTTCTTCAGTCTTGGTGAGGCAACTAGTCTAGGAGAAGGAAAACTCTGAATTCAAACCTGCTAATCATCATCATCATCATATCGCGCTGGTAGCACGGATATCCCTGACGCTCTCTCGCCACTCCTCCCTATCGTTCATCGCCCTAGGTAGGTCTTCAGGACAACATCCCGTATCCTCACATAGCTGCTGAATGTACGTTCGTGCTGGTCGTCCTGTGGGGGGATCCATAAGAGTACATCTCTTGTGAGTTCATCTCTGCTTCTCCAGCAGTGTCCTGCATGTCTGGTTTGTCTAACTTGAATAGTTTTCGTGATAGGGGGCAGGTGGCCGTACAGTTGGTGTCTTGTGGGGTGTTGCTGCCAGGACTTGTTCAGGATTGCACGCAGCATTCTTGTGTAATTGCCATCTAGCTTCTTCTCCAGCCGTTTTGTTAGCGTCCATGTAGTTCATCCATATAGCAGTATCGATGTGACCGCTGCCTGGAAGAAACTGCGTTTCATTTCATCGGTTAGGTCTGATTTCCATATAATCGATAGCCTATTGATAGCTGTCCATGCTTTCGTTAACCTCGTTTCGATGTCTTTTTCGGTTGATTCGACTTAAAAATTGACCTTGTGTCATATCCTGTCCAAGTGGAGGGGTTGGGTAAATATGGATAAAGAGGTACTCCACACTCACTGGATCTCCAGAACTGTAGACTCCTCATCATATGCAATTTAGTATCATTCCCAAGATACCTCTTTTTTTTGAGGAGGGGTCATCTTAACCCTCTGCATAGTGTATTTTAAGCCCAGAAAGTGTTTTCTATCTAACACTAATAATTTATACACAATTATATATCATTTAAAGTAACTTTTCCTGTAATATAATTACTAAAACATTCACTAAATGTGCCTAATAAGTTGTTTCCTAGCTGAATTTACTAGTCAACCACAGGATGGTGGAAAAACAAGGACAGATGAGAAAGAGGTTCCGGACAGAGAGAGAGAGATAAGGGAGAAACGAATGAGAAGGTCTAGGTCGGGATAGCAGTGGATGCCCAGGTTAAAAATAGAAACGTATCAACAGCAAACCAGCAATGGATTCTGAAAGGCTGGAAGAAAATCAAATGAAAAAGCAATTAGAGGGATGGGAAATAGAAAACAGGAAAAGATGGACACTTGGGAATGAGATACAATGATGTGAAGACTACCAAAATCTCCCCAAAATTAATGCTGAAATTTTTGGCTAAGGGGTCTCACTCCTGCTATGAAGATGGAACCAGTGAGCAAGCACATGTGAACACTCCAACAGAAAATTGAAAAAGATAATATCAAGGTCTGGGTTTGCACTCTCTCTTATGTTTTATTCCTCTCTGTCTAGCTATGGTGGTCAACTCATTTTTTATACACTGTTTCTCTCTTCTTGATGACTATGAAGAGTTGTAGTAGTATTACAAATGTCCTCTTGAGAACCGTAGCATTACATTCCTACTTGATAATAATCATTTGTCTACACAGTTATAAGGTTTCAAGTATTCCTATCTAAAACCAATAATTTGCAAGCAATTAAATGGTTTCAAGTCTTCCTAACATAATTCTATTTAATAATAATCATTTGTTTATACACTTACATGGTTTCATGTATTCTTATCCAATACTAATAATTACACTCATAGATGGGACCCTAACAGGTATTACCACTTTGGGTTATTAAATGATAAATTGACTTAATGGCATATCAACTTGTCTAGGGTTATTTCATACCCAGAGCTTAAGGAATTGAATTTATATTTACATTTTTTGTGTAGTTGTTTAAAAGTTTTTTTGCACACAGTCCAATCAAAACAAATACTTTTAAATAGATTAATTTGACCCATCAATGAGATTAACAGATACAACCACTCTGGGTCAAAGTGGACCTGGAAGTAATGGCAATGAAGAGGTACTCTCCATTACCCAGAAGTGGAGCTTCACCATTAGATGCAGTTTCATGTCATATCCAGAAAAGCTTTTTTTTTTCTTCTATGGATGGGATGGTCTTATCCTATAGTCAATGTATTCTAAAGACAGGCACAACTTGAAATACTAACTCGTACACATATTAACAAAACTACACAAGCCCACTCAGTTGGAGCTATAGAATACACCAACTGCATCTCTACAGAGGGGTAAGATCCCTCCCTCCAACGAGTGTCATGGATATGATACTAAACAATCTGATGGTGAGGTTCCAGAAATGCTGGAGCTTTGGGGAATGTGGAGTACCCCTTCATTGCCATTGCTCCCAGGTCCATTCTGGCCCAGAGTGGTTGCACCTGATAGGGTCCTATCTCTAGGTCAAACAGAACTGTTTGAGATTTAAACTTAGTGCAAACAAATGACTCATACCAAATTGAATTGTTTGAAATAGAACTGTTTGATCATCTGTGTGTAAGCAAATGTCTGATGTTTAATTGAATTGTTAGCAATACTTGGAGCATTTAACTTTGTTAACTTATGCTAAATTGAATTGTTAAAAATAGAACTGTTTGATCATTTAACTGTGTGCATCTACGAAATGTGTTTACAAATCATATATTTAATATAAATGTATAAACCGGATTTGGCATTAAACCAACAATGGTTGATATGCCATAAAACCAAACCAAAAATACAGATATCATTTACAATTTTCCTTCGTGTATCTGAGGTTGACAGTAAATGTAATCATTATATCAACCCTAAACCAATATTTGCTTCACAAGACCTTTTTCCTTTATAATAATAATCATTTGCTTGCACACAGCTATATGGTTCTATGTATTCTTACCTAATACAAATAATTTTCAAATATATCTATTTGACCCATAGATGAGAGTATAACAGGTACTACCACTCCAGGTCAAAGTAGATCTGGGAGTTACCCCCCCCCCAAAAAAAAACCCCAACTGAAAAGGAGCACTCCACACTCCACTGATCTCAAGACTCACTATCAGATTCAATTTAGAATCCTACCCAGGGCAATTTCTTTTTGAGGGGTCTTAACTCTCTGCAGAGGAATACTGTCAGCATATTCAAAAACTTTTACAGGGTGGTATCAACACAAAATAATGAATATGTATACAGATATCATTGACTATTTTCTTTTGCATACTATATGTGAAGTTGACAAAGTAAATGTAGTCATTGTACTGAGTCTACCCTACACCAAAGTAGATAATCATGTTGTAACACTTACTGTTGCAGGGAATAGCAACCAGAGTTCAATTCCTAGAAAAGGATGTTTGCATTTTACTAAGCACTAAAAAACTTGGGAAAGGTATGCATCTAACTATTCTCTCTTGAGATATGGGTAAATAGTAGGATAGACCGAGCTCTTTAACCTTGGTATTGCAACCAGTCTAAGAGAAAGAAAACTGAATTCTAACCTGTTAAACATTGCTCAAAAAATAACTGACCCTGTGATACATCCTATGCATGGGAAAGTGGTTGGCTAAATGTATACTATACACTAATTTTTGTTACACAAGACCCTTTTTTCTAGACACAAGAATCCCGAAACACATCAGGCTTCTTGGTTGATTGGATTTTATGGCATATCAACCCTTGTAGGCTATTTAATGTCAAATCCTCTTTATACATGTATACTAAATATATATGAGTTAGTTTGGTTGGGTTTTTATGGTATATCAACCATTGCAGGTTATTTAATGCCAAATCCTCTTTATACATATATATTAAATATATATATGATTTGGTTGGGTTTTATGGTATATCAACCATTGTACGTTATTTAACGTCAAATCCACTTTATACATACATACTAAATATATATGATTTGGTTTGGTTGGATGCCATATCAACCTTTGTCAGTTACTTAATGTCAAATCCTATTTTTACATATATCAAACCTAAGATTTCTAAACGAACACAGTGTAGATAATAATCTAATCAAGCAAGGGCTCATTTGTTTGCGAACGATTAAAGGGTTTCCAGTATTGCTATCTAGCACTAACAATTCAATTTAAGATCAACCAGTTAAATGGTTATACATATGACTTGTAAGCAGATTGTTCATAGGTTTGGTTTAGTTTTATGGCATACCAGCCATTGTAGGTTGTTTAATGCCAAATCCTCTTTATACATATATATCAAATATATATGATTTGTTTTGGTTGGGTTTTATGCCATATCAACCATTGTAGGTTATTTAATACCAAATCCTCTTTATACATATATATTAAATATATATGATTTGGTTTGGTTGGGTTGGGTTTTATGGATTATCAACTATTGTAGGTTATATAATGCCAAATCCTCTTTATACTTATATATTAGATATATATGATTTTGTTTGGTTGGGTTTTATGGCATATCAACCATTGTAGGTTATTTAATGCCAAATCCTCTTTATACTTACACAGTTAAATGATCAGTTCTATTTCAAACAATTCAGTTTAGCATAAAACAATAAAATTAAATGGTTGCAAGTATTCCTATGTATCACTAACAATTCAAATAAACATCAGTCATTTATTTACACACAGTTAAATGATCACACAGTTCTATTTCTGACAATTCAATTTAAGCATAAGCCAACAAAGATGGTTCCAAGTATTGCTATGTATCACTAACAATTCAATTAGACATCAGTCATTTGTATACACAGTTAAAAGATCAAAACAGTTCTATTTCAGACAATTGCATTTAGCATAAGTCATTTGTTTGCACTCAGTTTAAATCTCAAACAGTTCTATTTGACCCATAGATAGGACCCTATTGGGTGCTACCATTCTGGGCCAGACTGGACCTGGGAGCGATGGCAATGAAGGGGTACTCCACATTCCCCAAAGCTTCAAGGCTAGAGCTTCACCATCAGATTGTTTAGTGTCATATCAGGACACTCATTGGGGGGAGTCTTACCCCTATGCAAAGATGCAGTCGGTGTATTCTACCGCCCTAGCCTAGGTCTCTTGATACAATAATCATTTTCCACATCAGTCTCCTATAGATTATAATTTTTTTTTCTGGGCCGTAGATTCATATTTGAACTAGCAGATATATACCAATGTAAATCAAGTCAAAAATGCTTTTTGGCAGTATGTCAATTCTTCCCAGTCTAATTTTTATCATGGTGAAATAAATTCATTGCCAGTTCATTGGCAACATTGCATCAATTCCAATATTGCTTACTTTGACTAATCAAGTAGTATTTGAGCCAAGTTATAATGGTTTAAAAGTTGGTGGTTTGAAATAGTCATTTACTTTGTTTCAATCTTATATATCACACTTTTTCCCTTTTCCTAAAGGAACAATATTATTTATGTTGTACTGTTAGATTATATTGGCAGCTGGTGTTTGTTTGATACTGAATATAGAAAAATCTAACTTCATTTATTTAAATAAGTGCACATTATATATAATATTTTCCTTTGATCAACACATATATTATCTGTCTGAATATTGGACATGAGGCTTGATGTGCAATATTTTCTGTGTTATCTTTTGGACTGTTGTCCTCATCTTTATTGTTATTTGTAACACAATGTTTCAGCCGCAGTATCCTCTGGCTTTCTTTGGTGTCCTCGTGGTGTAATGGTTAAAACGATGGACTGCGGAATTGTAGTAAGCGAGTTTGAACTCCAGTCATGCTGTTACATTCACTTTCGAACAAATACTCTTGGGAAAGTATGAACCCCCTTATCCTCCCAGCTATGGGTTAAATAGTACTACTACTGTTCTTCTAGGAGAATAGCTTTGGCATTAAATAATCTGCTAAGGTTGATATGCCATTAAACAAAGAAACCAACCATCTGGCTTTCTTCAAGTGTCCCTTGACCAACAAACTTTAAAAATGATTTCCCAGATTAAATCATTTCCATACTCAGATAAACAAGGGACACTTGAAAAAGGTCAGAGGATATAGTGGCTGAAACGTGTTACAAATAGCAACAATAAAGATGAGGACAACAGTCTGAAAATAACACACAAAATATTACATATAAATATGTATTGAAAATGATTTTACTCTATAAATGCCCTGTAAATGATTTTACAATAGAAAATTCATTGAAAATAATTTACCAAAAAATGTATTATAATTGATTTTACAATAAAAAATGTATTGGGATTCATTTTATTGAAAAAATGATAGGAAATAATTTTTAGTATTAAAATACACTGGAATTAAATATACATTGAAAATAATTTTACTATAAATGTGTTGAAAATCATTTTTATAATAAAAATATACAGGAATTTATTTTACATTATATAAGCATTGGAAATGATTTCATTACGTGTTGAAAATCATTTTACTATTGAAAATGATTATTGCTACAAATATGTGTTGAAAATGATTTTAATATTGAAATATATTTGAATTCATTTTACTATAAAAAATACATTGCATTTATTTTATAATGTGTTGAAAATGATTTTTACTATAAAATGCATTGGACAATGATTTTCACAATAAAAATGAATTGGATAATGATTTTCACAATAAAAATGCATTGGATAATGATTTTATTATAAAAATGCATAGGATAATGATTTTCACAATAAAAATGTATTGGATAATGATTTTATTATAAAAATGCACAGGATAATGATTTTCACAATAAAAATGCATTGGATAATGATTTTATAATAAAAATGCATAGGATAATGATTTTCACAATAAAAATGTATTGGATAATGATTTTATTATAAAAATCCACAGGATAATGATTTTCACAATAAAAATGCATTGGATAATGATCTTATTATGAAAATGCATTGGACAATGATTTTATTATAAAATTGCATTGGATAATGATTTTATTATAAAAATGCACAGGATAATGATTTTCACAATAAAAATGCATTGGATAATGATCTTATTATAAAAATGCATTGGACAATGATTTTATTATAAAATTGCATTTGATAATGATTTTATAAAAATGCATAGGATAATGATTTTCACAATAAAAATGTATTGGATAATGATTTTATTATAAAAATGCACAGGATAATGATTTTCACAATAAAAATGCATTGGATAATGATTTTATAATAAAAATGCATAGGATAATGATTTTCACAATAAAAATGTATTGGATAATGATTTTATTATAAAAATCCACAGGATAATGATTTTCACAATAAAAATGCATTGGATAATGATCTTATTATAAAAATGCATTGGACAATGATTTTATTATAAAATTGCATTGGACAATGATTTTATTATAAAATTGCATTGGATAATGATTTTATTATAAAAATGCACAGGATAATGATTTTCACAATAAAAATGCATTGGATAATGATCTTATTATAAAAATGCATTGGACAATGATTTTATTATAAAATTGCATTTGATAATGATTTTATAAAAATGCATTGGATAATGATTTTATAATAAAAATGCATTAGAAGTTATTTTTAATATATATACATATATATCAGCTAGTGTAATGGGTTTCCACCCGTATTTTAATTTTTCAAGATATGGATGGAGTCCTATGTGTGGGTTACTAAGACCACGGACGAATGAGGGTTTGAAGGTTAAAGAGGTCAACGTGATATGAATGGATACGTGGGGAATTCTGAACCGGACAAACAATATAACGCGGAGTTGGTTTTTTCCTTTTCTTTATATATGTATCATTCATACATTTTTTTCATTTAAAAGAAAGCACAACTGTGACAACAGACAAACAAAGAACAAAACGAATACAACAAAAAAATATACAGCAATGTGGAGGACAAGTCGCTCCCAACAGTATCTGACTAGGTCCTTCCAATAAGACAAAGTATTTTTTTTTTTCTTCTTTCACCGAAGAACAAGAGTCTCTCTTCTTCGTCTTTATGGATGTACAAATTTTAACCAAATAGGTTTTCCGCCGAAACTAGCTGCCGATGAACAGCCTCAAAAATGTTTCTTTGGAATAGTCTTGATACGGACCTTTATTTAGGTTACGTATATCATTCTTGATAAAAATTTTGACTAACCTTTTTTTTTTAATCTTTCCTTTCTTTTGTTAATTTTTTCTTTTTTTTCTTATATTCGTTAATCTCCTATTAACGAGTTGCAAGGCACCAATTTGTTTCCCTTTTCTTTTACGTTGAGCCTCAGGTTCTTACCCAACGGAACTAAATGCTTCTATATGCCATTTTGGGACTAGGATTTCCCCTTTCACCGGACCCCGTGAAAAGGCGACCTTTCTCTTCCTTGGCGAAGCTCGAAACTAACTTTTTGGGTTTTGTTTCTTTTTAGTGGTAAAGCGCCCTCCCTGTCTCGACCCATGGCATGTCTTCTCCTTATCTGGGTCAAGACCTTTGCCCCTTCTCGGCTGCTTCTTCCACTGTTGCTAGGGCTCGAAGACTCGCCAATCGCCTTCCCCCACTTCCGGTCCACATAGTAGTTCTTGCACTATAATCCTACCGTGGCCGGTGGCCGTAACAAAACCAATACAGAATCTCCTAAAATTTCTTTCTCCAAAGTTTAACAGTTATTTATTTTATCCCAACCACTTAGATCTTTATAATTATTACCTATTTCATAACAAATATATGTGAAAATAGTTACATTGATAATCTATAAAGTCTGAGAGAAACAATTCTTATAGATATTTATTATATAATTTAGATATATTTTTATTGATTATATTGTCATAGAGATTTTTGTTTATATTTCTTCATCTGGGATAGAAAACTGGTATATAAATGAAATACTACTTCATGGCTCTATTGAAACATTAGCTGATTTACTAAATTTCCTTTTCAAGTCTGAATTAGCTGATAGATTTGGCGACCATTTTAACTGCGATATAAAGAGAAGACTGGCATCAATAAATTTCTTATTGCAGCATCTTCATTCAGCTCTCTGCACGACAGTATTCCAAGTAGATCTGTTTACAAACATCTTTTTTCCTTTGCTTTTAAATAGCTAGGTGAATATCAAGCTGCTTTATATAGAATGGTTTATAGTAAAGAGCGTCCCAAGATGGAGTTCTTTCTAAGAAAACTTATAATTTTCAAGGGGGTTTTCCATTCTATTCAAACTATATATAATGTGGTGATCAAACTAAAAACATGATCATGAACATCTACTGAATTATATATATAAAGTTAAGCCCTGCTACATAGTTTGGAGCAGGCAGCAGGAGGCATTAGCCTTCATGTGAATGCAGACAAAACAGAATACATGTGTTTTAATTGAAAAGGAGACATCTCCACTCTAAAATGGCAGTTTTCTGAAACTATTGGACAAGTTCATGTACCTCGGTAGCAGCATCACATCCGCTGAAAGTGACATCAATATGTGCCTAGCAAAGGCATGGACTGCTATTGGTAGGTTATTGATCATATGGAAGTCTAATCTATCCAATAAAATAAAACACAATTTCTTCCAAGCAGCAGTTGTGTCAATTCTACCACATGGATGCAGATGAAACATATAGAGAAAAAGCTAGATGGGAATTGCACAAGCTACAAGCTGTATTGAACAAATCCTGTATACACTAAACAACAGTTGTACAGTTATCTACTTCCTATCACTACCTATCTCTAAAACCATCAAAATAAAACAGACAAAGCATGCGGGTAAACAGTAGGAGAAGCAAGGATGAACTCATAAGTAATGTTCTCCTATGGACCCCTTCACATGGACGTGTCATTGTTGGCAGACCAAGAAGAACATAGCTATAACAGCTCTGAGCAGACACAGAATGTAAGGAATGGGGGAGAGATTCAGGGAAATCCATACTAGCTGTGTGATTTGATGATGATGATGATGATATAAAGTTAGGAAAGTGTAGACACCAAATCCATGGCATCTAAAGTTATGGAATTGTGTACATAGTACATTTATATGTATATTTGTGTAGTTTCTTGAGGATCTTTTGCATACAGTAATAATATATTCCTATCTTATATGAATCATTTGTACACAGTGGTTTGGTTGGTTGGGTTTTGTGGCATATCAACCTTTGTAGGTTATTTAATGCCAAATCCCGTTTATACATTTTTTTCTTTTCATCATACAACGTGTGAAAGCATGTGCGATACTCTGTCTTCCGCAGCTGCCAACCAGGGGTGATAACAGTTTTGGTAGCTCAAGGTAGTACTGCCACTCCTGGCACTACCAAGCAACTTTTGCCACTGAACAAGGTATTTAAAAGAATTATATATATATATATATATATATATATATATATATATATATATATATTTCAAGAAAAAAAATAATATTCAGTCATATTAGGATAATAAATTTATTTCCATCCTGTTAAGAGCACTGACATGAATCAAAGACTCTAAAATAATTCTTAACAGGACTTAATCAGATCCAATTGGAAAATCCTAGCTCTGTGAAATTATTTACATTGAGCTCTCTACCAGGAATATTTAAATATTTGGAATTTGAATAATTTATTTGTCCTGACGGAATTGTTCCCTAATTTGGATTTACTGGATTGAAGAATACCGCATATATACATATATATATATATGTGTGTGTGTGTACATGCTAGATCAACAAAAAGCAGAGATTAAATTGTACATTTGTCTTCATTTTTAGTGCAGTTTGTGATTTAAAAAAAACGCGTTTACTTTTGGCTGTTGATATCGTTAAATGCATACAGTAACCATTTCTTGATGTTATGTAATCACATGAGAATGGTGGATCCACGTGCATTTCATTCATGCTGAAGACTTTTCCCTCTCGACCAAATCCAACTTGATGCATATTGCACCAGGGTCTGAAGATGATATGAGGTTACTTTCAAAAATGTTTCCTATAAACTGTTTCACAAATTACATATATTGAATATATATGATTTGTAAAATAGTTTATCGGAAACGTTTTTAAACAAGCCAGAGCTCATTTGTTTGCACACAGTTGATATTTTCAAGTATTCTGATGAATAATTATATTCAGTATTAAGCATTTTTTTGGCTCACAGTTAAATGGTTTTAAGTATTGCTATGTAACACTAACAATTCATTTCAAGATCAATCATTTGTTTGCACACAGTGAAATGGTTAAACAGTACTATTTGACCAATAGATAGGACTCTAACAAGTACTACCACTCTAGGTCTGAGTGGATCTGAGAGTAATGGCAATGAAGAGGTACTCCAAAACTACAGGACTGAAGCATTACTATCAGATGGCTAAGTGTCATAATCAGGACACTCTAGTGTGGGGGGAAAGTCTTCCCCTCTGCAGAGGTGCAGTTGGCACATTCAACAGCTCCAGCCAACTGGGCTGCACAATTGTATGGTTTTAAGTATTCCTATGTAATACTAATAATCATACGGTTTCAAGTAATTATTTCTATTTGATAATAGTCATTTGTATGCAAACAGTTTTATGGTTTTAAGTAACTAATAATAAACCTTAGTAAAAAATTACAGTTTCACATAGCTATTCTTAATATAGATAATTTACAGTTATACGACATTAAGTTTTGGTTAATGGCATATCAACTTTTGTGGGTTATTTAATGCCAAAGCCTTGTAGAAGAACAGTAGTGGTACTACTTAACCTATAGCTCGGGGAATAAGGGGTTTCATGCCTTTCCCAACAGTATTACTCTGAAAGTAAACCTAATAGCACAACTTGAGTTTAAAATTATTTACTATGATGTTGCAATCTAGTATGTTACCTACTATGCCACGGCGACTCCCCACTTATATAGCATTAAGTATTCCAATATGATTTTTTAATTGGTCTATTTGACTCAGATAAAAAACCCTAATAGGTATTACCACTTCAGATCAGAGTGCACCTGGAAGTAATGGCAATGAAGAGGTACTTCCCACTTCCCAGAGCTGCAAAACTGGAGCCTCACCATCGAATGCAGTTAAGTGTCATAACCAGGACACCCCCATTTAGGGGTGAGGGAGGGTTATTACCCCTCTGTATGGGATGCAGTTGGCATATTCTGAGTTTGGACAGGAACAGATGAGAAAAATATTATTAGTCAATTGATGTCAAAAAACCTGATGTAAATAAAAACATTCTTACAAACATGGACTCATTCTAGTATTCTAATCACGTCAGAGGTGGCAGTTTAATGTAAAAATATATCTTACATCATCTATATGGATTTACTTTTCTCTATTTTGAAGGATTACCAAGGTTAGAAAGGTCAAGTTTTGTGATGTGGCAATGAACTGATTTGAAACAGTGAGAGGAGAAAAAGAGCAGGCATTTACAAAACACATAGGAGATTAAATGTTTGACAGAAAATAACTAATAGTGTCAAGGTTTCTTCTTTGCAGCAGCTTGTTCGTTTAACACACACACACAAAGCCTAGAAAAAGTAGACATTATTTTATACCAAGCCAGGAAGTTTTAGGCCAGTAAGATTTCTAACTGGGGTCTGCAATGTCAACAGCAGGGGTCTACAATTGCTGCAAAGGTGTTGGGAAAATAAAAATGATCCGATTAGCGATAGAACTGCAAATTCATATTTCTAGTTACTAGTACACACCTATAAAAATTAAGTTTAAACAACAACCACTCCCAAAACTTTGGCTTAGCGTGACTTCTGAGTATCCACTGTTGTTTCAAAAGGTGGTTAAAGTGCTGTTAACTTCTGCAACACTATTTTCAGCACTTACTAATATGATAACCAAATACAGATTTAGACCAGTGAAAAGTGAATTGCATGTATCTTTGTTGAAATATTAGCAAAAATTAACAATTTGTACCAAGCAAGATAAAGCACATCCCTCTCACTAAATGTCATTACTTAGTGCAAATATCAGATGAGATTTTCATTAAATATTTTTGAAAAATTTCATTTTTACTAGGGTTCAGTTAGGTTTCATTTTTATTTATATTGGGAGTCTCACAAGATTTCTTTTTTTTTTTTTCATATGGGGGTTCATAAGGTTTCCTTTTTTTCTTTCATATAGGGATTCAAAAGATAGACCCTGAAATAGAAAGGGGCCCTGGTGGCAAAAAAGCTGGAAAACCACTGGTTTAGGCATCTATATAATACCATAGTTTCAGTCTCAGCCAGAGAAAGTTCTAATGAAAAACATGTTTAGCCAACACACATTCAGATCCTGTATAAAACTGCCATTCTTGTAGAAGAATAGTAGTTTGGCTTGGCTTGTTTTTTTAAAAGCCTACCAACCTTCATGGCTTTTCTAATACCAAAGCCATCCTAGGTTTGGTTGGGTTTTATGATATATCAACCACTGTAGGTTATTTAATGACAAATCCATTTTCATACATATAAACAGTCCCATTTCAAACAATTCAGTTTAGCATATCAACAAAGTTAAATGGTTCCAAGTATTGCTATGTATCACAATTAAACATTAGTCTTTTGTTTACACACAGTTGAATGATCAAACATTTCTATTTCAAACAAATCAGCTAAGATTGAGTACAGTTTTTCTTTACCCACAGTTAAATGTAAAAAACAGTTAATTTTTAATGTTGCTACACGGTTTAGTTCTATTTTACTCATAGATAGGACCTACCAGGTGCTACCAGTGCAGGCTAGAGTTACTCTGCATTCCCCAAAACTCCAGCATTACTGAAGCCTCACCATCAGATTGTTTAGTGCCATATCATGGACACTCATTGGGAGAATCTTACCCCTTTGCAGAGATGCAGTCAGTGTATTCCGACTAGGCCATTAGTCATTTGTTTACACATAGTTAAATGTAAAAATAGTTATGTTTCAAACAATTCAGTTTAAATGTAGAACAGCTCTATTTGACCCGTGAACAGAGTGGACCTGGGAGTAATAGCAATGAAAGGGTACTTTGCATTCACCAAAGCTCCAGCATTACTGAAGCCTCACCATCAGATTATTTAGTGTCATATCTAGGACACTCATTAGGGGAGTCTTACTTCTCTGCACAGATGCAGTTGGCATATTCTGCAGCCCCAGCCAACTGGGAACTGGGTCACTCACTTGAAGGCTGACTTGAACTGTCATTAATCACAATCAGGTTACATCCCCTTCCAAGTATATGGAGTTCAAACTTGCCTAATAAGATGTCACAGTCCAGTGCATTAGCCACTATGTCATGAGGACTCCCAAAGTCTTCTGGGACATAAAAGAACCCATTATTATTGATTTCCTTGAAAAACAGTGCATTCCCCTTATTCATTGAATGACCCTTGTATTTGATCCAAAGGTAGGAACTTAACAAGTAAAATCACTCTCCGTCAGAGTGGTGCTGGGAGTAATAGCTATGAAGGAGTCTTTCGCACTCCCCAGATCACCAGCTGAATCCTCAACATCAAATGCATATTAATTTCACACCCAGAACAGCCCAGGCCCAGTCAGGTGAGGCAGTAAAATACACTGGCTGCATCTCTGCAGAGGGGTAAGACTCCACCAACGAGTGTCCTGGATATGACACTAAACAATCTGATGATGAGGCTCCAGTAATACTAGAGCTTTGGGGAATGTGGAGTACCCCTTCATTGCCATCGCTGCCAGGTCCACCCTGGCCCGGGGTGGTAGCACCTGAATGGGTCCTATCTATGAGTCAAATAGAACTAAACTGTGTAATTTTACATTTAACAGTGTTAAACAAAAGTTTATACTTATACTAAACTGAATTGTTTGAAATAGAATTGTTTTGACATTCAACTGTGTGTAAACAAAAAACTATACTTATACTAAACTGAATTGTTAAAAACTTAATTCGGTGTTAAATAACCCAAAAAGGGTTGATACGCTGTAAAACCAACAAACCAACCAGAACATCCCTTTTCTTGGAGAGAGAGGGGGTCAGGCTTATCCCTCTTCAGAGGATGCAAATGGCATAATATAAACTCCACTGAAAATTGTTAACTTTGCCATTCTTTGGAAAATTTTCATTTAAAATGGGATTTTTGTTAGTATATGAATCCAGATTTATCTTTTCCAAAATTGCCAAATTAACAGCAACAAACAGTAAAATCTGCATTTTTTTCAATACAGCACAAATGCCACAATAATCTCTGTAATTGAAAAGAAACCATTGAAGGATAAAGAAAGAAAGAAAGAAAAACTCACATGGCTAAAAGGTAAAAACTCTCGAGAAAGCAACCCATTTTCATTGTTCAGTTGCTGGTTCATCTTAATGTTTGTTACACAACCTAAAAATAAAAAAAATAAAACACAAATAAATAGATAAATAAAATAAATAATTAAAAATATATATCAAAACCAGTTTATAAATAGCATTTTTAAATCTATATAGTTCAAACTCCAATTAGCATATTGGTTATTCTTGCTAGAATCAAAGAGGAGAGTTCAAGCTAAAGCTCTTGGGAAAGGCATGAAACCCTTAACTTCTACTCCCACTATTTGTAATTAGTAGGGACAGACTGAGTTCTCATGCCTTGGTAAGGCTACCAGTCTAGAAGGAAAACCGAATTCAAACCAGTAGTACCCTACTTAAAAACTGATGGTGGAGGGGTTTGGTAAATACACAATCCTCTTGAAAATTGACCTTAAGTCAAATCCTACTAATGGTAGAGGGGTTGGGTTATATAAATACTCCTCTTAAATATTTACTTTGTGTCACATCCAGCAAACGGTGGAGGGGTTGGGTAAATACATACATAGTTTAAAACGAACTAAAGGCATTTAAAGAGATTCAAATAATTTTGAACGTTGAACTGCAGCCGATATACAATTTGAATATTCTGTATTGTGGAGTAGCTGGAACACCCACATAAGATAGACTTGTCTAAAGACTATTTAAAACAGTGCTCACTCTAGACTGAGAGACCAACGGTTATTTACATTGGTCAGCGTACTTAACTGTGTACTGTTTTCTTTCTGGAAAAAAACCCCTCTTATTTCTACATATTTGTTGACCTTATGTATTTCATGATGCAATATTTAGGCATTCCCGTGATGTGACAGAAAACCAACCAAGTCAGGTGGGATTGTAAGAAACTGTTGAGGCAAACTGTTTTGGTTTGGTTTCTTTGAATAACTCATGAAGGTTTATATGTCATTAAAAAATGCCAAAGCCATCCTTGTAGAAGAAGCCGAGGGAATAAGGAGGCTTATACTCTGGGACACACTGGATTAGGGGTAAAGATGTTTTGGTTCCCCAAGCCATGCCTGACTCATCATTTGATGAAAGTTTTGTTGGCTGTACAGCTGTTTTTTTTTCTGTAGCTACAAGTATATATAATATTCTAAGAATAATACAAAGGAATAAAAAAAACCAAAACATTTCAATAAGTAGAAGGAAAATGTATTTAACATAAATTGCTGTGTACAAGTCAATCTTTTAATTGTCTTAAATTGGAATCATTTTGAGATGAGGCTTCTTAATCTGAGAATTAATTTTTTATTTATTGCGGACTTTTTGTCCTTATCTTGGTAGTTTTTGTGTTGTTTCTTCGTCACAATGTTTCGGCCAAATTTCACCTCTGGCCTTCTTCAGGTGATTAACCGTGACCTTGGATAGGAATGCTGAGTCTTGTAACCATATCCCCAGTAATTACTGCCTTCCATAGTTGTTGTCTATCGCACCACGTTTTTTGACCAAGTAAACCTCTGGCCGGCTTAGGTAAGAATTGAAACTGCTATCTTCTTCTCAATGCCCAGACAATGGCCGAAACGTTGTGAAGAAGAACCAACACAAAAACTACCAAGATGAGGAAAAAAAGTCTGCAATAAATAAAAAATCAATTCTCAATCTTTTAAGTCTGAAAAAATCTCTACAAAATTAAAAACCTTTGCTACAGAGTTTGTTTGTTTGGGTTTTATGACATATCAACCTTTATGGGTTATTTAAAGCAAAATCCATTTTTATACAAATAAACAGTTCTATTTCAAACAATTCAGTTCAGCATAAGTACACAGATTAATCGTCAAAAATATTTCTATTTCAAGCTATTTAATTTAGTCAAACAGTTCTAATTCAAACAATTCAGTTTAGTATAAGTATAGTTTTTGTTTACACACAGTTAAATGTCAAAACAGTTCTATTTCAAGCAATTCAGTTTAGCATAAGTACAGTTTCAATGTTAAAAACTGTTCTATTTCAAACAATTCAGTTCAGCATAAGTACACAGCTTAATTCTATTTGACCCATAGATAGGATCTTATCAGATGCTACCACTCCAGGCCAGAGTGGACCTGAGAGCGCGGGGTACTTCGCATTCCCTAAAGCTCCAGCATTACTAGTACCTCACCATCAGATTGTTTAGTGTCATATCAGGACACTCATTGGGAGAGCTCTTACCCCTCTGCAGAGATGCAATCAGTGTATTCTACAGCCCTAGTAGACTGAACAATTTCAGAGTGGTCGACCAGCGGAACAGTACTCCTAGCATATTAATATATTCACCTACCACAAATATTTCCAACTTATGTTTAGTGAATATACTTAGCAAATAACACAGATTTTAAATATTAAAGCCATAACAGAAATTAAGTATTATATTAATGCTATGACACATGCTATTTCTAACAGCTGAAATACTGACTAAAAACTAAACAGAACATCACAGCATTCAGGTGGTCAGGCAGACAACTATGTATATTGTAACTGTAATTTCATGATAGTGCAATAGATTGGGAATTCATGTCAATATATCATAAATTGCGGAGTACAAGTCAACCTTTTATGCTTGTAAAAAAATCTCTACAAACACACTCCCCTACCCCTGTAGTGTTGAGCTCTCTAGCGAAGGAAATAAATGGTTACCACTAGCGTAATACAAGGCTCTTCCATATGAATTGAGCTCTCAGTAGCCGTTAAGCGGATATATGTAAACAAAAACAATTGTGATACATAAGCATTTAAATTTCCTTCGCTTGCGCTATTTTCCTCGTGGCTGAGTGGTAGAATCTTGGATTGGCGTTTGACTCGACCGGGTTTCAATCCCAGCTTTGGGAATCTAGCCTGTCTAGCCACACTGAAGAGTTCTGATAGAACGAAACAGGTCTGTCTGTGGATGACATATATATATATATCTATATTAGAATCAGTGGGGAGTATGTTTCTTTGAATCAATTTTTTAATATATTTTTATTTAATTTATAATTGTAGTGCATTTGGTTGCAGCAAAAAAGTTTGATAAATCTTTGTTAACTGGGTGGAGTGGTACAGTGTTTATTTTGTTGGTTAACATTTTTAATCATACATTTAAAAAACCTCCAATATACCTCAGATATGTTGATGATATACTTATTCTTGCTAATAATATTAATGAAATCAACATACTACAAGACAACTTCCAAAAAAAATTCAGTTCTTAACTTACAAAGATTTACAATGCACTTTTCTGATACCAGTTCCATGGCACAACATTTAAAAAAACATTCATGCCCAACAACAGAATTACGAAAAATTCTTACTGAAAACACAATATTAGAACAACAAAATGACAAGCAAAAACTACAGATTCTCGAGGCACTACATATTAGGAACATACAACCCAAACTTAATAGAATTAATTTTGAAACCAGTAGTAATGTACTTAAATATCTTTAGCAACTGACACTATTTATAAAAACAAATTCTAAAAGTAAACGCCACAAAATACAACAGTTCAAACACTTATTCTTACAAAGTAGTAATGTATATACAAAAGCTACATCCCCTGAAGATGGCCTAAGATTAGGCAAAAAGTACTTGGTTGATAAACCTTCCATAATTAGTTTTTTCCCCAATTCCCAACGAATATCATAAGATTGATACGGTTATTTGAAAAGATTAACAAAAAAATATGTAAACAAAAAATGTCTATCATGTTCAATCAAATATGTATAAATGAAGAAATGCTGCCTATATATATATATATATATATATATATATATGAAACTGACACTATAATGGTTAAGATTTAACAAAATATCAATGTACAAGTCATAATACAAAAAAACTAGGACAATTACATGGTTTAAAGTATTCATATCTAATACTAATAATTTTCAAACAGATCTATTCAATTCATTGATAAAACCCAAACAAAAAGAAGCCAGTTTCTCTTCCTTTCTCTAATGACAGTTGAATTTCTGGGTTGATTTGTTGAACAGCATATCAACTCTTCATGAGTTATTTAAAACTGAATTTTGATTTATTGGTAAATATTTGATAATGAGAGAGAGTGAAGAATAGTAGAGAGAGAGAGAGAGAAGAATAGTAGAGAGAGAAAGAATGAAAAGTTTTTGTTAGTTTGGTTTAAAGGCATATCAACTCCTTATGGATAATTTAATGCTGAAATTCGATACTAATAATTACATGGTTTCAAGTGACTAAACCTATTTAATAATAATCATTTGTTTGCATACAGTTATATGGTATTAAGTAATGGACCCCCAATTTACTATTTTGTTTGTGTGGATCCTCTAAAAATCTGAAACCCTGGTTGAGAACCACTGCTTTAAACATACCAACAATTTAAGGAGAGTAGTATCATTTATGTTGACTAATTGTAAATGTATAGATCTAATTCAGTTTTGTTCTCATGAAAATTGTGATGAGTTATATAAAAGAAAAGCTATGCAAATAGAAACAAAAGATATGATATTCACCAACGGCACATTGAAACTTAGGTATCTAAAAACTGTAAACAAGCCACCTGGCATATATAAATGCTTAAAGGTTGTATAAAATTTTATCAATGGTTTAGTTTTAATTGTTCATACAAATACCAAAATGTCCACCAATATAGGCAGCCATGTTTTACATGGACTAGTTGATATTGCAAGTAACAAGGAATTGTCGAGAATGATCAAAATGAGATGGCTTCGTATTTAAAAGAAACATTTTAAGTGGTCTTTTACTGAATGTAGCTTAGTTTGGCACAAGGTTAGAAGTATAGGGAGTCAAGAGAGAAACAAACTCACTAGCTGCTAGTTTGTTTGACTTTATGGCATATCAACTATTGTAGGTTATTTAATGCTAAATACTTTTTATACATATATATATTAAATATATATGATTTAGTTGGGTTTTATGGCATATCAACCATTGTAGGTTATTTAATGCCAAATCGTCTTTATATATATATATATATTAAATATATAGGATTTGGTTTGGTTGAGTTTTATGCCATATCAACCATTGTAGGTTATTCAATGCCAAATCCTCTTTATACATATATATTAAATATATATGATTTGGTTGGGTTTTATGGCATATCAACCATTGTAGGTTATTTAATGCTAAATCCTTTTTATACATATATATGATTTGGTTTGGATGGGTTTTATGGCATATCAACCATTGTAGGTTATTCAATGCAAAATCCTCTTTATACATATATATTAAATATATATGATTTGTAAACATTTTGCTGATAACATTTTTAAACAAGCGTAAGCTCATTCCTTTGCACATAGTTAGATGGTTCCAAATATTGCTATGTATCACTAACAATTCAATTCGACAGTCGCTTGTTTACACATAATTAAATGATCAAACAGTTTTATTTCAAACAATTCAATTTAGCAAAAGTCATTTGTTTGCACACAGTTTCAATATCAAACAGTTCTATTTGTCCCATAGATAGAACCCTTTCAGGTGCTACCAATTCTCTTTAAATTCATATTAATATTGTTCCTCTAGAACTGGATAATAATAAATTTGTCGTAATTTGGTTCTTGAGTTTTGAGAAACCATAAGTCCCAGTTCTGCAACTGTGTAAAGAAAATGCACGTACCAATTATGCTATTGCTATTTGTCAATAAAGAGGTGGTAGGAGCTAACACCTAACTGAAGTCTTGTGTTGAATTTATAACAGTTACTTTCCCAAGAAATTGCGACAAAAATATGTTAATTCTTAAGCCTTTTTGAAGGTATCCGAAATTTCTGAATGAACACAAAGCCATCTTCCATATGCAGCATTTGTTGTAAACAAGGCAGTCACTCATAATAAATAAATAATAAAAAGAAATAAAATGTCTAAACTATGAATAATTATTCTAAATGTAAGTGACTCAACATCCTTTATTCTTAATAATAACCATCTTACAACCAGTATCCAATATGAGTAAGTACGACTTTTGAATCATTATCCCAAATTTTAGTAAAAGTGACTATATCTTTTATTTCTGATGATAACCAAATTATGTAAGTGTTTAGAAGGGTTGTTAAGTACTATTAGTTATAGAATAGATGAATAGGGGAGAATTTAAGTTATCTACCTTGAGAAATTATAATAACTGGAGTGAGTGCACTCATTTTAAAATTTGGTTGGAAATTTGAATTATTTGATGCATTTGAATGTGCATCAATGTGATTTTTTTTTTTTTTTATATTTTAAAATTTTTGCAGTTTTATGTAACTAAATAAAAAACAAGTCAAATGTAGAATAAATTATCAAATCAGGAAATTGTTGATATTTGTGATTGTGGAAATAAGCCATTTTAAACTTGAAGTTCTTACACTGATATCAAAAGAATAACAAGGCAATTTCTTTTTATTATCTCTCTCAATGTGTTCATCATTATTCATTACTTGCATCATTATCCGTGTAAATTACAGGATTATTTACATATGAATAGGCACTTAATCTCTTTCACTTCTTTTTCTTTCCTTTTTAACTTTCAATCTCCTTCCTTCCTTTTTATTCTTTTACCTGCTAATTCATTCATTCTTCTCTTGCTTTTTTACTTGTTTGTGTTTCCATAAAAAAAGAAACCAAACCAGACATTTGTTATGTGCATATCAGCCTTCATGGTTTGGTTTGGTTTTATGGCATATCAACCACTGTAGCTTATTTAATGCCAAATCCATTTTTATACATATCATTATGACATGCTGGTAGCATGGATATCCTTGACCCTCTCTCGCCACTTTTCCCTATCGTTCATCGCCTCTGGCAGGTCTTCTGGACTACATCCTGTATCCTCACAGTTGCTGAATGTATGTTTGTGCTGGTCGTCCTGCTTTTGCTCGGCCTTGTGTGGGGGTCCATAAGAGTACATCACTTATGAGTTCGTCCCTGCTTCTCCAGCAGTGTCCTGCATGTCTGGTTCGTCTAACTTGGATAGTTTTCGTGATAGGAGGCAGGTGGCCGTACAGTTGGTGTCTTGTGGGGTGTTGCTGCCAGGACTTGTTCAAGATTGCTCGCAGCATTCTTGTGTAATTGCCGTCTAGCTTCTCCAGCCGTTTTGTTAGAGTCCATGTAGTGCAGTATCAATGCGACCGCTGCCTGAACAGTCCTATTTCAAACAATTCAGTTTAGCATGAGTGTTTAGTTCTATTTAACTCATGGTTAGGACCCTTATCAGGTGCAACCATTCTGAGCCAGAGTGAACCTGGGAGTGATGGCAATGGCAATATAGGGGTACTCTGTAATGCTGGAGCTTTGAGGAACACAGACGCCTCACTTATCAGATTGTTTAATGTCATATCTAGGACATTCATTGAGGGAGTCTTACCCCTCTGCAGAGATGCAGTCAGTGTATCCTACAGCCCCATCTGACTGAGCCACAGACTTTGTGGGTTATCTAATACCAAAGTCATCCTTGCAAAAGAACAGTAGTGGTATGATTTAAGCCATAGCTTGAAACGAGAAGAGGGTTCATGCCTTTCCAAAAAGCATCAGTCCAAAAGTGAGCATAATAGCACAACTGGAGTTCAAACTGACTATGATGTCACAATTTAACATGTCAGCCACTACACCAACGGAACTCTCCCTATAACAAAGGAATTTCTCATTAGTTATATGGTATCAAGTATTCCAATCTAATGTGAATAAGTCATAAACAGATCTATTTGACTGATATATTGGATCCTAGCAGGTACTACCACTCCAGGTCAGAGTGAATTTACGAATAATGGCAATGAAGGGGTACTCCACATTCCCCAAAACATCAGTACAGAAGTCTCACCAACAAATGTCGTTTAATATCATTACCCAGGACACCTTTTTTTTCAGGGTGGGGAGGAGTTTCACTCCTCTGCAAGGGATGCAATCAACTTATTGTAAGTGTTATTGATGTTTAACTTAAATTTTTTTCAATTTAAAAAACAAATTTATGATTTTTATTTATTGTCATTAAATGACAATGTTTTAAGTACATTAAAATAAATTATTACTTGGTAATAAAATTGATATATACTTCTGTGTCAAATTATTATTAGCCTAATATAAATATTGCTTTTGGCTTCTTTGTTTAATGGCATATCAACCTTTGTAGGTTATTTAATGCTAAAGCTATTCTCCTAGAAGAACAGTAGTGGTGCTATTTTACTCATAGCTGGGAGGATAAGGGGGTTCATACCTTTCCCAAGGGTATTTGCCCGAAAGTGAATGTAATAGCGCGACTGGAGTTTGAACTCGCTTACTACGATTCTGCAGTCCATCCATTACACCACAAGGACACCCCCAAATATTGCTTTTGTAAAATTAAAGACAAGAGCTTATTGATATCATTTAATGTTTAAAAAGAAAAAAGTCATTTGATGAAATTTCTAAAGCATAAAATTTTTTGCAACTAACACCAGCATAAGATTTTTTTTCCACATGTCTAGACCCCAGTGCTCTGATAGTACCCTAATATATAAGAATCATGCCAAAAGTCTCATTGGTAATCAGAGAAAATTTGGTTGGTTTGATGGTATGCCAACTCATTTGGTTATTTAATGTCAAATTCAGTTTTCTTCTTGCAAGCAATTATATTTCAACTATAAATACTAATAATTTACATCCAGTTTACATGGTTTCTAGTAACTATTTCTTTTTAATACGAATTATTCATTTGTATAGTTCTATGGTTTCAAGTATTCCTATTTAAAACAAATATTTTCAAACAAATCTATTTTGACTCTCAGATGAACCTCAACAGGTACTACCACTTCAGGTTAGTCGGGGCCTGGGAGCCTCAAGTCTCATTTCAGATGCAGTTTACTTTCATATTCAGGACACTGACTTTATTCCCTGCAGCAGAGTAACAGGCTCCTAAAAAGTAGAGTACTACCATTATTAGCCTAATGAGTAAAGTGTTTGCCAATGGTCCGGGAGACCTGGGTTCACTCCCAAGTTGAGTCATATCAAAGACTCTAAAAAATGGTACTTGAAGCCGCCTTGCTTAACACTCAGCTTTATAAGGTACCTATCAAGAATAAAGTGGAGCAATCCAGGGAAAGGAGTAGTGCCCTTTCCTACACCTCAGTGTAGCAGCTATCAAAAAGGGAGCTTTTGGGTTACCCTTGACTGCAGTCACCAACAACTACCATTCCCAGGATGGTACTACCACTTCAGGTTAGTGTGGGCCTGGGAGCCTCAAGCCTCATTACCAGATGCAGTTTACTTTCCTATTCAGGACACTCCTTTTAAGGAGCCTCTTACTCAGCTACAAGGGATAAAGTCAGAGGACTACCATTCCCAGGACAAAAAGGTACCTCACATACTCCAGAAACAGGATAACTACCAGATGCAGTTTAGTGACTGAACTAGACCCCCCATTTTTGGGGAGGGTATCTACCCTGCAGTTATTCCTAACTATTCCAATTTACTAATGATAATCAACTGTTTGCACAGTTATATGGTTTTAAGTATTCTTATCAAATAGTAATAATTTTCAAACACCTATTTGACCAGTAAATGAAACCCTAACAGGTACTATCTCTCCCAAGTTAGAGGGAAGAATCTGGAAGTAATGGTGACAAAGGAGTACTCCACATTTCTTCAGAACTCCAGAATTGAAGCCTCACTACCTCACTACTAGTGTCTTACCCAGGATGCCTGTCTGTTAAAACTGAAATAAAATTGGGTGGATAAGGGAGTCTTATCCTTTGGTAGAGAATACATATTCTAAGCCCTGCCAATAAGAAAATTTGGCATGTATAGCTCTAGCAGTCCTTGAGTTAAGATTGACAGGAGAGGGAAAAAAAAGGTGGAGAATGAGAAGTTCAATAATTGTGTCAGGTCAATAATAGTGGAACATGAAAATGATGGCGATACCAATTGTAATTGTCGTGCTTGGCATGGACACCAAAGAATTGGTACAGGGGCAGGAGGACTTCGAAATAAGAGGACGAGTGGAGACCATCCAAACTACAGCATTGTTGAGATTGGCCAGAATACTAACAAGAATCCCGGAAACTTGAGGAGACTTGCTTTTATTCAGACTCCAGTGAAAAACCATCAGCTAATACTGATGTGAAAAACTCTCAAAAGAGTAAAATGATAATAGCAGCTAGGGGTTAAATAGTATCATTAATGTTTTTATATAAGATGGTTTTGGCATTAAATAACCCATTAAACAAAGAAATCAAAACAAAACAAAAAATACACACACACAAGAATACATAAATAGACATATAAAACACATACATAAAAACACACTCTTTGTAGCTATGATGGGAAAGCAGCTATGTAATTAATTTCAGACTAATACCATTGAGAAAGGTATGAACCCCTTTATCCCCACCACCAACAGCTATGAGCTTTAATACCACTTCTGTTGTTCTACTAAGATGGCTTTGACATTAAATAACCCACAAAGGTTGATATGCTATTAAACCAAACAAACCAAGCCAAGATTAAAGACCATTGACTTGGTCAGTTTGGTGAGCAGAATCAATACAAATCCTTGTTGGCACATTAAACTACAAGACTAGTAAGATGAGAAGAGTGTACTGTAAGTTCATAAAGTCTGGGTTTTAATGATTTCTAATTAGTGAAACTAAATACCTTAGGGACAATTTCTCAATGCCCTCTGCTATGCTGGGAAGGCAGGAAAGGTTGGGATGAGGAAGTGGAGGCATTTTTCTATTTAATCAAAAATAGAAAGAGAAAGAGCATTAAATATCAGATTATATCTGGCCAGATTAACAGAACATGTAAGATGGCTTAGCTGTATGACACTCAGGAAATATCAGCTAGAATCAGATAATTTTATTATTCATCTTTGTGGAGCTGATAACTGATTTTTTTATATATTTTGCATTGCTTATCTAGCTGTAAGAGACTGCCAAAAGTGGCAGATCAAGAAAAAGTAAGAACTAATGTTTTTATAAACCAGCCATGACAGTGCTGGATTTTTTGCCTCTTAATGAAATTCAGAAATCCACTCACTTGAAGGCTGACTTGAGCAGTCATTAATGACAATGTCAGGTTATATCCACTTCAAGGTATATATGTTATAACCAATTGTAAATAGATAATGGCCCAGTTTTTAACTAATTGGGTTTTAGAATTCTTTCAAAATATGGTTCTAGCCTTCATTTTCTGCTCAGAAATTCTCTATTTGGTAAATCTTTTGTCTTGTATATATATATCTTACTTAAATTCCTGAAACTAAAAAAAATAAAACTATGAAAGTTAATTATTTTTCATGGATAGAATCACATTCCAAATTTTGTAAAGACAGCTGAATCCCGTTCATCATGTACTTGATGCCATTAACATAACATTTCAGCTGATTTATTCTTCAATTGTCCAAATAAAATTTGGAATGTTAATCATTATTCTTTCAATTACACACTCTAGAATCTCATACTTGGTCAAAAACGATGGGACAATAAACACAACCTAATTCAACCTATGTAGCTTACTTGTTAAATGGTATATTAACCCCTTGTGGGTAATGTAAAGCCAAAATTAGATACAAATAATTTGTAAAGCACTATTTCCAGAAACACTGAGTGTAGTGTACAATTCCATAGACAGGATTTCATGTACATTTATATATGGAACGAAAACAAATTGTACTGGTTTTAAAGAGGGAAGAAAAAAATAAGTCTATAAACAAAGCTGTCAGTTATTTGCTTGGGTGGGGGTAGGGTTATAATCCAATATTCTCTTTTTCATCAAAACTTACTAAGAATAACTAAGTTATTTGTATTAATAATTAATTGAAGCTTTAATTGTTTACTAAGGATTATTATTATTAGTTACTTGAAAGCATATAACTGTGTACAAATTATTTGTATTAAAAATAGTTATGTGAAGCTATAATTGTTTACTAAGGATTATTATTATTATTATTATTATTATTATTATTATTAGTGACTTGAAAGCATATAACAGTGTGCCAATTATTTGTATTAAGAATAGTAACTTGAAGCTATAATTGTTCACTAAAGATTATTATTAGTTACTTGAAAGCATAACGGTTAGTGCAAACAAATGACTACTATTAAACAGAAATAAATAGCTGATTCTTTATCTTTAATGTCATATCAATCTATATAGGTTATTTGATGCCAAATCCATCCTTTTAGAATAACAGTAGTTATTCTCACAGGAGAATATGGGGGTTCACACCTTCCCCAAGAGTATTAGTTCAAAAGTGAGTTCGAAGTAGCTTACTAAAATAATGACTTGAATCCATAATTATTAGTATTGATAAGAATACTTGAAACCATATAACTATGAGCAAATTATTTGTATTAGATAGGAATACTTGATATCATATATGCATTTACCTTACTCATCTGCCTTGAGCAGGATGTGATAAAAGGTCAATTTTTAAGTAGATTTTAACAGGTTTGAATTCAGAGTTTTCCTTCTCTTAGACCTATTGGCATACCAAGGCAGAAGAGACCAGTCTGCCTTACTGTTTATCCATAGTTGAAGGGAAAGTAATTGGATTCATACCTTTCTCAATGGTATTAGCACTATGTGAAATGCAAACAGCCTGTCTCAAGATATAACTTTGCAACCCCCCCCCCCCCCAAAAAAAAAAAAACTCTTCCCGAACTTCTAGGCATAAAACAACCCAAGACAGGGTGACATGCTTTTAAAATCAATCAACTAAATGAACTGAAACATAGAATAATCACAATTTAAAAAAAAAAACTTTTATCTTAATGACTCACTTTGGCCAGAGTATTGGAATGAGGGGGGGGGAGCTGACTGCTCCCTGCAACTCATCCCAACTTTGCTGTTGGTTATTTAAAGTCTTAGATAAACAACCACTCCTAGTCACAATACCAATGCAATGGATGCAGACTAATAATCATTTATTTTTTTCATTTACTTATATATGTCATATAGGCAAGCAAATGAAACTTACATTTCAAATACAATACAACCACAAACTAATTGAGTAATCAACATTTCTACTAGGTGGGGCAAAAGTAATAGCATTAACATAAAAACAATAATGTTTGTTTGTGTTTTATGGTATATCAACCTTTGTAGGTTATTTAATGCCAGATCTATTTTAATACAAATAAACAGTTCTATTTCAAACAATTCCATTGGGCATAAGTACACAGTTTAATTGTCAAAAACATTTCTATTTCAAGCTATTAGGTTTAGTCAAACAGTTTTTATTTAAACAAAAACTATACTTATACTAAACTGAATTGTTTTAACACAGTGAAATGTCAAAATGGTTCTATTTCAAGCAATTCAGTTTCGCATACAAAAACAGTTCCATTTCAAACAATTCAGTTTAGCATAAGTATACAGTTTAGTTCTATTTGACCCATAGATAGGACCCTATCAGGTGCTACCACTCTGGGCCAGAGTAGACCTGGGAGCAATGGCAATGAAGGGGTACTCTGCATTCCTCAAAGCTCCAGCATTACTGGAGCCTCACCATGAGATTGTTTAGTGTCATATCCAGGACACTTGTGGCTGGTGGCGGGTAACTCCTCTGCAGAGGTGCAGTCAGTGTATTTTACAGCCCTAGCTGACTGAGTAAATCATGTAACTGTGTGCAAACAAAGGATTATATTAATATTAGATAGGAGTATTTGAAACTGTTTGCTAAATATTTGGATTAAATAGGAATGTTGGATATTGATTTGAAGATCCCTTTGATATACCATGTAAATTGCATGGGTAGCATGCTAGGAGGAGGTCGGACACTTGAGAAAAAAAACAATATCCAACTTCCTTCAAAGCATGCACCTGGATCCTAAAGTAAAAAGGATGCAGATGTTTCAGCAGAAATGCTGTGTAAATTGTGTGGGTGGCGTGCTAAAAGGAGGTGTGATCACGTGCAATGTGTAGACAGCAGGTAGAGATGTGACCACAAGAATTAGCGTGGGCATTTGGAATATTACATAGCCAGGGGATTTCGACCTGAAGAGCTGAGAAGTTTCACATAAGATCCATACTATCCACCCCTGTGTGTGTGCATCCTTCTACCTCTTACCTGACCATACTTTTTGGGTAATAAAAGGAAAAGAAAAGCAAATTATATTTTTATACATCAGCGTTGTTGCGTTTTTCAGCTATCCAACAGGAATGCTTGATATCATAACTAAATTATTTGTATTAAGAATAATTCAAGCTATAATTGTTTACTAAGGATTATTATTAGGTACTTGAAACTATGTAATGGTTTGCAAAATCATTTTTATCAAGATCAGTTACTTGAAACTATAATTGTTTACTAAGGATTATTATTATTATTATTAGTTAATTGAAAGCATATAATTACTTGCAAATTATAGGTGTTAGATAGGAATACTTGAAACCATACAACTGTGCAAACATGATTACAGACAGAAGTGCAATTAACCTCCTCTCTCCTCACAAAAATTTAGAAATATGAAAATATAGTTATTACAATCAAGTGTTCAGAAAGGGATCAAATAACCCATAAGAAGTTGATGTGCCACTAGATAAATAGACCAAACCAAATTTTACTTCAATTTCTGTCTCTCCCTTCTATTTCTCTTTCTTTCCTCTCTCTCTCTCTCTCATTCTCTTCTCTTCAATTTTTCTCTCTCTCCTCTACTATTTCTCTCTCTTCTAAATTTATGCAAATTAATGAAATTTCAGTATTAATAACCCATGAGTTAATATGCTATTAAACCAATAAACCAAACCCCACTTTCTCTTCTACTCCATTATAATCCAACCTTTACCATCAAATAACCAATAATAATAAAGTTGTGCTGATAGCACATATTCTCTTGAATCTCTCTTATCCTCTGTCCCTATCATCCTCAATCTTGGCAGGTCCTCTAGTTTGGTTTCTTTGTTTAATGAAATATCAACATTTGTGGATTATTTAATGCCATAGCTATCCTTGTAGAACAATAGTGGTACTATTCAAGGTTTCTTTGTTTAACGGCATATTAAAAGCTGTAGGTTATTTAATGCCAAAGCCCATCCTTGTAAAAGAACAGTAGTGGTACTGGAGGTGTCCTCGTGGTGTAATGGTTAAAGCGACGGACTGCAGAATTGTAGTAAGCGAGTTCGTACTCCAGTCACGCAATTACGTTCACTTTCGGGCAAATACCCTTGGGAAAGGTATGAACCCCCATATCCTCCCAGCTATGGGTTAAATAGTACCACTACTGTTCTTCTAAGAGAATGGCATTGGCATTAAATAACCTACAAAGGTTGATATGCCATTAAACAAAGAAACCAAACCAAGTAGTGGTACTGTTTAAGGTTTCTTTGTTTAATGGCATATCAACTGTCATAGGTTATTTAATGCCAAAGCTATCCTTGTAGAAGAACAGTAGTGGTACTATTTAAGGTTTCTTTGTTTAATGGCATATCAAACTTTGTGGTTTATTTAATGCCATAACCATTCTTGTAGAAATGTAACTAAGTTAACTACTAAGTGTAGTAAGGTTAATATGTTTCTTGAGGATATTGTAGTGATGGTAGTTTATGCATTATTTATTGTACATTGGTTAGGATCGACATTGAATAAATGGTGATGACAACAGGATTGACCCTCTGACCTTAGCTTACACAATAACTGATTGAGAATCATAATATTATAGTGGGAAACAGGTTCAAAACAAGAAGTGATACTTAAGATAAGGTTTGATGTCATAAACAGGCAGTTGGCAGGTTGAAATCAAAGTGAACACATTGTTTCACAATTTGCGGGTCCTAAGATAATGAACACACAGACACTCTATGATTCAATATCGCAGTTAAAGAAACATACATTTATAGGAGAATGGTTAGAGTGTTCGCCAATGGCCTGGGAGACCTGGGTTCAATCCCAGGTTGAGTCATACCAAAGACTCAAAAAATGGTACTTGATGTCTCCTTGTTTAACATTCAGCATTATAAGGTAAGGATCAAGGGTAGAGTGGAGCAATGCAGGGAAAGGCGTAGTGCCCTCCCCTACTCCTTGGTGTAGTAGCTATCGAAAAGGGAGACTTCGGGTCACCCTCGACAATGGTCGTCAACTTTACTTACTTATGTCTTTCTCACATATGAATATCACCAGATACTGGTGTAAAATGTAATTCAATATACTACTGTTTTACCTTTTGGCAAAACTTTACTTGAACCAAGAATGGTTCTTCTATTTTATAGATGCCAGTGTGAGACATTGTATTCCTTTATTTTATATATATATATATATATATATATATATATATATATATATATATATATATAGTGTTTTATTCTATTAGATATCCAAAACGCAATTTCTTCCAAGCAGCGGTTGTGTCACTTCTACTATAGGGATGCACCACTTGGACACTGACAAAGCATATTGAGAAAAAGTTAGACGGAAACTGCATAAGAATGCTACAAGCTATATTGAACAAATCCTGGAAGAAACATCCAATGAAAGTGCAATTGTACGGCCACCTACCTCTAATCTCTAAAACCATCCAAATAAAATAAACAAGATGTACGGAACACTGCTAGAGTAGCAAGGACAAACTCATAAGTGACATTTTCCAATGGACCACTTCACAAGGAGTGACAGCAAGAACATACCTCCAACACCTCTATATGGACACAGGATGTAGTCTAGAAGACCTGCTGGAAGCGATGGATGGTAGGGACAAATGGTGAGAGAGAGTCAGGGAAATCTGTGCTAGCAGCACGACTTGAAGATGATATATATATCCATCCAACTGGTATCTTTAATTATTCAGTACCTTCCAATTTGCTGTTCAGGTCATATGACACCAGAACAGGAAGATAATACCTGTTTCTGGATTGGTTTGGTTTTTATGGCACATCAAATATTGTAGGTTATCAATGCCAAATCTATTTTTATTCGTATAAACAGTTCCATTTCAAACAATTCAGTTTAGCATAAACACAAAGTTTAATTCTATTTGACCCATAGATAGGACCCTATTAAATGCTACCACTCCAGGCCAGAGTGGACCTGAGAGCAATAGCAATGAAAGGATACTCCGCATTCCCGAAAGCTCCAGCATAACTGGAACCTCACCTTCAGTTGTTCAGCGTCATATCCAGGAAACTTGTTGGGTCTGGATTGGCAGGAATCACAATATTTCAAATAAAAGAAACCAGATGATCAAGCTTGAAGTTGTGTTAACTCAACAACTTTCAACTGTAATCACTACTCCATTTCGATCACTGAAAAGAGAGTTTGGAGTCCGAATTCAGCAAAGTTGTCAACCTTGAAGAATCAAAACAAGTGTTGGAGTGAAAAAGTCATGATCAAAATAGACGTGGTTGAAGGAATAGAGGGTTGTTTTATAGAAGGACCCATCACTGGGGGGCGTGGAAGGGATAAAGTAGTTCATGCCTTTCCCAAGAGTATTAGTCTGCAAGAAAACATAAAAGCATAACTGGAATTTGAACTTGTTTACAACAATGTCACAGTTCAGTACATTAACCATCATGCCATGAAGTCGCCTTCCACCTCTAGCGCCTACACAGACCTGATGAATATAAAAGTCTTTGCTGGACACCCAATACTGTTGTGTACGTAGGACCTCACCTACAAGTTTATTCTAGCTTCTTCAGCAGCAGTTGATATGACATTAAACAAATAAACTAAACCAAAAATAAGTAAAGTTGGCGACCATAGTAGAGGGTGACCCAAAGTCTCCTTTTTCTATAGCGACTACACCAAGGTGTAAGGAAGGGCGCTACTCCTTTCCCAGGATTTCTCCACTTTACCCTCGATCCGTATCTTATAGTGCTGAGTGTTAAGCAAGGAGGCATCAAGTACCATTTTTAAAGTCTTTGGTATGACTCGACCTGAGATTGAACCCAGGCCTCCCGGGCCATTAGCGAACACTCTAACCATTATGCCAATGTCCGGTCAAACCAAAAATAATATACACAAAAAAAGATAATAGCTTCATTTACAGCCTAAGTTAAAAATGCTCATTGTTTATGTCAATCCACTTAAAAGAGTTGTTTATTTTTTAAAGCGCATCACCTGCCTGTATAAAATCCCAGGAAATTGTCTGCAAGGAATGACAATTCTTTGAGCAAGTTGCTGAATCGTCTTGATCTTGATATTATAAGTAGGAGGTGTTTTTTTTTTGTTTTTTTTTTCTTGGATATGACTCTCCCCATCTAATTAACTATTGTATAAAAGATATTTTGCAACATGTAACATTACCTAACTTATTAATTCTGCTCAACCATGTATTTTTATTATTTTACTAGATACTTCACACAGAGAGAGAGAGAGAGAGAGAGAGAGAGAGAAATTACTCCACAAAGTATCAAATATAAAAATTTTAATCAATATTCTGTCATAAAAAAACAAAAAAAATCAAAGAAAGTTGTAGCTGTACGGTGATTGATTGATTTTAACAGAATGTCAACCAATCTAGGGTTATTTCATGCCTAGAGGTTAAGGAATTCCCCACAAGAGTTTTTTTGTTATCTGATATCAAGTATTCCTATCTAGTATGAATAATTTGCACAGTTGTATGGTTTCAAGTAATCCTGTATAATACTATTAATTATATAGTTTCAAGTATTACTATATAATATTGTCCGGTGGTTTTATTTATTTTAAAACAATATATAGAAAAATATAGTTTTACTTGTTCTCCGGTGGTGGGATGGAGAACAAGTGAAGCTATATTTTTCTATATATTGTTTTTGTTGTTTACTGCCTGGTGCCTGAGGTGCCCCTATTGAGGGGAATGCCGACGGGGCTGAAGGTATTTTTGGCATTTACCAAACGTGTGTGGGCTGCAGCCCTACGTCCGGATCCACCTTAATAAAGGCCTTGTGTCATACTTGTCCAGTGGTGGGACAGAGAACAAATAAAACTATAAGATATTATTTATCATATGGTTTCAAGTATTCACTTCTATTTAATAGCAGTCATTTGTTTGCATACAGTTTCAAGTAACTAATAATAATAATAATAATAATCCTTAGTAAACAATTATAGCTAAGAGTAACTATTCTTAATACAAATAATTTAAAATTATATGGGACCAAGTATTCCTATTCAACATAAGTAATTTTGAAACTGATCTATTAGATCCACTGATGGGACTCAAGCAGGTACTGCCACTATGGATCAGAGTGGACCTGGGAGTAATGGCAATAAAGGGGAACTCTACACTCTCCAGAACTAGAGCCTCACTACTGTATGCAATTTAGTGTCATACCTAGGATACTCCTTTTTTTGGGTGGGGGAGTCTTACCCTTCAGCAGGGGATACAGTCAGCATATTCTCAACACAGCGGACAATGCATAATATCAGTATGGAGATTTTTAATTAAAATGCTATTTATATATTCACTGGTATTTTTATCGAGGATCATAGAGTAATACCTGTTGAAATTCCATATTTAAAATCTATAAGATGTAAAAAAAAAAAAAAAAAAAAGAATCATACAACTTTTGAAATAGGTTGAAACCCAGGTGGCTGTGGCTGTAGAATACACTGACTGCATCTCTGCAGAGGTAAGATCCCTCCAATGAGTGTCCTGGATATGACACTAAACAATCTGATAGTGAGGCACATGAAATGCAGAGTACTCCTTCATTGCCATCACTCCTAGGTACACTCTGGTCTTGAGTGGTAGTACCTGATAGGGTCCTATCTATGGGTCAAATAGAACCAAAGTTAACTTTTGCTAAATTGAATTGCTTGAAATAGGACTGTTTTGACATTTAAACTGAGTGCAAATATGGGACTTATGCTAAATTGAATAGTTAGAAATAGAACTGTTTGATCATTTAATTGTGAGTAAACAGATGACTAATGTTTAATTGAATTGTTAGTCATACATAGCAATACTAGGAGCCATTTAACTTTGTTGACTTATGCTTAATTGAATTGTTAAAAATAGAACTGTTTTATCATTTAACTATGTGTATCTACAAAATGTGTTTACAAATCATATATTTAATATATATGTAAAGATAGGAATTGGCATTAAATAACTAACAATGTATGATATACCATAAAACCAAACCCAACCAAAGCCTACTAATAATAATATAACTAATGTTAGCATTAAGTAATTTTCTAGGTTTGATGTTTAATGGCATATCAACTTTTTATGGGTTATTTAATTTCAAAATTTGATTCATTTATAAATGTTTAATTGCCATCATATCTATATTTTCAATGTCTGATTTCATTTCTTAAAAAAATTGTTCTTTTATTTGTCAATAATCATTTGTTTGCAGAGAGTAATATTGTATAAAGTATTCCTATCTAATACAAATAATTTTAAAACAGATATATTTGAACTATGAATGAGAACTTAATAGTTACTACTGCTCAAAGTCAGAGTGGACCTAGGAGTAATGTCAGTTAAAGGATAATCTTCAGATCTCCAGACCTGGAACCTCACCAACAGATGCAGATAACCCACAAAAGTTGATATGTCATTTAACAAAGAAATCAAGGCCTGTGTTTGGTTTGATTTCTTAGTTAAATGCCATATCAACCTTTGTGGGTTATTTAATACCAAAGTCATCCTAATAGAAGAAAAGAATTGATACTATTTAAAAGGATAATAGAGTTCATGCCTTTCCTAAGAGTATTAGTCTGAAAGTGAATGTAATAGTGTAACTAGAGTTCAAACTTACTTATTATGAAGTTTCAGTTCAGTACTTTAGCCATTATCCCCAGTTAGTTTAGTTTCTTTGTTAAATGGCATATCAACCTTTGATGGGTTAATTAATGCCAAAGCCATACTTGCAGAAGAACAGCAGTGATTCTATCTAATCAATAGCAGGAGGTGATCAGAGTAATACCTTTCCCAAAGGTATTATTCCAAAACTTACTGGAATTTTAAGTCATTTACTTCAAGGCCACAGTCCAGCACATCAGCCACTATGCCATGGGAGACTTCCCCCTCCACCTTGTGTTAGTATAGCAATAAAATTTCTAGTTGCCTTGTAATGAGTGAGATTAAGTTGTATGATGTATGTCACATGCTATTTTATATATAAGGAAATTGACTTTCTAAAAATGTTTTGCTATTCAAAGATGATATTCTCCTTGTGGTTAACAAGTACATTCCAGTTTTAAATCGAACATCAGCTTCCATTCAAGTTGTGATTGTATTTTGTTTTCAAAAAATCTTTCGTGGAAATCAATAAGCCCTTTGTTACAAATTAAAAAAAAATTATCTTGAAAAGAAAGCTTAATAATGTGAAAAAAAAAAAAAAAAAAAAAAAAAAGAAAAGATGAAGAAAAAAAAGAAAAAATCTAATCAGTTTAAAAAAATTCTTTCTTTAAATAACCAAGAAATTCAGCATGAGATGAAAAAAAAATATGAAGTTGACTCCCCCAGTCATGCTCGGGTGAATGAAACTGTGGTTTGTGAGGTGTAACAGTTACCTACCCTAACAAAAAATGGAATCAAGGAACAGGGTTCAGGTAAAATTGTTTCCATTTATTCCTCCCTGGGTTCGTTTAGTTTTCTGATAGGCAAGTTGCTTAGAAGGAAAACAGAATTTAACTAAACTTAAAAATTGACTTTATGTCCCATCATGGCTGAAAAGTTGGGTAAATACACAACTCAGTAGAATCTTTTTGCTTGTTTGAAATTAAGTTTAATTTTGTGTAGACTTCTAGCAAAATTCATTGATTTTAACATGTATACAGTTATTTCATGCCAACAGATTAAAGAACAGCATACATTTTTTGTGTAGTTGAAGAGTTGTTTTTGCACATGATTATATGATATCAAATATGGATCCATTCTCTCTGCATTGTGATAAGATATTGAAACATGATTCTCTAACCTGTAGATTTAAAATAACATTTGACAGCTTAACATGCCAGTAAAATCAATCGCTCAAGCACTCCATAATGACTTAAAGATTATAGATAAGATGGAGATCACATGAAGTTTTGGTCCATTTTCAGGAAAAAACAAAACAATATAAGGCACTCAAAACACATCACAAACTAACAACCTATTTTAAGTAACTATTCTTAATACAAACAATTTACAGTTATATCATCATCATATTGTGCCGCCAGCACGGATATCCCTGACCCTCTCTCGCCACTTCTCCCTATCATTCATCGCCTCCGGCAGGTCTTCAGAGTTACATCCTGTGTCCTCACATAGTTGCTGTATGTAAGTTCGAGCTGGTCATCCTGCTTTTGTATGGCCATATGTGGGGGTCCATAGGAGTACATCACTTATGAGCTCGTCCTTGCTTCTCCAGCAGTGTCCCACGTGTCTGGTTCGTCTAACTTGTATAGTTTTCGCGATGGGGGGGCAAGTGTCCGTATAGTTGGTGTCTCATGGGGTGTTGTCGCCAGGACTTGTTCAATACTGCTCTCAACATTCTTGTGTAATTTCCGTCTAGTTTCTTCTCCAGCCGTTTAGTTAGCGTCCATGTAGTGCATCCATATAGTAGTATCGACACAACCGCTGCCTGGAAGAAACTGCGTTTCATTTTATCGGTTAGGTCTGATTTCCATATGATCAAGAGCCTATCGATAGCTGTCCATGCCTTCGTCAGTTGTGTGTCGATCAAATGCAAATAATTTTTTAAACAGATCTATTTGACCTATATATGGGATCCTAACTGGTGAGCCATTTGACCCATAGATAGGATCCTATCAGGTGCTACTACTCCGGCCAGAGTTAATCTGGGAGCAATAGCAATAAAGGGGTACTCCATATTCTCAAAAGTTCCAGCATTACTGGAGACTCACTATCAGATTGTTTAATGTCATATCTAGGACACTCAATGGAGGAGTTTTACCCCTCTGCAGAGATGCAGTTGGTGTATTCTACAGCCCCAACCAAATGGCGTGCAATGGAGGAGTACTCCACACTCACCAGATACTGTTTAGGATCATACTTCTGTTAGGAAATCAATTGAAAAAAAAAAATTAAAATATTGTAAACATGGGTGTTTGGTGTTTTTTCAAATTAGGTGCTGAAATATATATTATTGTCACTTCTGTTCGTGAAGAAGGTGCTACACTTGATAGTATCTATAGTCTGCTGCTCAGTAAGAATATACAGAATGTATCCTCTGAAGAGGGGGTAAGATCCCCAACCCCTAAAAAAAAAAAAAAAAAAAAAAAAAAAAAAAAAAAAATTCATATCCTAGATGTAACACTAAACTGCATCTGATAATTTGGCTCCAGTTCAGTATAGTTAATCGACTGACCTGGAGTGGTGGTACCAGTTAGCTTCCCTTCTGTTTATCAAATAAATCTGTCAAAAAATTATTTGTACTATATCTGTGTGCACACATTATTATTAATTAGGAATAGTTCCTTGAAACCTTATAATTGTGCATAAATCATTAGTATTAGATAGGAATACTTGAAACCATAAAACTGGGTGCAAATTATTTGTATCAAGAATAGTTTTTTGAAGCTATGATTATTTAAGGATTATTATTATCAATTAGTTGGTTGGTTGTTTGGGTTTTATGGCATATCAACCTCTGTAGGTTATTTAATGCCAAATCCATTTTTATGCAAATAGTTCTATTTCAAACAATTCAGTTTAGCATGTGTAAATAGCTTGTCAAAAATATTTCTCTTTCAAGTTATTCAGTTTATTCAATCAGTTCTAATTCAGCTAATTCAGTTTAGTATAAATACATATTTTGTTTACACACAGTTAAATGTCAAAACAATTCTATCTTAAACAATTCAGGAAGTAGATTAAATTGTTAAAAATAGTTCCATTCCAAATAATTCAGTTTAGCATAAGCACACAGTTTAAATGTAAGTACAGTTTGTCAAAAACATTTCTATTTAAGCTATTCAGTTTAGTCAAACAGTTCTGATTCAAACAATTCAGTTTAGCATAAGTATTCAATTCTATTTAACCCATAGATAGGGCCCTATCAGGTGCTACCATTCCAGGCCAGAGTGGACCTGGGAGCAATGGCAATGAAGGGGTTCTCTGCATTCCCCAAAGCTCCAGCATCACTGGAACCTCACCATCAGATTGTTTAGTGTCATATCAGGACACTCGTTGGCGGGAGGTGGCTGGGGCTCTTCCTAATTAGTTGGAACCATATTACTGTGCAAACAAAGGACTATTATTAAATAGAAATAAATACTTAAAACCAGATCCAATTATTAGCATTAGATAGGAATACTTGAAAACACACAACTGTATGCAATTTGTATTAGATAGGAATATTTGATATCATGCAACAGGTTACAAAAAACTCTCAAGAAACAACTTCACAAAATATAAACATAAATATATGTGATTCCCCAAGTTAGAATCCTAAAATAACTATACAGGTTGACATACCGTTAAAAAATCAATCGATTATAGTTTGATATCTTACCCTTATAAAGAAGGCTTAATGAAGAGGTGCAAATAGCCTGTTGATGCAGAGAGAGTGGAAACATATGTTGATTGAATAATCACCCACCACAATACCATAAAGCTATCTTAATTGTTTGTCCCATTCCCCACCCTATAAAAATGTAGCATCAGATGATTAAGATAGTCTTATATTGGTGGGGGTCTTTAATCTGCACCCTCTCCCCCCGAATAAATCTTACAGTCAACCCTGTTACATGGTAGACATTCATTCTACTCATGTTGAAGATGTGACAATTGCAGCCATTTTAGCTTGAGAACTTGGTAGTGGGTGAACCCCTGTCCTTGCCAAGAAATCCAGGAGAGACAAATGACCTGTTTGCTCTCTCATCAATGGATGATAGTGCTGACGACTATGTTGATGTGGTGCCACTGGCAGAAAAAAAAAAATCACAAAAAACTCCAAAATAACAATCAGGCTTTGTTAAGGCACATCTTTTGGTCTATAAACTAACAATGCTACAAAAAACTAAAAAAAACTAAACAAAAAACCCCAATAATTAGGCCAGTATAAAAATTATGACTTTAAATTAAACACTCTGCAAAAGTTTAGGCAAGAATCTATCTTTAGTTATAAAGTAAAGAAGATGACATCAAATTGCATATAAATTCAAAAACAAGTCTCACCTGCAGCAAGATTCGAATAGATAAAACGAAGATGACACAATAACACCAGTGGAGAAAAAAATAGTTTAAAATGAGAAATTGTGATGGAGCAAATGTTAGAGTTTAAAGTTATCAGCAGGAGGTTAAGAATGTAGGTTAATACCCAGAGGCTAATCAATACATTTAGGGTGGGTAATCTGGACACATGTCAAGTGAGAGCTGATTAGGGAAAATAGCTGGCAAATGAGAGGAAGTAATGTGGACACCAAGCAGTAATTCTTCATTTTAAAATAACTACCACTGCTACTATCCAGTTCAGCTACTAACAGAGAGAGACAAGATAAAAGAATATTTTATAGGAGAAACAATACATCTAACAAGATAGATTAGATAAGATTAAATTAGATTATATAATATATATATATATATATATATATATATATATATATATATATATACACACATAATAAAGTTAGATTAATCTTCACCTCTATAAACAAATCACCTGTGTTTAACTGTCATGTTTCACTGAACTTTTGAGCTTTCATATGTCAAGATCAATGCCATTATATATATATAAATGAACAAAAATAAGACAACAGAATATTTCTTTGTAATTACTTCTTAAATTTTTAAAATTAATTACTTAAATTTTGATTGTTCTCAATTAGTTTTGACCCGAGGCCATTGTCAGAAGAAATATATATATATATATATATATATATATATATAATTATTGTTTTGTGATTAATCTTTTTTTTCTTTCAAAAGATATATATATATATATATATATATATAAATAAGCACTCTGGTGAAGGAATTAACGGCTGCCACTTGCGTAATGCAAAGCTCTTCTAATGAATTGAGCACCCTGGTATCCGGTAAGGCAAAATGTAAACAAGCGAAAGCTGATACATAATGCATTATAACTCCCAAGCTGATGTATGCTGCCTGAGGCTGAGTGGTAAGATACTAAGTCTAACATAAAATTGGGCAGGTTTCGATCCCAGCTTGAAGTGTTCTGCATGTCAAGCCACACTAAAGAGTTGTAATACAATAAAATAGCCTGTCTGTGGATGACTATATATATATATATATATATATATATGTGTGTGTGTGTGTGTGTGTGTGTGTGTGTGTGTGTGTATCATTCAATAAATAAGGTGAATTTTGTCTAAGTAGTCGGCAATAGGAACCACCATTTACAGTTGTACTTTTTACAAGAAAATCAACAGTGATGGGTCCTTTTATGTCCCAGATGACTGTCAGCATGACATTCTTTATTGACTGCTGCACCCAGAACTTTTTCTTTACCCGAGAGTCAGTGTGTTTCTACACTCCATGGACTGTCTTTTTGAGTCACACTCTAGTGGTGAACTCATGTTTAGCCCATTTGTAAACATTTTTTTTTTTTTATTAAAATTTGCTTCATTCTTTTGTAAATTTCTGATAGTTTGCACTTCTCGGCCACCAAAAAATGGATGACACACCACTGTTCAAGCCTAGAGCACTCTAATTTGCCACCATTTTTAATAGCTTCAAAACAAATATTTTTCATACATTGTTTTTATTTTTAAATAAAGGAATTATATATCATAAATTGAATTACCATGACCAGAAAATCCGGCAAGCACTCTGTGCAACATACAGAACCACTGGACAGCTGTTTCAACTGTATTAGGTCTCATCAGCAGTGTATACTGTGATTTCCCCCACTGGAGATTGAACCAGTGACTACAGAATGCAGAGTTGAAACTACCACTGAGTCACTGGAAGATGTAGCTCTGGAGTGTGACCATGGCCTCTGTAAGAGTACGGATGCAACTTACATGACACGTCAGGTTAATTGGCAGTGCATTTACCATGATTAGTTGATTTGGCATCACTTGTGTGCAATGTGGACCAGTAGCTCAGTGGTAGAGTTTAAGCACTGCATTCTGTGGTTTGCTGGTTCAATCTCCAGTAGGGGAGATCACAGAATACACTGCTAATGAGATCTAATAAGGTGAAAACAGCTGTCCAGTGATTCCGTATGTCGCACACAGTGCTTGTGCCATCAACCAATTTACATTTTTGGAGGAAAAAAAAGAAAAAATATTTTGCTTAAAAAAAGCAAAAACAAACAAAAAAAACCCTTTATTTATCAAATGAACCATGTGTGTGTGTGTGTGTGTGTGTGTGTGTGTGTGTGTGTGTATGAGAATGACAGAGGAGATAGGAGAGGTGAGCTCTATCTACACGCACAATAGAATAGATCTGGGTGCAGGCCAGTATGCCATACTATTTTACTAATAGCTGGAAAGAGAACAGTTGGATTCATGCCTTTCTCAAGACTATTACTATGAAGTGAAATGCAAACAGCCTTAATTAGGATTTGAACTACGATCACAGACTCCGTTCACACCTTTAAAATAAGGCATTTTTTGAAATAAGCTAAAAGAAAAATTTTTTTTCCTCATTGAGAAAAAGAACTCCATTCTCTTGAGGAAAGTCTTTAACAGTAAACAATCACCAGGTATAACTTATCAAATATAACTTATGCAAGACATAACTAATCAAACAAAAGTTAAATTCCCAAACTAACCCCCACCCCCACAAAAACAAACAAATCATTAATAAATTTTGATTAAAACAATTGTACATATTTTATTAATAATCACTGATTATGCCTATGTATGGTTTTTCAAGTTAGAGATATAATTATATATCCTAATATTCTGGATAAAAAACAAAAATGTTTAAGTAATAAATCTCTTAGGCACCACACAAATTTTAGAAAAAAATAAAATTAATTTTTTTCATTGAACATTAACATCAAACTATAATTGGTAAATTTTTTTTTTTTTGTTAGGGGGATTTATCTTTTATGCTATCTGATTAAAATATGAAGTAAATTAGCAACTTCGTTGGTTGGTTAGTCGGGTTTTATGGCATATCAACCTTTGTAGATTATTTAACACAAAAGCCATTTCTGTGCAAATAGCTCTATTTCAAACAATTCAGTTTAGCATGAGTACAGTTTGATTGTCAAAACAGTTCTAATTCAGTTTAGTATAAGTACAGATTTTGTTTACACACAGTTAAATGTCAAAACAGTTCTACATTAAACAATTCAATTTAGTGTGAGTACAGTTTCAATGTCAAAAACAGTTCAATTTCAAACAATTCAGTTTAGCCTAAGCATGCTGTTTATATGTAAGTACAGTTTAATTGACTAAACTGAACAGCTTCAATAGAAATGTTTTTCACAAACAGTTCTAATTCAAACAATTCAGTTTAGCATCAGTATGCAGTTTAGTTCTATTTGACCCATAGACAGGACCCTATCAGCTGCTACCAATCCGAGTCAGAGTGAACCTGGGAGCAATGCCAATGAAGGGGTGCTTTGCATTCGCTAAAGCTCCAGCATCATTGGAACCTCACCATCAGATTGTTTAGTGTCATATACACGACACTCGTTGGGGGGGGTCTTATCCCTCTGCAGAGGTGCAGTCGGTGTATTCTACAGCCCCAGCCGACTGGGCAATAAACAGGAGTTGGCATTAATTAACCTACAAGGGTTGACATACCATAAAACCCAACCAACCAACCATCTGATCTGAATGGCTACTATGTTTTGTATCCAATATTTTCTAACTCATTATTTCATTTAACAGATATGTTCTAGCATGCTCAATACAGATGTTATTTATTAACTTGTAACATGATAAGCCAAGTTGAATTGATGCTTCATATTTTAAAAATAATTTAGCAGACGGACTCCAGGTACAGGAGAGAGACGATATGTACACATTGTATTTTCCAACATGTAAGAAGCATGGCTTACAAAGGTATTTGGGGGATTATTGCTTACTGCAACCTTTCCAAACTCCATAAATGTTAATTTCGAATTTCAGTAAATAACCCTCTCTTCATAATACCAACGAATTGGACACTGGGTGATATTGGCATAGAATCATTTTAATGCTTAATGTGTGTCTTATATACTGGGAAATATGGTGAATTTGTTTTTTTTTTTCAGGAATGGGGATACACAATGTCGAGTTTCAAGGAACTGTTGTACTTCCTCAGCACTTATGCAAATAAAATTTCAAATAAAAATTCATCCAATAACTACATGTCTGGTTATGCAAATGAGCAGACACACTGACATATACCCTATTTGTCAGCATATAAGACATGTGGTTTACAAAAAGTATTTGGGGGACTATTGCTCACTGCAACCCTTCCAAGCTCCACAGCTGTTGATGTCAATCTTCAGTAGATAACCCACTTGTCATAAAACCAGCAAATGGGATACTGTGGGATATTGGCATAGAATTTGCATCTAATAAGTCGGGAAATAAGATATATGGGTGTATGTGCATACGTGTTTATATATGTATATAATAATAAATAAATATATATTAGATTTTAAAATCTAATATATATTTATTTATTATTATATGATAGCTCTATCACAGATATTGAGCACTCTCCAAATTATATCGCACTTGGTTCGCCACAAACCCACAAAATGAATAAGTGACAACCAACACTGTTACTATATATGTTTCATGAAATAATAAAGAGAAATTTTGTCTGTATAATTTATTTAAGATCCTTTCAAGTTTTCTGATAAGTGTCTTAATTTCAGGTTGGAATTGGTAGATGAATTTTCCAAAATTGTCCCGAGCGCTTTCGGACTCTTCATAGGCTATTATCAGGGGTTGCTCGCTCAGGACAATTTGGGGAAATTCATCTACCAATTCCAATCTGAAACTAAGACACTTATCAGAAAACTTGAAAGGATCTTAAATAAATTATACAGACAAAATTTCTCTTTATTATTTAATGAAACATGCTTAAATGAATGACTGCTGCCTAACTACACACACACAGACAGATATATATATATATATATATATATATATATATATATATATATATATATATATATAAAAATAAAGATATTTTGGAGGCGTACAAAATTTAATCAAAGCAATAAAAAGACCCAAAGTTCTATTCATGATAGGAATAAAAAGATAAAAAGCAAACCGGCTAGTCACATTTTTTTTTCTTTCTATGTTTTTTATTCTCGTCGTGAATAGAACTTTGGGTCTTTTTATTGCTTTGAGGTGTGTGTGTGTGTGTGTGTGTGCATATTCTTCAGACAAACTTCAGGAATAGGAGAAAGACAATATCTACACAGTATTTCTCAGCATATAAGAAGCATGATTTACAAAGCTATTTTGGAGACTATTGCTAACTGTAACACTTCCAAGCTGAAAAGGAAATGGACTTGACAAGTTGAGTTCAACTATAGACAAGGTTGTAAGCATTTCACTTTGCGTTAATGCCCTTGGGAAAGACATGAATCCATCTATTTTCTATCCTTTCTTCTACATGGCTAACAATAACAGTTTTATTATGAATGATATATCCACACTTATCACTAATACTTCTGTTAATATTTTGTTGTTTTTTCTTATTTACCTTTCATAATAAAAATCAATGTTTGTAGTAAATTACTAATTAACAAATATCATAAAATGGAGGTGCCCGTGGTGTAATGGTTATCGTCGTAGGAAATGGACATGGCGACAAGAGTTCAAACCCTGGACGAGACTGATTGCATTTCACATAGCATTAATACCCTTGGGAAAGGTATGAATCCAATTATTCTCCCTCCAGCTATGAGTAAATAGTAGGGCAGAATAGGTTCTTCAACCTTGGTGAGGCAACTAGTCTAGGAGAAGGAAAACTCTGAATTCAAAACCTGTTAAACTCCGCTTAAAAATTGACCTTGAGTCATAAAATGGATATTGTTTAAAAATAATTGAACACAAGCAATCTTTTTTTGTCTTTTTTTCTTTCCAGGTCTTTAATTAAACTCTTGACTTATCCGAATGGATATTTCAGCTAGTAAGAAATATTTTTTTTTTAAACATTTGTCAGTTTGTCTTTTTAGGTCTTTGACCTTTTATTCAAATGGATACTTCAGCTAATAAGAAATATTTTCTTTTTTTTAAAAACATTCCTCTGTTTATCCAAGTCTTTGATTAAACTCTTGACCTTTTATCCAAATGGGTACTTCAGCTAGTAAAAAATATTTTCTTAAATATAAGAACTCTTTATTTAATTTGACAGATGATATGTTCAAGCACACTCAGTAGAGACATGTACAAATGTTATAAATTAACTTGTAACCTGATAAGCTGAATTGAATTAATAATCTCTTAAATTAAATAGACCTACTAAAAAAATTACTTATATTTAATTAGACGTTATGAATTAAGTTCATAGGTAAGCCTACAAGCTGAGGATGTAAAACAATTATATAGCAATATTACTAAGTTAGAACTAAAAAATGTATAAAAAACAAAAATCATTAAATCAAATATTATGGAGCTTGGAACAGTTTGAATATAATTTTGATTGAGTAATTTTAATGACATGTCAAAACGTCTGGGGTTATTTTATGCCTAGAAGTTAGAAAATTGAATACATTTACACCAGGCCATTGGCCTAATGCGTAGAGTAATCGCCTATCGTCAGTGAGACTGGGGTTCAATCCCAGGCCGAGTCATACCAAAGACTCAAAAAATGGTACTTGATGCTGCCTTGCTTAACACTCAGCATTTTTAGGTAAGGATCAAGGATAAAATAGAACAATCCAGAGAATGGAGTAGCGCCCTCCCCTACACCTTGGTGTAGTAGCTATTGAATTGGGAGCCTGCAGGTCACTTTCGACTAAGGTCACCAACTTTACTTACTTACATTTTTGTATAGTTTAAGATATTTTTTTTCACACTGTTATATGATATCAAGTATTCCTAGCAAATACAAATAATTTTCAATGGGGTAGAGTCCCTGGGGGATAATGACTAATGTGATGGACTGTGACATTGTAATAAGCAAGTTTAAACTCTAGATGTGTTAATGTGTTTACTTTTGGATAAATACTCTCGAGAAAGGTATGAACTCTTTCGCTATGGGTTAAACAGAACTACTACTGTTCTTCTACAAGGATGGCTTTGGCATTAATCAACCCATGAAGGTTGATAAAACCAAACCAAATAATTTCAACAGTAATAAGGTTTTCAAATGTTCCAATCTAATGCTAATAATTTTCAAACATTAATTGAACTCATAAATGGGACTGTACTACCAAAACCAGATCGGAGTGAACCTGGGAGTAATGGCAATGAAGTAGTATTCCACACCCTCCCGAGTTTTAGATGCACCTTAGTGTCATAACCAGGCCGACCCCATTTATCTGGTAGGGTGAGGTGGGGTTATCCCTCTGCAGGAAATATAGCCAGTGTTTTCTAAGCCCTGTCAACAGGGTGGGTTACATAATTTTGATCTTATAGAAACAAAATACATCGACAGGGTGAGTCTATACTAAAGTACAATTGACTTAAGTTTCCTACCCCCCCCCAAAAAAAAAATGGTGCATAAGAAAACTCATTTCATATCAATGACAATCAGAGATCACCAAGGTTACTCGGGTTCATATTTTTTTACAATTTCCTCTATGAATAATTTAGACTAAAAGTTTTTTCATACCCAACAACATATTTTTTTCTAAATACAATCCATCAAATCTCTGTACCTGTGTAGGTTAGCATAGTTGATACTTGGCAACTGACCACTCTACAAAAAACAAAATACTACATCTTGTGTGGTTGGTTATAATGTTATGTGAAACATTTTATGTTCATAAATTCCTTTATTTAGGTTCTTAGCAACTGTTACAAACCTGAATAAAAGAATTTATGAACATAAAAAAGATTTTAAATCTGCAAACCCAACCAATTCTTTAGTTTCACATAACATTTTAACCAACCTTACATTTGACTTTCTATATTGTTGTATAGTGGCTTGTACCACATGACTTACAGTAGCATTGAAGTATAAAAGATACTGTGTCTCTTAAGCATGGGGAAGCAGAAAGAGAAGCAGAGAGATAGCTCTGTAAGGATGTTGGTCAGTAGTAGACCCACTACAGATGTAACACCAACAGCACAAGACTTATAATATTAGTCAAACTGTACCACTTGAGTTAATAAACAATTAACTTTATTTCACTGTATCTTTTCCTTACCATGATACAACATATTTACTTTCATTCACAACAGAGATAAAACGCAGAATAATTGAAACCTGTTCGATAATACATTTTGACTCAATTATACAAAGACAAGGTTGTTATAAAATATTACCTTTTCTAGCAAAAATAATGCTAAAACATTTCAACATCCATTTATAACACTAGCCTTTTTCTACACATTTAAAATTGTAAACAGTTAAAAATCTGTTCTCAAATCATGAAACGATGTTGCCTTTTTTCAAAAAACAATTCCATTTCATGACACCATCAATTTAGAATATATTTTCCGAGTGTTACTTGTTTTCATAAAACATTTAGTCCAGAAGATGACTCAGGACTTGCAAAAAAGTTTTTGAAATAGGATTATTTTATTTTTATTCTCATATTTAAAATAATATTTTAATAGAATACTTTTGTATGCAGGCAAATTTTGAAGTTGAAACGTGTTGGCAAAAATAAAATTAAATGAATGAATGAATAAATAAAGAATAAAAATATATCATAAACCAGACCATTTACCTTTTTTCACATATTCTGTCTGATTCATTTTGTTCCCCTTCTCTCACACACACATTATATCTGTGTACATACATATAAGAACAGTAAGTTGCTGAGTGTTAAGCAAGGAGGCATCAAGTACCATTTTTTGAGTCTTTGGTATGACTCGACCTGGGATTGAACCCAGGTCTCCTGGGCCATTGGCAAACACTCTAACCGCTAGGCCAATGGTATATATATATATATATATATATATATATATATATATATATAAAAATAAATAAAAGAAAGAAATATACTCCTGAATTGACTGAAAGGAGGGAAGAATAAATCCAGTAATGAATTTAGACTCTCCATGAACATACAATGCTGCTGTGGACTCAAATTTGCAAACATTAAAAGAATGCAAGTGCATCAGGCTAAAATTGGATGCCTAAGTTGACAACAAAGTAAATCTCAATCTGAGATAAAGAACTCAATTGAAAAGAACCAGCGTTAGAACTACCACAGTACACAGGGTCCTTTTGTTTATCAACCCAATATACCCAATGTGAAAGAGAATACAACTCTAGACATAGATCATCAATGTTTGATACTTGAATGGACTGACACATTCTAATTGATTTAGAACATCAACTCATGTTTCCAACAGAAATAACATAATCTGCCCAGCAACCAGATATCCGTAATTTGGTCTGTTAATTTAAGGAAAGTTTTTATTGCAGAATTAATGTTCCCTTTTGACGGAAATAGACTGGGTGTAAGTTGGAAAAACATGAAGATCTGTGAGAAGAAATTGTCAGAAATGACTGGATAACAATTATATTTCCTATCGGTTTTAGATGCCGATATTTCATTATCAACTCAACCTTCGCATACCTGACCAATCTTGAACTTTCACCATCAGAGAGAAATATATAAAGAAGACTTAAAATAAGGCATCAGTATGGATATGCCATTCCCAAAGAGTGATAACAAACCAATAAAGCTTGGTGATATTGTGCAGTACTGCTGAAGTGCTCTGGGTTAGTGGTAATGATGCTTCATCCCCTAAACCATACCAGAATCCAGAGTCTTAAATCTGATGAATGTTTTGTTGGAAGCAACAGTTGTTTGCAGAGAAGTCATTGTATAAATTTATTCATTTGCACACTGGCCCAGTCACCTGAGGTTGTAGAATACACCGACTGAATCTCTGCAGAGGGGTTGGACTTCCCCAATGAATGTCCTAATATGACACTAAACAATTGGATATTGAGGCTCAAGTAATGCTGGAGCTTTGGGGAATGCAGAATACCCCTTCATTGTCATTGCTCCCAGGTTCACTCTGGCCTGGAGGGAGCAGAACCTGATAGGATCCTATCTATGGGTCGAATAGAACTGTTTGACATTTAAATTGTATATAAATTTATGCTAAATTGAATAGTTAGAAATAGAACTGTTTGATCAGTGAACTGTGTGTATCTACAAAATGTTTACAAATCATATTTGATATCTATATAAAAACAGGATTTGGCATTAGATAAACAAGAATAGTTGATATGCCATAAAACCAAACCAAACCAATCATATGTGCACACACACACACTATATATATATATATATATATATATATATATATATACACACACACACACAAATTGCATCTGAAAAGTAATGGGACTGGTATCATAAACAATTTATTTCTATTTCAAACATGGTTTCCTTTCCAAAATAATCTTCCTTAAGTCTAATGAATTCTGCCATGCTTCTCTGCACTGCTGGAAGGATTCTTCTGGAATGCCTCTCAGTTCTGTCATAATGACTCTCTTGATGGCTTCCATGTTTTCAAAACAGGTCCCCTTGATGATTCTCCTGGGATCCTGGGAAAAAGAAAAACTCTCAGAGAAAGATCAGGTGAACAGAGAGAGTGTTCCAGTATGGCAATATTTCTCTTGACCAAGAATTACTGAATGTCCACAGGATTCTGAAATGGCGTATTGTTGTGGTTAAGCAGCCACAATTTGTCCTGCCACAACTTTTGAAGCATATACTACAGGATTTCCTTATAGAATTGCTGATTGATCATCTGGCCCTGTGGCAAGAACTTGCTGTGGACGATGCTGTTCAAATCGATGAACATGATCAACGTCATTGACTTTTGATCTTGACTGTCTTATTTTATTCTGCCTTGGTGAGGACAGAGATTTCCACTGACTGCTTTGGCATATGGTTTCCAGCTCATACTCAAAAACCTGTCTCTCATCATCAGTGATGACCAATGAAGCAAGTCTGGTTCAGTTTAAAGATGCTCGATAATGTCCTGATGCACCTGCATGCAATGCTCCTTCTAATCATCATTCAGCAAGTCTTGGCGCCAATTTCGTGCAGACTTCCTACATACCCAAATCTTCAGAGATAATCTTTCAAACACTGTTCTTTTTTTTATGTCAAGCTTGTGATCATTCAAACTGACAATTGCCACACACTATCTGCTCAACATTGACCTCAGTCCTGCTTGTTGAAGGCCTTCTGCTCCTGGAGTTTTCTTTCCCCTCCTTGAGCACCTCTTTGAACATCTTGTGCCACTCAAAAACGTATGCACAAAATGGTGTTACCTCAATACATTTGCTAAAAGATTTCAAGTGCTTGTGTAAACAAAACATGTGAAAGAAAATGCAATGGTTGCAGAAAGCTAAGATTTTTGTTATATACACCCAAGGTATGTTAGATAATAACATAATCCTCTTATCGTTCTTTCACTCATAGTTCACACAGCACACCCAGTCCCATTAATTTCCCGAGATCTCATATATATATATATATATATATATATATATATATATATTCTCTTTTTTTTTCTTTTTAGGATCTTTAAGTGAAGAAGTTCAAGTCTAATTATTTTCCTTATGTCTGGGCCAATGTGGTGAAGAAGGGCCCCATCATAGTCTACGCACTTTTGACTCTTTCACTGGTCATCCTCAGGGGTTGTAATTGATTGTTTGTTGCTGTGAGTTTTATACTTATTTGGAATGCTTTTTTTTTTTTTTTAACTATATCATATAGTTAGCTCATTCTGTTAAGAGGGGTGCACGGATTAGTTATTGAATATATTTAATATGTTAATACTTAAAGATCCTAAAAAAAATTTAAAAAAATACCCCACCATGTTCAATAGAACATGCTTAAATAATGACTTGCTGCTCAGAGTATATTTGTTCAATGAAAAGTCAAAAAAAAAAAAAAAAAAAAAAAAAAAAGAAGTAAACTAAACAGTAATAAATATATTTCTGAACATTAAAAGAAAATCCTAAAATCTAACAAAAGAAAATCCTAAAATTTTAAGAAAAAAACCCCTAAAGTACAGATTAAATATATTATTTAATATTGTCGATAGGTTTGCAAAGTCTTTAACAACTCTTCAAGTGGGACTTAAAATACACTGACTGTATTCCCTGCAGAGGAGGTAAGCCTTCGCCACTTCACAAAGGGGCTTCCTAGGTATGACACTAATCTGCACTTGATAGTGAGGCTCCAGTTCTGAAATGTAGAGTATGTCTTCATTGCCTTTATTCACAGATCCACTCAGATCAGGACTGGTAGTACTTCTTAGTATCCCTTCTATGGGTAAAAAATAGATCTATCAAAAAATTACTCATAATTTGATTAAACTGAAAACCCAAGGAAAAAAACAAAAACAAAAAAAAAAAAAAAAGGTGAAGGGGAGGTACGTGGATCATTAAATAAGTTTCCAGACTTTTTCGTATGGGCACTTTTATTGGTAGTACACACATGAAACTCTAGTCCCTTTCGAAGTAATCTCCTCTGGCTGCAATGCACTTGTTGTACCATTCCAACAACTTCTGGAAGGCTGCATGGAAGTCCTCTTGTGTGAGCATGTCAATGACCTTTGTCACAGCCGCTTTCATCTCCTCAATTGTCTCATAACGACAGCCTCTGAGCTTAGGGAATAACCAAAAGTCACAGGGAGCAAGGTCTGGACTAAAGGGACAGTGAGGAACTGACTTGATGCCCATCTTGGTCAAATAGTCTGTGACAAGGATGGAGTTGTGGACTGGTGCATTGTCCTGGTGGAAATGCCACTGACCCGATTTGAAGAGTGCTGGCCTCTTCCGACAGAATCTCTACCTGAACTCCCTTAAAACCTCAATATAGTAACCCTAACCCCAATCAACTCTGGTATATTGACTTCCTTACTCCTCCCACACCTCTCATCATCCCTCACAGACTCCCTGCCTTCCTTGAATCTCTTATGCCACTCCAAAAATGATGTTCGATTCATGCAAGAGGCTCCAAAGGCAGTCTGAAGCATTCCATAGGTTTCTGTGGCATTTTTTCCAAGTTTAAAACATAATTTGATTGCATATCGTTCTTCTAAAGTGTCCTCACATCCAGATTGCATTTTTGAAATTCACCAGCTATGACAATCAGGCTTTAGTAGGGTGTATTCCAATTCCTGCTATAGCTGTGCATTTGAACCTGAAATCATAGAAATTGGTCAGTCATCTCATAAGATGTATAGCAATAACATACTGAAGTTTCAAGAGTCTACAATAATTTTAAATGCCTGTACAAAAAAGTCTGGAAACTTATTGAATGCCCCATGTACTCATGCATAATGCTTATCGGCATAGGAAATAGGCTCAGTGAACAGAGTTTAAATCCAGAACGAGGTTGTTAACATTTCATATAATGCTAATACCTTAAGAAAGGGTATGAATCCAATTATTCTTTTACCAAGCTATGAGTAAATGATAGTGCAGAATGGGCTATTTAACTCTGGTATGTCAACTAGTCTTAGAGAAGGAAAACTCTAAATTCAAATCAGTTGTACTCCACTCAAAAAGTGACCTTGAATCACATCCTGCTTGTTGCAGAAGGGTTAGGTTGGTTGGTTGGGTTTTATGGCATATCAACCTTTGAAGGTTATTTAATGCAAAATCCATTATTATACAAATAACCAGTTCTATCTCAAATAATTCAGTTTAATATGAGTACAGTTTCATTGTCATTTCTATTTCAAGCTATTCAGTTTAGTCAAACTGTTCTTATTAAAACAACCCAGTTTAATATGAGTATAGTTTTTGTTTACACAAAGTTAAATGTTAAAACAGTTCCATTTCAAACAATTCAGTTTTAGCATTGATACGCAGTTTAAAATGTCAAAACAGTTCTTTTTTAAACAATACAGTTTTTATACAAATAAACAGTTCTATTTCAAATAATTCAGTTTAGCATAAGGTTGGTTGGTTGTTTAGGTTTTATGGCATATCAACCTTTGTAGGTTATTTAATGCCAAATCCATTTTTATACAAATAGTAAGTTTTATTTCAAACAATTCAGTTTAGCATGAGTACACAGTTTAATTGTCAAAAACATTTCTATTTCAAGCTATTCAGTTTATTCAAACAGAGCTAATTCAGTTTAGTAGAGGTACAGATTTGTTTACACACAGTTGAATGCCAAAACAGTTCTATATTAAACAATTCAGTTTAGTGTAAGTACAGTTTCAATGTCAAAAAACAGCTCCATTTCAAACAATTCAGTTCAGCATAAACATGCAGTTTAAATGTAAGTACAGTTTGGTTTGGTTTGTTGAGTTTTATGGCATATCAACCTTTGTAGGTTATTTAACGCCAAATCCGTTTTTATGTAAATAATCTGTTCTATTTAAAACAATTCAGTTTAGCATAAGTACACAGTTTAATTGTCAGAAACATTTTTTTCAAACTATTCAAGCAGTTATATGTAACAATTCAGTTAAGTGTAAATACAGTTTTAATGTCGAAAAACAGTTCCATTTCAAATAATTCAGTTAAGCATAAGCATGCAGTTTAAATGTAAGTACGATTTAATTGTCAAAAACATTTCTATTTCAAGCTATTCAGTTTACTCAAACAATTCAGTTTAGCATAAGTATGCCGTTAGTTCTATTTAACCCATACATAGGACCCTTATCAGGTGCAACCACTCCGGGGCCAGAGTGGACCTGGGAGCGATGGCAATGAAGGGGTACTCCGCATTCCCCAAAGCTCCAGCATTGCTGGAACCTCACCATCATTGTTTAGTGTCATATCAGGACACTCATGGGGGGGGGCTTATGCCTCTGCAGAGAAGCAGTTGGTGTATTCTACAGCTCCAGCTGACTGGACAAAAATATAAGTACAATTTAATTGTGAAAAACATTTCAATTTAAGCTATTCAGTTTAGTCAAACAGTTCTAATTGAAACAATTCAGTTTAGCATAAGTATGCAGTTAGTTCTATTTAACCCATAGATAGTGCCCTATCAGGTGCTACCACTCCACTCCAGCATTACTGGAACCTCACCATCAGATTGTTTAGTGTCATATCCAGGACACTTGTTGGGAGGGTCTTAACCCTCTGCAGAGAAGCAGTCAGTGTATTCTACGGCCCCAGCCATCTGGGCAAAGAAGGGTTTGGTAAACACAAACTAAAGAAAAAATGTAATAATGAATGTACAATAAATGCAATTCTCAGACCTCTAGGCACAAAACCCTAGATGAGTTGACATGCTGTCCCTAACGATCCAAAAATTAATCTAATAATTGAACTGCTTCTTAGTATTCTTGATATTAATCTTTTGGTTGATCTATACTTAAGCTTGTCATTTTATATATATATATATATATATGTATATATAAAAAGAGAGAGCGATAAAGAGAAGGAAACTTCCTCTTTCTTCGAAAGATACCCCGACGAGATTTTAATTTTGAGCCTTAGGCTCAATAGTATGAAGACTTCCCTTTGGCATCTATGCAAGAATTCTGAATGGTTCAAAAACAAGGCATGACTTAGAGATAATTATACAATAGAGACAAACAGAAAAATTAACTTGCTTAGCTTGGCACAAGGCTAAAAGTATAAAGCATTCAGTGATAACTGAACTCTGTTTTGTTTTTGGATAGGGCATAAAATAAATAAGACAAATATGTACTTAGAGTGAAGAATATCACAGAAAAGAAGTAATATAATATCATCAGGGTAGCTTTGTTACTACTCTCCCAGAGTGGATTACAGTCAAATGTTATATCTTTATTGGAAGAGTTCATTGTGTATAGAAATAGGGATGATACCATTACACTAACAATGTTTCACAAGCCAAGTGTGCTAACCATTATACCATGCAAGGAGCTCTTAGATATGTAATGACTAAACATATTACTGATAATTTCTTTTAATTCTGGTTGGTTAATTTTTTGACATGTCAACTCTTCTTAGGTTATTTAATGCTAAAGTATCTTTTGTTATTTTGGTGTTTTTTTCAACCATGGTTTCAAGTAACTCATAATAATTATCATCATTTATGTGTAAGTATAGGCACATACACGCACTACCAACTAAAAGTTTGGGACCTTGCTGAATTGTTTCATAAGGCTAATTTAATAGTTGATCGTAAAGTTTCAAGTGGACTACCTAAAAATAACAACTTGAGAGTCACTTCCATAAACATACTTTTATAAGTTACCAGAAAGAAAGCAAATAATTTGCTCCTCAGTAATAGATGCTCGTGATGGATTCTTTGATGAAAAAAAAAAAATATAGATTTGCTTTAATTAAAATTATAATTTTATATTCATTTAGATTTAAATTATTGGTTTGGTTTGGTTTTTATGGCATATGAACCAATGTAGGTTATTTAATGCCAAATCCATTTTTATGCATATAAACGGTTCTATTTCAAATAATTCAGTTTACTATAGGTATGGTTTTTTTGTTTACACTCAGTTAAATGTAAAAACAGATCTATTTCAAGCAATTCAGTTTAGCAAAAGTACGCAGTTTTATTCTATTGGACCTATAGATAGGACCCTATCAGGTGCTACCACTCTGAACCAGAGTGGACCTGGCAATAAAGGGGTACTCAGTATCCCACCAAAGCTCCAGCATTACTGGAAAGTCAGCATCAGATTGTTTAATGTCATATCTAGGACACTCGTTGGAGATAGGGTAGGGGGTCTTATCCCTCTGCAGAGAAGCAGTTGGTGTATTCTACAACGACTGGGCAGTTAAATTATTGCATAATTGCATGCAAACATAAGAAAAAAAATAGATAAATTCATTTCTTTAAATACATGAAATTTTATTCAAGTAAAAAAGAAAACAAAAACAAAAAAAACAAAAAAACAAAACCCCAAAAGAGATCCCAAAATTTTGGTCAGACATAAGAGATGGTTGGTTTTACAACAATTGTATGGTTTCAAGTAACTCTTCCTAGAGATACTCCATCCCAGTTCCTCTATGATGCAGCCCAGTTGGCTGGAGGCTGTAGAATACACTGACTGCATCTCCGTAGAGGGGTAACCCACCCACACACAAGTGTCCTGGATATGACATTAAACAACCTGAAGGTGAGGCTCCAGTAATGCTGGAGCTTTGGGGAATGTGGAGGCTCCATTCATTGCCATCACTCCCAGGTCCACTCTGACCCAGAGTGGCTACCACATCTAATAAGATTCTAAACTGTGTACTTATGCTAAACTGAATTGTTTGAAATAGAACTGATATAAAAATGGATTTGGCATTAAATAACCAACAAAGGTTGATATACCATAAAACCTAACTAACCAACCAAAGTTACATTTCTTTTTGGATGTCTTATATATTTTTACAATTCACATTGCCAAGTTATATAAATTAAAGATTGAATCAATAGACAGTTAAATATTGAATACATTTCATTACCTGCTTCCAAATTTATTTCTTTTCTACTAATACCAATGTGGTTTTTTTTACCCGAGGAGCCATGCCATAACATGCAAGTCTTTAAATGTGTGTGTGCTTGTGTGTATGTAAATACGTGTGTGTGTGTGTGTGTGTGTGTGTGTGTGTGAAGGTCATTTAATAAATAAAGTGAATTGGTTAATTTTGCCTCAAGAATTGGCAATAAGAAGTACAGTTACATCTTTTTCAAGGAAATCAATAGTGATGGGTCCTTTCATGTCCCAGAAGACTATGAACATGACTTTCTTTACCGACCACTATACCTCACCAACAACTAATTTATTTTTTAGGCAGACAAGTCCATACCAGATGAATTGAGCTTGTAAAAAAAGGGGGGGAGGAGAAGGGGAGGGGGGTATATACTATGTCTATTCAATAAATAAGGGGAATTTTGCCTATGGAGTTGGTAATGGGAAGCACCATTTACAGTTACATCTTTTTCAAAGGAAATTGTTAGTGATGGGTTGTTTCATGTCCCAGAGGATTGTTAGCGTCACCTTCTTCAGTCACTACTACATCTGGAATTTTTTCTTTAGTTGTGAGTCCACTTTAATTGTGTATTTCCACTTTATGGACTGTATTTTTGACTGTAAGATTTTTTTTGACTAAAACATGGTTCTCTGTACACATTATACATTCTTCTGTTAATTTTGCATGATTTGCATTTCTCAGCTAGCAAAGAGTTCTCGCCTAGAGCACTATTTTATTTGTCACTATTTTGAAAAGCCTGTAAACAAATATTTTTGCAAGATTAAATTTTTTTTTTTGTTATAATTTCAAACAATGCAGAGTTTACATTTATGGAAAAAAATTATCCTTATTTATAGAATGATTGCGTGTGTGTGTGTGTGTGTATATATAAGTAAGTAAAGTTGGCGACCATAGTCGAGAGTGAACCGAAGGCTCCCTTTTCGATAGCTACTACACCAAAGTGTAGGGAAGGGCGCTTCTCCTTTCCCAGGATTGCCCCATTTTACCCTTATAATGCTGAGTGTTAAGCAAGGAGGTATCAAGTACCATTTTTTGAGTCTTAGGTATGACTCGACCTGGGATTGAACCCAGGTCTCCCGGGCCATTGGCGAACACTCTAATTGCTAGGCCAAAGTCCGGTTTTGTGTGTATATATATATATATATATATGTAAAAGAGTCATCTTACGAGACGGAGAATATACCAACAATATTCTCCGCTGAAACAAATTTATTATGACGGCTTAACCGAGTTTGAGTCTCCATTTAATTGTACTATATATATATATATATATATATAATCTCCACACAACTTAAAACAATTATTAAACTGTATAGAATACCAGTTGTGAAGGGTTACTAGTGTTATGTAACAACTTTCTTCACCAACCAACTGAACATTTGGTAGTAGTGATTGACAGATGGTAGGTCAAAGTTCAAAATCTCAAAATTATGAATGTGCTTGCGGATATTCAAATGTGAATTGAGTTAGCTTGATAAAATAAGTTCAGTTTTAGATACCAAGGAAAATGGACATATATTCTGCAGCTTAAGTGAGACTGATTTTCCCCTCCACCTGGCAATTAAGAGTAGGCTATGATTTATAAAAAGAATGAAATGTTTCCTCAATCAACAAAACGAAAAACACCTCACATCTTCCTGTTTATGGGAACAGTTCAAAAAGAACAAATAACAACCAAAATAAATGTGAGTGGGTTTTTGTAACATGTTTGTCAATTTCTTTCATCACCAGGATCTGCAACTATCCATTTTTTTCAACAACTTTACAAGAGACCCAACAATGTTACCCTCAAAGCTTTGCATCAGAATAAACCAAGCTATCGATTGAATTTTAGGTACAAAGACCTATGCCAAAATTAAATCTATTTCTTGAAAAAAAAAATTTTTTTTAAAAAGTAAAAATAAAAAAAAAAAATTTTGTACAAAGCTTTCTTTATCTATCCAAGATTATACTTATATCAATGGTATATCTTGTTATGATCTTAAACAAAAATGACTCTTATTAACCTAACATAAATATGAAGTGTCATATTTACAATTCTTGGACAAAAATGATTAATTTTTACTAATTTAACCTCAATAAAATGTGATGTATTTACAATTATTAACCTTCAAGCGTAACTTTCAAAACAAAATTTAACTGATTCAAAAAGGTACATATCACTGAATAATGATGATTTTTATTTTCTTAATTAAATTATTTACTTTGATGTCATCATTCAAAAACTAAGTACTGAGATGAACCAAAACTAAATTTAAAAGTTTTAAATTTACTAAAGCCAAAAAATAATAAAAAAACTCTTTCAACAAATCCATGGGAATTGAATGTTCTGTATACTGGTTTATTCTAGTTTTTACCCAAATTTAATGTTTCAGCTGAAAGTGTCAAATCATGAATTCACTGAGTTTGCCTAAAGTACTGTACTGGTCCATTGACCTAGCAGTTAGAGTGTTCGCCAATGGCCCGGGAGACCGGGGTTCAGTCCCAGGTCAAGTCATACCAAAGACTAAAAAAAAAAAAAAAAAAAAAAAATGATACTTGATGCCTCCTTGCTTAACACACAGCATTATAAGGTATGCATCAAGGGTAAAGTGAAGCAATCCAGGGAAAGGAGTAGCACCCTTCCCCAATACCTTGGTGTAGTAGCTATAGAAAAGGGAGCCTTCGGGTCACTCTCAACTATGGTTGCTAACTTTACTTTTACTCTATGATGCAATCGAAATAGTAGGTTAAACCTAATAAAGATATTTTAAATTTTGCATGAAATAACTTTTACAAGGGAAGCTACGTTTGCTTTCATTCTTAGGGATCACTCCACGGACTTAAAGAAAGTAAAAGTAAAGTAAGAAAAGTTGGCGACTAGAAGGCTTCCTTTTCAATAGCTACTACACCCATGTGTAGGGGAGGGCACTACTCCTTTCCCTGGATTGCTTCACTTTACCCTAGATACATACCTTATATTGCTGAGTGTTAAGCAAGGCGGTATCAAGTACCATTTTTAAAGTCTTTGGTATGACGCGACCTGGGATTGAACCCAGGTCTCCCGGACCATTGGCGAACACTCTACCCACTAGGCCAATGAGCCGATTCAAATGTGACTTAATTGGACACAAACTTATTTTTATTACAGACTCATGAGAAATTTTGTTGTTGAGTAATACTAGGCATTTCAGAAATTCAAATATATCCTCAATTTTTTTTTATTGGGTAATAAATAACTAGGTAGATTACATTACTTAATCTGTATTTTCTAATTGTAACTTTGTCTACTTCAGTATTCTCCCTTCATGTTCTTTTTCAATTCCTCTTTCCTTCTAACTTATTCTCTCTTTGTGTTTTTCTTACCATGTTTTCTTTCTTTTTTCTGTATAGTCAAGTTATTTGAAAGGATTTCAGTCAACCTATATTTCTGTATTTTCAACTCTTCAACAGGACTGAGGCCAATTGAACCATTAAACAAGCAGAAGTATGTATCCTTTTATACAATAGAAACAATGCTAGTTCTTACCATCAAGTATCATGTCTATAAACCTATTATGACCCAGTCAGCTGGGGCTGCAGAAAGACTCCCAACAATCTGATGCTGAGGCTCCAGTTTTGGAGCTTTGGGGAATGTGGAGTACCTCTTCATTGCCATTGCTCCCAGGTCCACTCTGGCCTGGAGTGGTAACACCTGATAGGGTTAAATAGAACTGTTTGACATTCAAACTGTAGATTTATGCTAAACTGAGTTGTTTGGGATAGAACTGTTTTTACATTTAACTGTGTGTAAATAAATGACTGATGTTTGATTGAATTATTAGTGATACGAAGCGATACTTGGAACCATTTAACTTTGTTGACATGCTAAACTGAATTATTTCAAATAGAACTGTTTTTACATTGGCATTAGATAGAAATAAGTGAAAACATTTAACTATGTGTAAAAAAAATGAGCTTAGGCTCGTTTAAAAATGTTATCAACAAAATATGTTTAGAAATCATATATTTGATATATATGTATGAAAAGGATTTGGCATTAAATAACCGACAATGGTTGATATAAACCTATTCATTTAGGTGCCAGATAACTGCCTTTCATTAGTTATAACAATGAATATGAATACAATCAAAAGTAGACATTTTAAATCATAATAAATATTGTGACATTCTCAGCACCTTTTCATATATAGAAGGAAATTTTCAAATTAATATGAGTCTACTCACTTGAATAAAACTCAAGTAAATCTAATAAAAAAAAACAGACAAAAATTTGTGCAACTTAATTTGCTCTATCATGACAGTATACCAATTACACTATTGGTGATTGCTTATTATATTTGATGTACTCAGAATTCAGGCCGATTGCTTTTATGGCACGTTAACCCTTGTTGCTTTGGTTTGTTTGTTTGATGGCATATCAACTCGATATGGGTTATCTAATACTGAAATTTGATGAGAGAGAAAAGCAGGAGAGAGAGAGAGAGAGAGAGAGAGAGAAAAGCAGGAGAGAGAGAGAGAGAGAGAGAAAAGCAGGAGAGAGAGAGAGAGAAAAGCAGGAGAGAGAGAGAGAGAGAGAGAGAAAAGCAGGAGAGAGAGAGAGAGAAAAGCAGGAGAGAGAAAAGAGAGAGAGAGAAACAGATGACGAGAGAAAGAGATTAATATCTAATAATAATCAATTGTTTACAACTATTTCTAACAGGAATTATTCTATTTAGTATTGATTATTTGTCAGCACACAGTTAAATGGTTTCAAGTATTGCTATTAAACACTAACAATTCAATTTTAACATCAGTTATTTATTTGCACAAAGTTAAATGGTTAAACAGTTCTATTTGACCCCTAGAAGGGACCCTAACAGGTACTACCAATCTGGGTTAAAGTAGACCAAAAGTGGCAATGAAGGGGTAATTCACATTCCCCAGAGCTCCAGGCCTGGAGCCTTATCATTAGATTGTTTTGTGTCATCTGGGGCATTTGTTGGGGAGGGGGTCTTACCATTCTGCAGAGATGCAGTAAGTGTATTCTACAGCCCCAGCCTACTGGGCGGGGGTAAATAGTAGGGCAGACAAGGCTCTTTAGACTTGGTAAGACAACAAGTCTTGAAGGAAGACTAAATTCAGACTAGGTTTAAGTTGTTGACTGTAGTCAAAGGCAATCCAAAGGCTCCCTTTTCATTAGCTACTACACCGAGGTGTAGCAGAGAGCGCTACTCCTCTCCCTGGATTGCTCCACTTTACCCTTGATCTGTACCTTATAATGCTTTTAAACAAGGTTGTATCAAGAATCAAGTACCATTTTTTGAGTCTTTGCTATGACTTGACCTGGGATTGAACGCCGGTCTTCCAAGCCATTGGCAAACACTCTACCCGCTAGTCCAATTTACTCAAAAATTTACTGTTTCATATCCTGCTCATGGTGAAAGAGTTCAGAATATACATTTTATTGACATGGCAATGAAAAGTTTAACACTTCAAAATATAAACATCCTGTGACTTTAAAGTTTTTTTTTTTTAACTATCTTCATCTTTGGCTGTCAGAGAGGTCTAAATATGAGTATATCCAAACAGTACAATCTATCTTCTTTGGTTTTTTTTTTTTTTGGTAAATGGTATATCAACCTTTCTGGGTTATTCAATGCCAAAACCATCCTTGTAAAAGAACAGTAATGGTACTATATAACCCATAGCTGAGGAAATAAGAGGATTCATACCTTTCCCAAGGGTATGTGTCCGAAAGTGAACATCAAAGTGTGACTGAAGTTTGAACTTGTTTATTATAAAGATGTTGTAGTCCAACCCCTTAGCTATTCTGCCATGAGGACTCTACCCTAATCATCTTTGATACTCAAGTTATCTGCTAACATTTAAACATCTATGGTAGAGATAAAGTCAATTGGCTGGCTACTTTTGATTTGAGTTGCTTGGGTTTTATGGGATATCAACCTTTGCAGGTTATTTAATGCCAAATCCATTTTTATATAAATAGTTCTATTTCAAACAATTCAGTTTAATTGTCAAAAACATTTCTATTTCGAGCTATTCAGTTAATTCAAACAATTCAGTTTAGTATAAGTATAGATTTTCTCCACATACAGTTAAATGTCAAAACAGTTCTATATTAAACAATTCAGTTTAGCGTAAGTACAGTTCCATTTCAAACAATTCAGTTTAGCATGAGTATGTAGTTTAAATGTAAGTACACAATTTAATTGTCAAAAACATTTCTATTTCAAACTATTCAGTTTAGTCAAACAGTTCTAATTCAAACAATTCAGTTTAGCATAAGTATGCAGTTTAGTTCTATTTAACCCATAGATAGTTCAGCATTACTGAAATCTTACCATCAGATTATTTCGTGTCATATTTAGGACAATCGTTGGAGTGGGGGTCTTAACCCTCTGCAGAGAAGCAGTTGGTGTATTCTACAGCCTCAGCCGACTGGGCAAAATTTGAGTTGAATCAAAGTGAGTAAAATTTCAATATTTTAGCATTTTGATTTTTACCCCTTTTGGATGTGGTCCCCAATCTGTAACCTTGTGATTTGACCTCTAGCCTTGTCTTCAACACAATTCCATCCCTTAACAATAATAATTAAGCTCCACAAGTTTCAAATTAATCTTTGTTTTTAGCAATTAAAATTTTGGTTCTTATAAGAAAATAAAAAAAAAAAAAAATTTAAAAAAATAACGCTTTTAAGTTTTAACAATTTTAAATGTGATTTTCTTTGGGGTGGAGTGGGGCAAAGATCAAAACAATTTTCAGGCCTACTTTTAGAAAGCTTAAATGATATTTTTTCTCCAAAATGAAAAAAAAATCTTGTGCTCAATAAATGCTATCTTCAGGGGTTAAAACTAACTTTAAAACATCATTTCTGTAAATAAAAAAAAAATTAAAAAGAAAAAAAAAATGCATAAAATTTTCTCATGATTGATGTCATAATGGGACTTATTTCTTTTTATATAGTCACAGCCACAATTTAATCAATTATATAAAAGACCTTTAGTTGCAACGGTTGTATCTTTTACACTTTTTGCAAAATAGGTTCTTTCATTTTGGTTAAAATTGTTTAATAATGGTGATGCGTCACTATACAAATATGTCCTGGCCAAGGCTTAAGATTAACAGTGTCCTGTTGTTCCAGGGACACAAGAATATTTGTTGAGGACGACACCCCTACAAGACAGTTAATTAAAAGAAAAAAAAAAATAATCAAAATAAGTATAAACATTAAGGAAGAAATATTTTGCAGATTTTTACATCATTTTAAGGTGTTTTTAAAATTTTTTTTTTATTCATCCAAATCAGTAAAAATTTTTCTTTCTTAAACAATGGATCAAGGAATATATTCACACACATCCGTATATATATATATATATATGTACACACAGCAGGGTGAAATGAATATTTGTACATATGAAAATTTTTGTTATCTTTCAAATATAGCCTGAAGAAAATTTTTATATACATTCACTGTACAAGGATATGTTATACTAATATGCGTATATAAACTTAGGTTACAATTAAATCTACAAAAATTAATGCCATTTATATACGAATATTTATTTCACCCCACTGTGTGTGTGTGCGCATATATATATATATATATATATAATGCAATAAGACAAAACTTAAACCTGGTTACATTAAGAACTCCCATAGATGAAATTCCTCATATATTCTATATGCGAATAATCCATACCCACTGTCTTCAGATGCTGACTGGATATTACTGAGATGATATATATACATATATATATATATATATATATATAATTAACCAATAAGATTCTGATAGTATGAAAAAAAAACTCAGATGATACCATTTGCAAATAAAGATTATACAAACTGATATCTGGGAAAAAAAAAAAAAAAGACAAATGGCACCCGTACTATTTGAAAGTAATCAAATAGTGCCTATCAAAAAAAAAAAAAAAAAAAACACCAGCAGAATCAACTAAGCTAAATGTAGAAAGTGCTCGATACACTAAGTAGAGCAAATTTAAACAAGTAAAACCTGCAGAGTCAGACCATTTTACTTAGGTTTTACCTACTGGATCTTCAGGAAGAATCTGACTCTTCTTCAGATTCTGGATGATGGTCCAGTAGGTAAAACCGAGGTAGACTGGTCTGACTTTGCAGGTTTTACTACTCTCTCTCACACACACACACACACACGTGTCCAAAAAAATTTGACATCATACAGCAGGCCAATAATTTTGGCAATTCTTGTAGAAATAACCTTAAATTTTCACAGAATGTATAGAAACAGATCAAGATTTTATATTTAATGTTTTATTTTTGTTCAGTTTTTAGGTTGAGCCATGCTGATCACACAAAGAGAAGTCATTTTGTATATTTAAATATCTTCACACACAGTCACCCAAGACAGTGCAGCAGGCCTTCAAAGCAAAATTTAAAAAACTTCACCAACTGGCAAACAAATTTGAACTTGGTACCAAAAATTTAAATAGGAAAGCTGCTTATGCAGGGCTAAAGGATCTGGCAGACATTCATCAAAATTAGATGAGAAGGTGGAGCAACTTTGTGAAAAACTCTAGCAAAGCCTCAAGCAGTGTGTCGTGTCACAAGCGGTGCATATATTGAACACTTATGAAATCAGTCCTAGAATAAAATGATAAAAACTCTTCAATTACATTGATCTCGATTTAGTAGTTTTCAAGATAATTACTTTTAAAATCATGTCATTTTTTGGGACACCATGTGTGCATGCGGATATATATATATATATATATATACACACACACACACACACACATATATATATATATATATATATATACACATTCATACAAACATTCTCACAAATTTATATGAGTAATAGCAGTTCCGAAGAGTACAAGTTAAATTTCATAATAAAAAAATATAACCACATATAATTGTGTCATAAACAATTCAAGTTTTGTCATAATTAGACACTGTGTAAAAGTATCCTCAGTTTGCTTAATTCCATCCTATGTAAGAGGATGGTTTCCACTCCTACCTGGCAAGAAGAAATAAATGAGATATATTT
>OY757945.1:25276909-25341909 GCA_963585895.1 Sepioteuthis lessoniana | reverse complement strand
TATTGATATTTTTAGTGGTTGTTTTCGAAGAGTTTTTTTTTTTTTCACATAGTTATATAATATCAAGTATTCTTATCTAATACAAATAATTTGCAGTTGTAGGATTTCAAATAATTGGTAATAAGTAAAGTTGGCGACCATAGTCAAGGGCTACCCGAAAGCTCCCTTTCTAATAGCTACTACACCGAGGTGTAGGGGAGGGCACTACTCCTTTCCCTGGATTGCTGCACTTTACCCTTGAAATATACCTGATAACGCTGAGTGTTAAACAATGAGGTATCAAGTACCATTTTTTGAGTCTTTGGTATGATTCAACCTGAGATTGAACCCCAGTCTCCCAGGGCAATCCTTCATAAACAATTATAGCTTCAAGTAACTATTCTTAATACAAATAATTTGGAGTTATATAATATCAAGTATTCCATGAAATACAAATAATTATCAAACAGTTATATTTTACCTATAGATTGGATCCTAACAGGTATTATCACTGGATCAGTGGACCTAGGAATAATTGCAATAAAGAGATACTCCACTCCTCAGACCAGAAATCTTACAAAGACACAGTTTTGGTGGGGAAGGAGGTTTCTTAACACTCTGCTAGCATATTCTAAGCCCTGCTGACAGAGTGAAGAAATGAGAGATAAAAATAAATAGAAAAATAAAAAATAAAATAAAGGATAGGTCTAAAAGGTGAGATTTGAGCTTCTGCTGACCAGTAGGTTCTTGTAACTCAGATGCAAAGAATAGCTGATGCAATTAACCAAGTTTTTCTGAAGCAAAGGAAATAAGAATTTAAATATGTTTTTGATTTGAATGGTTTGCTACATTAGTAATCTAGAACTTGGTTTGGTTTGGCGGCATATCAACCATCATAGGTTATTTAATGCCAAACCCTCTTTATACATAAAGTAAGTAAAGTTGGTGATCTTAGTTGGGGGTGACCAAAGGCTCTCTTTTCAATAGATACTACACCGAGTTATAGGGTAGGGTGCTACTCCATTCCCTGGATTGTTCCACTTTACCCTTGATCCTTACCTTATAAAGCTGAGTGTTAAGCAAGGTGGCATCAAGTACCATTTTTTGAGTCTTTGGTATGACTTGACCTGGGATTGAACCCCGGTCTCCCAGACCATTGGCAAACACTTGACTCAAAGCCAATGGTCTGGTTTCTTTATACATACGTACATACATATTAAATATATATGATTTGATTTGGTTTTATGGCATATCAACCATTGCAGGTTATTTGATGCCAAATCCTCTTTATGCATAAATATATGATTTGTAAACATGTTTTGTAGATAACATTCTTAAATGAGCCTGAGCTCTTTCTTGCACACAGTTAAATGGTTTCAAGTATTGCTATATATATATATATATATATATATATATATATATATATATATATGACCCTATCAATTATTATCACTCGGGGTCAGAGTGGACCTGGGAGCAATGGCAACATTGGGGTATTACATTCCCCAAGGCTGGAGCCTCACCATCAGATGGTTTAATGTCATATCCTTCATAACCAGGAGTTGAAGCTTAAAAGAAAAAAAAAGTCAACTAACGGTTGATAATACTTATATTCAAACCAGTCGGCTGTGGGTGTAGAATATGCAAACTGCGTCTAGGAAGAAGGGTAACCCACCCCTACAAGTGTCCTGGATATGACACTAAACAATCAGATGGTGAGGGTCCAGTCCTACAGCTTTGGAGAATGCAGAGTACACCTTAACTGCCATTACTCTCAGACAAATGATTATATAAAATAGAATTTATTAGAGTTATGTAGTGATATGTAAAACCATTCAAGTGCATGCAAACAAATACTAAATAGAATTATTCATGTAAGACAAAAATGCTTGAAGCCATTTAACTGTAGGTCAACAAACGATTAATATTAAATAGAATTATCAGTGTTAGCAATACTCAAAACTATTTAACTGTGTGCAAACAAATGGGCTCGGGCTTATTCAAAATGTTACCTGTAAAGTATTCGTTTACAAATCATATAATTAATATGTATAAACAGGATTTAGCATTAAATAACCAACAAGGATTGATACGCCATAAAACTCAACGAACCAATGCTTCAATTAAAAATCTTACTATATTTACAATAAAATGCCATTCTTACTCATATCTGTCTTTTGTCACATAAAGACAGCAAGAGCTATAGCCACCAAATTTCATCTGGTTATTAATAAAATTCCAGAGTATCTTTTTAGTATAAGTCCTTGAAACTTGAAATATTTTAGTGAAAGCTTTTATATATAATGTAAATATGTATTTACCCAACCTTTTCACAATGCTGTCCTGTTGGCTGAGGTTTTAGAATATGTTAACTAAACCTCTGCAAGGGGGTAAGACTCACTAACAAGTGTCCAAAGTATGACTAAACCATCTGATGATGAGGCTCTAGTCTGGGAGCTTTGTGGAATACCCCTTCATTGCCAATACTCCCCAATCTACACTTACCAAGATTGGTAGTCCCTCTTAGAGTCAAATAGAACTATTTAATCATTTACTAAACTTGAAACCATTTAACTGTGTGCCAACAAATAATTAGTATTAAAGTTGGAGGGCAATACTGAAAACTATTTACCCGTGTACAAATGAATGAAGCTTGGCTTGTTTATAAAAATAATGTTACCCACAAACTACTTGCCTACAAATCATATATATATATATATATATATATATATATATAAGGATTTGGCATTAAATAACCAACAAAGGTTCATACGCAATCAAATACAACCAAACCAAAGCAAACCTTCAACTTGGGTGGGATGTGACAGAGTTCAATTTTAAACAGAGTATTGGTGGTTTCAATTCAGTTTTCCTTTTCCTAGACTGGTTGCTTTATGAAGGTTAAAAAATCCAGTTTGCCCTACTATTTACTCATAGCTGGGAGGGAGGAGAAGTTGGCTGTTGGTTGTTTTGTTTTATGGCACATCAACCCTTTTCAGGTCATTTAATTCTGAATTAAATTTCAAACAATTCAATTTAGTATCAGCATAGTTTTTTGTTTACACTCAATTAAACATCAAAACAATTTTATCTCAAGCAATTCAATTTAGCATAAGTACACAGTTTAGTTCTATTTGACTCATAGATAGGACCCTATCAGGTGCCACCACTCCAGGCCACAGTGGACCTGGTAGTGATGGCAATGAAGGGGAACTACATTCCCTAAAGCACCAGCATTACTGGAGCCTCACCATCAGATTGTTTAGTGTCACATCCAGGACACTTATTGGAGGACTCTTACCCCCTCATTGGGTGCCCCATTCATTTGGCCATGTGCCACATTGAAGCAAAGAGCTTTGTAAATTACCTCTTACCCCCAGCAGAAAATCAGTCAGTGTATTCTACAGCCCCAGCCGACTGGGCAAAGGAGAAGAGAAGGGTATTTATATTTACCAACCCCTCTGCTTGGGCAGGATATGATACAAGGTCAATTTTTAAGCAGAGTTTAACAGGTTTGAATTCAGAGTTTTCCTTCTCCTAGACTAGTTGCCTCACCAAGGCTGAAGAACCTAGTCTGCCCTACTATTTACCTATAGCTGGAAGGAGAATAATTGGATTCATACCTGTCCCAAGGGTATTAGTGTTATGTGAAATGCAATCAGTCTCGTCCCGGATTTGAACTTGTGTCACCGTATCCATTTCCTACGACGATAACCATTACACCACGGGCACCTCCAGCCAAGGAGAGGTGAAGTATTAGTATAAAATGAAATGCAAACAGCTTCATCTAGGATTTGAACTCTAGTTGCCAAATCCATTATGCTAAACATGCCTCTAATATGTAAGCTAAGTTAGTGGACCTGTAATTTGCATGCATCAGATTAGATAAACCAAATCTTTAACTATATTAAATTCTTTATCATGTAAAGTAGACATCTAGCTGAAAAATTCCTAGCTAGGAACAATCTCTGGAAAATAAAGACTAAAAAAATAAGAATAAATAAAATAAAAGTTATTTGTGAATAATTAAAAAAAAAAAAATACTGACAAAATTTAAACATTAACAAGCCACCATAATTCAAAGTAAAGTTTCAGGTTGACATAAATATTAAGAATTTGGGGCAATGGAGGTTCAGTTACTTTACAACAAAGGTGACCTTGCAAACTAAAACTTGGTCATCTTCTCGGCTTTAGTCTAGGTTTAAAGTAATTGACCAGTTCTTCTGGAATTTATATTCAAAAGCCACGTTTGTTTGAGGGCATATCAACCCCTGATGGATTATTTAATACATTTGTAACAATTTGATTTTAACAGAGAAAGGAGAGATGTTTGACTTGGTTTGGTTTGTTAAATGCCATATCAACACCTTATGGGTTATTTAATGCACTTGTTATAGTTTGATTATAATAGAGGAGAGAGAGAGAGAGAGAAAGGTTTGACTTGTTAAATGGCATATCAATTCCTTATGGGCTATTTAATACCAAAATTTGATTCGTTTGTAAATGTTTCATTAAAATCATAACGGTTTATATTTTCAATATTTCATCACAATTTTTTTTATTTGTCTATAATAAACTGTGCTAACAAATAATCATCAAATAAGAATAGTTACTTTAAACCATATAATTGTTTGGTTTGGTTTCTTTGTTTAATGGAATATCAACCTTTGTAGGTTATTCAATGCCAAATCCATTCTCCTAGAACAACAATAGTGGTACTATTTAACCCATAGCTGGGAGGATAAGTGGGTTCACACCTTTCCAAAGGGTATTTGCCCGAAAGAGAACGTAATAGTGCGACTGGAGTACGAACTCGCTTACTACAATTCTGCAGTCCATCGCTTTAACCATTACACCACAAGGACCCCCCCATATAACTGTGTATAAATTATTAGTATTAGACAGAAATACTTGATACCATACAACTGTATGTAAATTAGTTGTCTTAGATAGGAATGCTTTATACCATATGCTTTATACATTATTTGTATGAGATAGAAATACTTGATATTCATCTGTTTTTCAAGAGTTATCAAGTATTCCTATCTAGTACAAATAATTTACAAAGTTACAAGTCTTCAAGCATTGTTATTAAATACTAATAATTTATATACAATCAAATGATTTGGTTTAACACGTTATGGGTTACTTAATGATAAAATTAAGATTCAAGTGTAATCCTGACTGCAGGCGAGTAACAATACAGGAATACTTAACACTTGTACCTGGTTATGGCTAACGGAATCAGAATAGGGGACCCCTGTGGATTCAATAAAGGACGTAGTTCGAAGTTCCGTGAAGGTTCCAGAGTTCAACAAACATCTGAAGAAGGCCGGAGGACATATCGGCCAAAACGTTGTGGAAATAACAATAAAGATGAAGACAATAGTTCAAAAACCCTTAATGATAAAAATCACCAAGCTTCGTCTTAGAAATTTAGACAACTAAAATTCAAGCGTAAATTTTTAATTATAATAATTATACTTTCAATATTCTATTGCAAAATTTTTTTTTTTTTTAAAAGTCACACTCCCCCCCTCCCTCGTGATATAGAGACGAACATGCTGGACTGTGATATCATTGTAAGCAAGTCTGACCTCCAGTCACTATTATCTTCACTTTAGTCTAATACCTTTGAGAAAGGTATGAACCCCCTTGTTCCCCTAGCCATTGCTAAGATTTTCACCTACCCCTGGTATTACAGTTTATTTTGTAGGAGTCCCAGTCGTGTAATGGTTAAAGTGCTGGACAGTTAACACAGTTAAATGATCAAGCAGTTCTATTTCTAACAATTCAATTTAGCACAAGTCATTTGTTTGCACTCAGTATAAATGTGAAACAGTTCTTATTCAACCCATAGATAGAAACTCTCATCAGGTGTTACCACTCTGGGTCAGAGTGGACCTGGGAGCAATGGCAATGAAAGGGTATCCCGAATTTTCAAAAGCTCCAGCATTACTGAAGCTTCACCATCAGATCGTTTAGTGGCATATCAGGATATTCATGGAGGGGTAGTTCATACTGCTTTGCAGAGATGTAGTCGGTGTACTTTACAGCCCCAGTCACCTGGACAGGGAAATTATTAGTATTAGAGAAGAATACTTGAAACCATATAACAGTACAAACAAATGATAAAACAGGAATATTTCCTTTGAATCATATAATTGTGTAAAAATTACCAGTATTAGATAGAAATACTAGAAATTATACAAATGTGTGCAAATTATTTGTATTAGATAGGAATACTCGAATACTTGATATATAACTGTGTAAATTAGGTGTGCTAGATAAAAATACTTGATACCATATGACTGAGCAAATTCTATAAAAAGTGTGTAAACAACAGATTATAAACTAGTAAGTAAAGTTGGTCAACTGTCATCGAGGGTGACCCAAAGGCTCCCTTTTCATTATCTACTACACAGAAGTGTAAAGGAGGGTGCTACTCCTTTCCCTGGATTGCTCAATTTTACCTTTGATGCATACCTTATAATGCTGAGTGTTAAGCAAGGTGGCATCAAGTACCATTTTTTGAGTCTTTGATATGACAACCTAGAATTGAACCCCGGTCTCCGGGGCCATGCAATGGAATATTGAAAATATAGTAGTGATTATAATCTGACAAATTAAAAAACCACAAGTTGATATATCATCAAACCAACTTAGCAGAATATAAATTCCTAAACTGGTAGTAGAATTTAAACATCTATACTCAAAACTTAATCCAACCTGTTGGCAAGTTTTAGAATATATTGGCTGCAGAGTTCAATAAAAAGGATTTTCAAACATCTACTTGAGTCATTGATTGGACCTTAACAGGTAATACCACTCCAACTTGGAATGAATCTGTGAATAATGACGATGAAGGGAGACTTTACACTCCTCGGAGCACCAGAACAAGAACTTCATTGCCATCATTCCCAGGTCCACTCTGGTTCAGAGTGGTAGCACCTGATAGGGTCCTATCTATGGGCCAAATAGAACTAAACTGTAAACTTTTGCTAAACTGAATCGTTCGAGATAGAACTGTTTTGACATTTAAACTGCATACTATGCTAAACTGAATTGTTTGAAATAGAACTATTTCTAAATAGAACTAAGCAGTGTATTTATGCTAAACTGAATTGTTTGAAATTTAATTCGGCGTTAAAAGGCCCAAAAAGCGTTGATACGCTGTAAAACAAAACAACTAATCATCCAAAATGGGAGCCTCACTACTGGATGCAGTTGGCATAGTCAAAGTCCAGCAAAATTACTTCGGTTAGTATACCATTTGGGAATAAAACAACTTACTAGACAACTCTGCAACCACTATCAAAACTATTTCCCCCACCCCGTGAGAGAGAGCTGAAAAAATTCAGGATGTAAAGCTTGTCTGTCTTTCGTAGTTCGTTTAGAGATAGTATCAAATACCAGGAATTTTTTTTAGATCCAATTCTTTCCTCCCTGGTAAAACTGAGAAAAAAAAAAAAAAAAAAAAAAAAAAGTTTATATTTTCTTGATGTTTGTATGATGAGAGCAATGAACATTTAGAAACCTTGCTTTTTTGGTCCGTAAGAAAAATTATTCATCTTATCAGCAACTTTTTATATATATATATATATATATATATAAAAATCAAAATCATAGATTGTGGTGAATCTGACGAGATAACAAAAATAAATGGAAAGATGGATAAATCAGACACTTACAAAGGGTTTAGCAGTAGTGATATTTCATTCTTTATTCCAAGAATTTCTTCAGACTAAACATTTTTGGGGAGTTTTTCTACATTTAAGCAGATGAGTAAAGATGTGTGTGTAAGTGAGAGAAAAATGAAAATAAATCAAATGAATATGTTGAAAAGATGAACAGAAGAGAAATATATATTTTAGTGTGGATGAAAATTCATTGTATTTACTGGGCTGAAACATGTTTCAACACTAAAATTTATTTACATACAATGTATTCTATTTAAAATTATTCTAAAAATTTCAGTTGAAACACGTGTCAGCTAAGTAAATACATAAAAAATTTTCATCCACAGTGTGTGTGTGTATATATATATATATATATATATATATATATGCTTAGTGGGTAGAGTATTCGCCAATGGTCTGGGAGACCTGGGTTCAATCCCAGGTCACGTCATATCAAAGACTTTAAAAAATTGTACTTGATATCTCCTTGATTAACACTCAGCAATATAAGGTACGTATCAAGGGTAAAGTGGGGCAATCCAGGGAAAGGTGTAGTAGCTATTGAAAAGAGAGCCTTCTGGTCGCCCTCAACTATGGTAGCCAACTTATATATATATATAAAGCAAATTTTAGTGTTGAAACACATTTCAGCACAGTAAATACAATAAATTTTCATCCATACCAAAGTATATATTTCTCTTCTGTTTATCTTCTCAACATATTTGTTTGATTTAATTTCGTTTTTCTATGACTTACACACACACATCAATATATATATATATATATATATATATATATATATATATATATATATATAATTTTATGGAGATGAATTTTGATAAATCAAGATTTTGTTTAAATGTTTTATTTCTTTAATCCTTTGAATCAGTAAAGTCAATCTTTCAGGCTGAGCACTATTTTACTATTTACTGTAAGCTTGATATTTTGGTCTATACGTGCTATTTTGTTACATACTGTCACAGCTCGTCTGGCCTAATGAGTAGAGAGTTTGCTAATGGTCTAGGAGACCTGGGTTCAAGCCTAGGTCGAATCATACCAAAGATTGATAAAAAAAAAAAAAAAAAAAAAAAAAAGGTACTTGATGCAACCTTGCTTAACACTCAGCATTATAAGGTATGGATCAAGGATAAAGTGAGCAATCCAGGGAAAGGAGTAGCACCCTCCTATACTTTGGTGTAGTAGCTATTGAAAAAAGAACCTTCGGGTCACCCTCGACTAAGGTCGCCAACTTTTCTTACTATTTTAACATATGGTTAGTTTGACATTCTAAGTGCTGTAAGCTATATATTTTTGTTTAAACACCATCTTGCTATATACTGTATGCTTGAGAATTTAGTCTAAGTGCTATTATACCATACATTGTAAGCTCGATATTTTGGGCTCATAGCAATCTTGTTAGATAATAAAAAGCTTAATATAGCAACAATATACAGCTTCTCTTTTATTGGAATAGTTTTAAACCAAAATGTCTACATCCTGGAGCAAAGTTTAAAAATATTTTGTCTTCAAGTTTTTTGGGATGAATTTTATGAGTTCAGGTAAAAAGTAACTGAGGTTCCAGAAGCTAAGGGTTCAAAAAAGTTAAATCTAAAAGAAATTGCCAAATTTCAGATTAGCATGCAGAAATTATTTTCTGAGAAAATTATAATTGTCATTTGTTGTACTAATTTTGGTTTGGTTTCTTTGTTTAATGGCATATCAACCTTTGTGGGTTATTTAATACCAAAGCCATCTTTGTAGAACAATATTAGTACTATTTAACCCATAGCTAGCGGGGATAATGGGGTTCATGCCTTTCCGAGAGTATCAATCCAAAAGTGAATGTAATAGCACGGCTGGAGTTTGAACTTGCTTAATTTGAGGCTGCAATCCAGCACTTTAATCATTACACAATGGGGATTCCTCCTGATGGTTATACCCCTCCACCCCCCAAAAAAACCCTAATTAGTTATCTGCAGCATTTCCAATCAGTCATACTAATATGTATTCATCCATCTCCTTTCCAAAGTCAAATTTTAAGCAGGGTTGAATTCAGAGTTTTTCTTCTCGCCCAAGTGTTATTTATTGTTGCCCCCACCCCAACAGGATTTGACGCAAAGTCTTTTTTATAGAGGGGGTTTAGAAGAAAAGGTTGGCTCACTGGGTGCAAGGTGAGTCAGGTGACCCTGCTGGACTTACACCCACTAAGTGCAATGTGAGTCCAGCACATACACCTGTTCGTAGCTTGAACCAGACCAGACCTGAAGGTCTAGTGCTATGCTTTGCTTGTCATTGATTATTCTTTTACCCCAAGGCAAGGAGGCTCAGCCAGAGCCAGGAGCCATTAAGAAAGGCTAAGGAACCCAGTCAGCTATATTAGCAACATCCTGTAGAAAGCAAATGCTTTGGACAAATATAAACCCAGAAAGTGACCTGTCTGGATTATTTTTAGAATGAGTAAAAAGAGAGAAGGGATAAAGATTTATGTCACAGATAATCCAGTTACTTTGAACACAAGTTGCTGCTTTTATAATGTTTATCAACTTTTAAGTTCAATTTGACATTTAAACAATCAACTTTTACTTTCAACAGTAACCCTTTATTATAAAAAAATGTTTGAGACTAACTGCACTCAATATGTTCTTAGAAATATCAACTAGACTTCTAAATCATTACCTTCATAATGTGACTAACACCCATTCGGCTCCCAAGATTATGAATCTCAATACAGACCAGGGTAAGGTTCAACAGTAGTTGCCCATGCAGCAAGTCTCCTTTCTACACCACTGTTATAGTACAAAGAAAGAGCAAGGATCACTACAACAGCTTTGTACTGGTATTGTCGCAGGAGTTGCCAGAATGAGACAGGGACAATTTAGGAGTGCTTTTGGTAGCTAGGTTTGGATTGCTTATATATATATATATATAAAAATAATAAAATCCAAGTTCCAAGTTTCATCATTTGCATAATAATATTGGTGTAAAGAAAATGAGAAAATGTTCAATGATTATTATAAGATTTAATATGCAAAGTGTTTTTTCATGATTGATTGAATGGTAGATCAACCCTTAAGAGGCCATTTAATGCCAAACTTTGTTATATCATTGTAAGTTGAGGTATATGTAAGACTGGACTGGATTATTATGTTTAACAGCAGATTAAACCCTTATTAGTTCATTTAATGATTTGATCCAATTATCTTGTTTAAAAGACAACTTGTGACCTGTGGGTCTTGCCAAATCTTTTGTTTAGTATAAACAATTTGTAAACATACTGGTTTGTCATTAAAACTGTTTCAAATGAGTTTTTGGTTAAAGAAGTAACAAGGAAATTTTTTTTTTTTTTTTTTTAAATGTGAGAGATTAGATCTTTGTGTAAAGCCTCACTTGTTTTAAAAAGCTAAAGATGTTATTCAATTGGGTTTGTCTGAAGAACTGGGTTTTTTTGGGGGTTTTTTCCAAAATTTTTTTATAGATTTTTTTTTTCCCTGGGTATGGCTGAAGTCAGTACAGTCTATAAGTATGTGTTTGATGGTATATAGTTCTTGGCATGCTAAAGAGATTGGAGATTTTTCATTTTCATAGAGAAAAGAATTGGTTAGATGAATGAGGCCAATGCAAAGTCTACTTGGAACTACTTCCTCTTTTTTTTATCTTTCTATCTCCTGGATGCCATTCGTTAATGATGGATTGGATTTTTTTGGTGTACTTATTCCATAATTCTTACCATTTATTGGTAATAGATTTGCAGATGATTTTCTTCAAGAGTTTCTAAGGTCATCTTCAATAATCTCAAATATCTTGTAAGCACTTTTATGCTATTTGATAGTATATAAGACACCACTTTCCTCAGAAATGGCTAAGAAAATATCTTGTGGTTTTTACGAAGCTAAGTTATCTAATAAGCTAGGGGTGGGCAAACTTTTTACTGGGAGGGCTGCATCACTGGTTTATGAATTATCAAACGGCTGCATCTTTTAAAATCAAGTCTCAATTCAAGTGCAAGAGTTGATTTTTTTTTTTTTATAGGATTCCATGGGCTGCACAGAACAGTGCAGCTGGCTGCAGTTTGTCCATCCGAGGGAGGCTATAGCTATTGAGATACAGTTAACTGCTAGTTTCTGTACCTATATCAAGACTCACTTCATATATAAAAAAAGAAAGAAAAAAAAAACAAAAAACAAAAAAAAAGACTTGTCCCATGTCTTGGTGTACCTGGTTGGTTATTTTGTTTTAATGGCATATCAACCCTTGTAGACTATTTAATGCCAAATCTTTTTTTTATTTTGCACATATGATTTCATGTGTACTCGTATATTAGGAGAAATAATTTTCCTTAACTTTTTATGTAATAAACTGATGGAAATAATTTTCAGTTACTCTTGCAATGTGGTTGACTCTTAGCCATTGCCTTCAAGCACCTTTAAGATGAAAAGGGTTGAGTGTCTGTTAGAATAGCCAAGTGGAATCTATCTCTAGATCTGCAACAGAATTTTCCTTCTTTTATCATGGTTAAAGAGCCCAGTCTGCTCTATTATTTACCTATGGCTGGAGGGAAAATACTTGGATTTATACCTTTCCCAAGGGTATTAGCATTATTTCAAATGCAGACAAACAGTCTCATTCAGGATTTGAACTCAGGTTGTTAAGTTCACTGTCTTATGACAATAACAATAACCATTATGCCACAAGTGCTTCCTTGATTGAGAAGAGTCGTTGCCATTATTTCTCAACTTATTTGGACAAATAAGTAAGTTAAGTAAGTTGGGTGACTATAGTCAAGGCCGACACAAAGGTTCCCTTTTCAATAACTACTACACTGACACTTACCCTTGATTCATACCTTAAAATGCTGAGTGTTAAAGAAGGAGGCATTAAGTACCATTTTTTTTTGAGTCTTTGGTATAACTCGACTAGGGATTGAACCCGTCTCCCTGACCATTGATCAACACTAATCACCATGCCAATGGGTTCGTCATTTGGACAAATATTCTTGTCTATATAGGTTTCATCCTAACATTTTAAAGGAAGGCTGAGACTATTTGTTGCTTTTATGGGAAGTCAACCCTAGTTGGGTTATTTTGTGCGGAAGTCAGTTGAATAATTATGGTTTCCATAGTAGAAAAATGTATCTTCAATCATTTTAAAACAAGAAAATACGACATGAGCACAAACAGCTCTTGGTTGGTCGTGTTTTATGGCTTATAAACCCTTCTAGGTTATTTAACGTCAAATTCTGCACACACACACACACACACACACATTATATATATATATATATATATATATATATATATATTTTTATGATTTCTAAATGAAGTCCATAGGTAATATTTTTAAAACAATACAGAGTTGATTTATTTGCACACAGTTAAATAGGAATATTCAAAACCATTTAACATACAATTCTATTCTACATTATTAATTTGTTTGCATAGTTAAATAGTTTCAAGTATTGCTATATAATACTAATAATTGTAAACAGTTACATGGTTTCAAGTAGAGTAAATGATTATCAAACAGATCTACTCATAGGTGAAAGTGGACCTGGGAGTAATGGCAATGAAGGGGTGACAACACTTTTCAAAACTAAAGAGCCTTACTACTGGATGCAGTTTAGAGTCATATCCAGGATGCCACTCTGCAAGAGGATGCAGTTAGTATTCCCTAAGTCATACTGATAGAGCAAGTTGAAGACTACATCAGACACAATATTACCCTAAAAATTTTGATGAATAACAATTAGAACTTCTCATTATTTCAGACAATATTTATCAGTATACCAGCATACATAAAATTAATATTTTGTTAAGTCTGTACTATTATTGGATTGGTTTGGTTTTATGACATATCAAATATTGTAGGTTATTCAATGCCATATTCTCTTTATACATTTCCCCAATTGGCTGGGGCTGTAGAATACATCAAGTGCACCTCTGCAGAGGAGTAAGACACGGTCCCCAACGAGTGTCTGGAATATGACAATAAACAATCAAATGGTGAGGTTCCAGTAATGCTGGAGCTTTGGGGAATATGGAGTACACCCTTCATTTCCATCGCTCCCAGGTTCACTCTGATGTGGAGTGGTAGCACCTGATAGGGTCCTATCTATGGGTCAAATAGAACTAAAATGCGTACTTATGCTAAACTGAATTGTTTGAAATGGAAATTTTTGTATAGTAAACTGAATTGTTTGAAATGGAGTTGTTTTTGATATTGAAACTGTACTTATGCTAAACTGAATAGTTTGAAATAGAATTGTTTTGACATTTAACTGTGTGTAAACAAAATCTATACTTATACTTAAATGAATTGGTTGAATCAGAACTGTTTGACAAAACTGAATAGCTTGAAATAGAAATGTTTTTGACAATTAAACTGTGTACTTATGTTAAACTGAATTGTTTTAAATAGAACTGATTATTTGTATAAGAATGGATTTGGCATTAAATAACCTACAAAGGTTGATATGTCATAAAACCCAAACAACCAACCAACTCCTTACACATATGATTTGGTTTGGTTGGCTTTTATGGCATATCAACCATTGTAGGTTATTTAATGCTATTTATAAATATATATTAGATATGATTTGTAAACATTTTGTAGATAACATTATTCACCGAGATTGAGCTAATTTTTTTCTGCACACAGTTAAATGGTTTCAAGTATTGCTACCTAATATGAAAAATTCTATTTACAATTAATTATTTGTTTGTACACAGTTAAATGGTTTCAAGTATTACGATATCAGTCATCTGTTTGCACAGATAGTTTGTAGGTAATTCTATTTTTAAATGAGTTAGAAATATTTTATTTGCACACTAGTATTGCTACTGTTTCTACACAGTTAAATGGTTGCAAATACAGCTATCAAACATTTACGATTCTATTCAATATTTATCAATTGTTTGCAGACAATGAAGCAGTTACAAATATTGATATTTAACACTAATTATTCTATTGTACTGGGCCATTGGCCTAATGAGTAGAGTGTTTGCCAATGGTTCGGGAGACTGGAGTTCAATCCCAGGTTGAGTCATATCAACAACTCAAAAAAAAAAAAAAAAAAAAAAAAAAAAGTACTTGATACCACCTTGCTTAACACTCAAGCATTATAAGATAAGGAACAAGGGTAAAGTGGAGCAATCCAGGGAATAGAGTAGCACCCTTCCCTTCACCTCAGTGTGGTAGCTACTGAAAAGGGAGCCTTCGGGTCACCTTGACTAAGGTTGCCAACTTTACTTTATTGAACCCTATTAATTAAATTGTACACAGTCAAATGGTTCCAAATGCTGTTATGTTATAACAATATTTCAATTTTGGTACACAGTGAAAGAGTTTCAAGTATTGCTATTCTAATAGGAGTTTATTTTTGCAGAAAACCCTTAACATTTTTGTATGAACATGCTTGCTTGCTCTAAATAGTGTACAAATTTTGTGTTTCAAAACTAAATTCTTATCTTTAGTCTATACAAACCAGTTAAAAATTTGAACAAATGATAAATTTTGATCAGATCTAGCTGTTACAAATTCTTAACAACAAAAAACAACAACAAAAAACAACCTCAATGTATACAAGAGATTTTTCCCCCAAAATTCCAAAAGTTAGGTGTGCATATTATACATGAATGCATATAATATACAAATAATTACAGTCAATTTGCAATAGCATTCATTTGCTTTTCTGAATAAATTGTGTTAATACAGTCTCCTCTAAGGTGGAAATTATATCTATATAGTCACCTCTCCAGAGGAAAAGCATTCTTTCAATACAAAGAGCACTATACTAAATTTTCTTTACGAATTACATAATTATATTAGGTTGTTCAGAAAATAAATGTCTCATTTTAGAATAAACCTTTATACCTGAATGAATGAATTTTTACAGTGTCTTAATCAGTTCAAATAATAATCCCTGAACATCAATGCATTTCTGCCATCAATTAACAAAGTTATTTATGCCCATACAATAAAACTCTGAAGATTTTGATGCCAAGAAATCTTTAAATCCAGTTTCTATTTCTTTAGAACAGTGTTTTTTTGGCCTAAAAACATGTGTCCAGATTCTTGAAAAAACAAACAAACTGTAGTTGGTGGGTGAGAGATTGGAAGAATATGGTGAATGTGACAAAGTCTCATATTCCAAGTCAGTGAGTTTTTGCAGTGTCATCTTGGAAACATGTGGCTAAGCAGTTTCATCCTGGCAACATGTGGCTGAGAATTGTCATGAAGCAAAATTATGACCGAACTTGAACTCATGCAAAAAAACAAAGAAAAAAAAAAAAGAAAAAAAAAAAAAAGAAAAAAGAAACGCATCACTTCTTTTTCCTGTAAAACCTTTTAAATCAAATTCTGAATAAAGTGATATAAAATTAAAGAGAACAGTTTAATCATTTGGAATATGAACTTTTTTTATACAACATTTTTTTTCATACAACTGCTATTAAGATAACATGTTAGAACAGTATGTAAACAGTTTACACTAAAATCGGCTAATTTTCCCAAACAACCCAATAGTTCTCCCCCAGAGGAATAGCGTTGTTTTCATACAAATAGCAGAATGTTAAATTTTCTGTAGGAATTATATTAATTTCATTTCCTATAGGAATAGCATTGCTTTAATATCTTACACAATATTTCTTTCCACTGATTGGTACTTATTTATCAAGCTGAGATTAGTTGTGGCACAAGACCAGAAGTATGGGGCACCCAGGGAGAATCAAACTCACAAACAGCCCAATTGGCTGGGGCCGTAAAATATGCCATCTACATCTCTACAGAAGGGTAAGACTCACTCCCAATGAGTGTCCTGGATATGACACTAAAATATCTAATGGTGAGGCTCCAGTCTGAGAGTTCTGGGGAATGTAGAGAACCCTACCTGTTCATTACTATTACTCTCAGATCCATTCTTACCCACAATGGTAGGACTTGTTAGGGTCGAATTTATGGATTAAAGAGAACTGTTTAATCATTAACTAAACTTGAAACCATACAACTATGGGAAAACAAATGAAGTGTAGGGGAGGACGCTACTCCTTTCCTTGGATTGCTCAACTTTACTCTTGATACGTACCTTATATAGCTGAGTGTTAAGAAAGGAGGTATCAAGTACCATTTTTAAAGTCTTTGGTATGACGCAACCTGGGATTGAACGCAGGTGTCCTAGACCATTGGCGAACACTATCCACAAGACCAATGAGCCTGTAAACATAAGTCATTTGTTTACATACCATTAAATCAAACAGTTGCTGGATATACTTACAGAGAGTTTGGACTGAGCTAGATTAGCATATCAATATTTGCTGAATAATGGATGGGGTACACATCAAGTAATGGTGATATCAAACCTACACTACATGAAAGATTAGACACCAATGTGTAAAAAGATTCCAATAAAATTTCATTTAATAATTGCCTAGTCGGCTGGGCCTGTAGAATACACCGACTTGTTCTCTGCAGAGGGGTAAGACTCCCCCAACGAGTGTTCTGGATATGACCCGAAACAATCTGATAGTGAGGTTCCAGTAATGCTTGAGCTTTGGGGAACGTGGAGTACCCCTTCATTGCTATCGCTCCCAGGTCCACTCTGGCCTGGAGTGGGAGCACTTGATAGGGTCCTATCTATGGGTTAAAAACTGAATTGCTAGAAATGGAACTGTTTTTGTATGGCTAACTGGATTGTTTGAAACAGAACTGTTTTTGATATGGAAACTGTACTTACACTAAATTGAACTGTTTGAAATAGAACTGTTTTGACATTTAACAGTGTGTAAACAAAAACTATACTTATACTAAACTGAATTGGTTGAATTAAAACTGTTTGACTTAACTGAATAGCTTGAAATAGACATGTTTTTGACAATTAAACAGTGTACTTATACTAAACTGAATTGTTTGAAATAAAAATTGATTTGGCATTAAATAACCTACAAAGGTTGGTATGCCAATAAAACAAACAATAAATTCAATAAATAATTATTAATAAGTAGTAAAGCTGGCGACTGTAGTCAAGGGTGACCCGAAGGGCCCTTTTCCAATAGCTACAACACCAAGGTGTAGGGGAGGGCGCTATTCCTTTCCCTGGATTATTTCACTTTACCCTTGATCCTTATCTTATAATGCTAAGTGTTAAGCAAGGTAGCATCAAGTACCATTTTTTGAGTCTTTGGTATGACGTGACCAGGGATTGAACCTAGGTCTCCCAGGACATTGGCAAACACTCTAATCATTATGCCAATGTCCGGTATTTATAAAGTTTACCTTAATTGTGGCACAAGGTTAGAAGTGTGGTGTATACAGGGAGAATAATCTATATATGTTTGAAATCAAGGAGTAGTTTTGTTCTCATCTTGTATTTTGAACTGACTGATATCTTTTCCTCTTAGCTTACAAATTGGTTTTTAGTCATAAATAAAATTAAAAAAAAAAAAAAAAAAAAAAATCCTTTCTACTGATTACTTTTTTTCCTAAACAAAACTTATTCTACAATCTTTTTTGTCAAAGATTTACACAGAAATGCAACAACTGCTGTTTTTATTAAAGATAAATCCAAATAAAATTTTTTTTTTTTTTTTCTTATTATGTAATCTTGTCAATAGTTTTTTCTAAAAAATATAATTTCATCAATGTTTAAAAACGAAAAAAGACCCCCTTCCAAAGAGGAAAAAAAAAAAAAAAAAAGAAAGGAGGTATTTGGTTGAAAAACGCTTTTAAGTGAAATTATCTGGAGGTTGCAGGTTCAATCCCAACAACAGGTAAATAAAGAATACTTACTATAGCTTAACACTTTTACTTGGTCATGGTTAAGGAAATTAGAACAATCTATCCTTATGGATTAAATAAAGGGTTGTGTTTGAACTTCTGAAACACCTGAAGAAGGATATATTAGTCGAAACATTGTGAATATAACAATGAAAATAATAGTCCAAAAACTATAAGTGATAAAACTTATCAAGTTTCTTCCCAGAAATTTAAACAAATAATACTTTTAATCTTATCAATACTTTTTTAAAACTACAATCATATCAATACATAAAAAAAAAAATTTATCAAGAGGTCTTTTTTTTTATAAAATCATAATACTTTTGTCTTTTTTAAAGTGAAGTATTATACTTTGGTTTGGTTTTATGGCATATCAACCATTGTAGGTTATTTAATACCAAATCCATTTTAATACATATAAACAGTTCTATTTCAAACAATTCAATTTAGCATAAGGACGCAGTTTAAATATCAAAACGGTTCTATTTCAAGCAATTCAGTTTAGCATAAGTACACAGTTTAAATGTCAAAAACAGTTCTACTTCAAACAAATTAGTTTAACATATGTAAATGGTTTAGTTCAATTTGACCCATAGATAGGACCCTATCAAGTATTACCACTCTAGGCCAGAATGGACCAGGGAACGATGGCAATAAAAGGGTACTCCACATTCTCCAAAGCTCCAGATTTACTGGAGCCTCACCATAAGATTGTTTAGTGTCATATCCAGAACACTCGTTGGGAGAGTTTTACCTCACTGCAGAGATGTAGTTGGTGTATTCTACAGCCCCGGCCGACTGGGCCCATGTTATACTTTGAGAGACGTGCAAGTTGGTTTTGTTGGAATTTATGGCATATCAAACCTTGTAGATTATTTAATGCCAAATCCTCTTTATACATATTATATATGATTTGTAAAAGCATAGCTTGTAGATAACATTTTTTAAATGAGCCAGATTTCATTTACTTGCAGACAGATGAATGGTTATAAACATAATTTGTAAGCCAATAGTTTGTAGGTAATCTTATTTTTAAATGAGTCAAAGCTAATTCGTTTGCACACAAATATTACTACTGTTTGCACAAAGCTAAATGGTTCCAAATATTACTATCTAAGAAATAATTTTATTTGCACATAGTTAAATGGTTTTAGCCATTGCTAAGTAACACTAACAATTCAATTTAGGCACACAGTTAAAGAATTTCAAGTATTTTTATTCAACACTAGAATCCTAGTCAACATCACTCATTTGTTTGCACACAGTTAAATGATTCCAAGCACTACCATATATAATAATTCAATTAGATATCAGTCATTTGTTTATACACAGTTAAATGATCAAACAGTTCTATTTCTAAGAGTTTGAAATAACATAAGTCATTTGTTTGCACATAGTTTAAATGTCAAACAGTTCTATTTGATGCATAGATAGGACCCAATCAGATGCTACCACTCCAGGTCAGAATTGACAAGGAAGCAATGACAGTTAAGAGTACTTCACGTTCCCCAAAGCTCCAGGGCTAGAGCCTCACTATCACTTAGTATCATATCCAGGACACTTGTTAGGAGGGGGTCTTACTCCTCTGCAGAGATCCAGTCAGAGTATTTTACTGCCCCTGCCAACAGGACTTATTTAAAGCTAAAATTTGATTTTTTTTTTTCTAATTGTTTGATTGCAGCCATAACTAGAGGTTATCAGTTATTATCATAGGAAATGAACTCATCTACTCAAATTCAAATCCTGAATAGGGCTGTTTGTATTTCACATTATTGTAGGTTATTGAATGCCATTTCCTTTCTATATATATATATATATATATATATATATATATATATATATATTCTAAATATATGATTTGTAAACATATTTTGGTGACAGCATCTCATTTTTTTTGCACACAGTTAAGTAGTTTCATGTATTGCTATGTAGTAATTTAGCATCAGTCATTTGTTTGCACACATTTAAAACATTAGATATAATTTATAAACACATTTTGTAAATACACAGTTAAATCATCACACAGTTCAATTTGAAACAATTCAATTAAGCATAAGTCATTAGTTTGCACTCAGTTTAAATGTCAAACAGTTTTATTTGATCCATAGATAGGTGTTAGCACTCTGGGGCCAGAGTGGACCAGGAAGCAATGGCAGTTAAGGGGTACACACTGCATTCCCCAAAGCTCTAGATTTACTGGAGCCTCACCATCAGGTTATTTAATGTCATAATCAGAACAAATCATTAAGAGGGGTTTTACCCCTCTGCAGAGATTCAGTCTATGTATCCTTCAGTCCTAGCCAACTGGGCTGGGGAAAGATATAAATCCAACTATTCTTTTTTTCTCCAGCTACAAATAAATAGTAGGGCAGACTTACTCTTTAACCTTGGTATGGCAACTAGTGATGAAAGAAAACTGAATTTAAACTTGGAGGATGGGCTCAGTTAGGCTATTCCTGCTCATGGCAAGCTACCGAAGTAGCACCCTCATGACTAAACAAGGTAATATGATGAGTGTGTGTGGGGGGAATCCATAATGACAATATTTTCAATGTTCCACTGCATTTTTTTGTCTAATTTCTTGTTTACACACAACTGAAAGTTTCAAGTATTCCTATTTAACATCAATAATTTGCATACAGTTAAATGGTTTCAAGTAACTAATAAGAATCCTTAGTAAACACTTAGAGCTTCAAGTACTTTTTCTTAATACCAATAATTTTCACACAGTTTAATTATTTCAAGTATTCCTATCTAACATCAATAATAGTTTGTTTGCATACAGTTATGATTTCAGGTATTCACATCTAATACTGATAATTTTCAAACAGATCTATTTGACTCAATGGTTAGAGTGTTCGCTAATGGCCCAGGAGACCTGGGTTCAATCATACCAAAGACTCAAAAAAAAAAAAAAAAGAAAAAAAAGGGGACTTGATGCCTCCTTGCTTAACACTCAGCATTATAAAGGTACAGATCAAGGGTAAAGTGGAGCAATCCAGGGAAAGGAGCAGCACCCTCCCCTACACCTTGGTGTAGTAGCTATTGAAAAGGGAACCATTGGGCTACCCTCGACTACGATTGCCAATTTTACTTACACCAGGGTAGTGGGTTAACCGATTAGTGGCTAAAGAATTGCATTTATATTTACATTTTTTTTTTGTGTAGTTTTTGTTTTTTGCACACAGTCCTATTGATACTAACAAGTATAACCACGCTTAGACTGTGGACCTGGGTGTAATGGCTATTAAGATTGACTATACTCTAGATCTAGCACCTTGCCATCAGATGTAGTTTAGTCTAATAACCAGATACCTCTTTTTTGTGGAAGGAGGGTCCTTCTGCAGGAGGAAACAGTTTTGTATTTAGTCCAGTGCTTATTTTAATGCTATTTAGGTATTTCACATGTCCAACTTGAAGAACTACCTATAAGTCTGGTAAGTAAGTTTAATTATAAGTGAATAGTTATTTTAGTAAGACAATTTTTTTCTTTTCAAGTTAGTAAATTCAAATTCTGTGATTAGTTAAATCTTGCAGAAATGTAGCTCCCTCCGTCATTCGGGTCCAATAAACATGCATATCAAATATTCTCTCCACAGTAAAACTTCAAGCCCTTCCCTATTATTAATACTAATGCATAGAAAAAGATTTTACTTAAAAAAAAAAAAAAAAGCATTGAGAATTTAAATTCACATTTGAATATTTGGTTCTCTACTAAGAACAGACTTCCCAATTATAAATATAGATGCATTGCAAAATATTTTACTATAAAAATACAATGCAAATTTGGTAGCTTGACATCAAATTGTTTGGCTTTCCTATCATTAATATTGACGTACTGAAAAAAAAAAAATACAATAAAAATGCATTGGAAATAATTCTACCATAAAAATGCATTGCATAAGATTTTACTATATAAAATACAAAAAAAACATTGTTATCAATTTGGTAGTTTTGCCAACAGTTTAACAAAATCTTTTCAATCATTAATAAATGTATTGGAAAAGATTTCACTATAAAAATGCATGGAAAATTTGGTAGTTTTTAACCAAATTATTTGAAAATCTATAAGAAAAGAAACTTAATTATTAATATAGATGCATTGGAAATATTGTTACAATAAAAATTTACAGTAAATGATATCATTTTGCTATAGAAATAGATGAATTGCAAATTTGATATCTTTACATCACACCATTTGGACATCTTTTGAGGATTGTCAAACTCTTCCCAATTAGAAGATACATTGCAAAATTTTTCAATAGAAATACATTGCACATGATGAAACTATAAAAAATACATACTAAATTTGGTAGTTTTACATTGAACTGTCTCTGGCCATCTATTAAATCTGTCCTTTTTGCAGACGGTGTTTATGGAAGATAGAAATTGCTCCCCCCATCCCAATTATAAATTCTATCTTTATTAAAGCAAATTGAAATTAGGTAATTATTTAGATGTGCCTATGTGTGCATATGGAAGAGAAAAAAAAAGAAAAGACTTCAAAAGTTCAGCTGAAAATTTATTTTTGAACACTGATCTAAGTTGTGTGGCCTTGTAATTAGAGTTTTTTTTAACATCCTGCTATGAGTATATCATCCCACACAGACCTGTTTGTTCATGAGAAAATGTTATGGTTTTAATATACTACTTTCTCACATGTTATTTTAAAACTATATCACAAGATCTGGCCCAGTTTTTAAGGTTAATGATATAAAATTGTTGTTTTACATTTGTAGAACCTGTAGTATATATATATATATATATATATATATATATATATATATATATATATATATATAAACTGACCACATAGGGTTTCACATGACTTGGTAAAAAAAAACGTTTTTAGTTGTTATTTATGAAAGGAAAAAATGTGGTTATTGATTCAACCGGGATATGAAATTATGTAATTGGAAAAAAATCAAATATAGTTTAGTATAAGTTGGTTAAATTTTTTTAAGCAAAAGAGAACATTTTAGAAAAAGGATGGTTCGGGGACTCCATACCTTAAATAAGGCTAACCAAATATTAAGAAAACAATATATGCTTTTTTTATTAAATAAATTTCACTAAGTAAAGATAAAACAGGTTTGTTGATAAACAAGTGGCACATTTAATAAAATTTTGATTTTAATATTGTACAATGTATTTGGGGCGGGTTAGAAAACGCAAAAAACAAAATAAAAACAAAACAAAAGGGGAAAACTTTACCCTTTAGAGGCAGACAGGGTCATTGAAAACATTCAACTAGTGGCTCCATAACGAATCAAGGATAATATTAAATACTCAGACAAAAACAATAAAAAAAAAGAATAAAATAAACAAAATCAGTAATTTTAAATTAATAATCTGAAATTATTAATTTATTTCAAAATTTGTATAAACTCACAAACCATTTTTGTTTTGGTTTTCGATAAATGCGGACAATAAAAACACAAGAAATTAAAGCAAAAAACAATTCGCTTAGGTTTACAATTCAAATAAATAATATCAATGTACATGAAAAGAAAATAACAAGAAAAAAATTAAATTCATTTCTCAACTCATTAAGAATGAAGGTAGCATTTTTTTAGCGAAAGTTTTATTGACCTATTTTTCGTTCTACGGGTGACCAAAGGGGCAGTAATGACATATTGAACGACATGAGCTCTCAGAGAACAGATGAGACATTTTTTTGTTTTGTATGAAGTCCTTATTAAACACTGTTTTTAGGGGAGGGTGCAGTTGTTTTTTTTATTGTTATTGTTTATTTAAACAATCCAAGATGGAAGAAAAGATCTTTCCTTTTTGAAAAGAACTTTTACTTATCAGCTGGGTTTAGTTTTATGAAATTAGATACCCAGGTATGAAAAGAGCTCGAGGTAAATATTGATAAACTTAAGTTAAAGTAAAACTAATGCAGTGGGGGCAATGTGTAGTTTTAAAGGATATCAGATTCATTCATGAGAAATAAATATTGTCTCAAAGTTAAGCTGGGGGAAAAAAAGAAAAAAGTAAAATTATTACTACTAATAATATAAGAGTATAGTTTAGTATTAGTTAGGAGATGCAAGTTACTTAAATTTAGTGCTATGTCCCATTGTAATAGTTACATTTATTGTACAAAATCTATAAGACATTGTCACAACTATTATGGGACAGAGACAGTAATTATCTCAAAGTAAGTTGGGAGATAAAACAATATAGCCTAAGATCAGATTTAGCAGTAAGAAACAATTAAAACTGGAGTCTTCAATTAAAAAATGAATTGTTTTTAAAATAGAGAAACAATTTTTTTTTTATTATTGTAACAAATCAATATATATATATTTTATCCTAGTGTTAAAAAACCCCAACACACCTGCTATAACCTCAGGGAAATGTATCTACATACAAACACAAGATATCAAAGAGTGAAATATATAGACCAGTAATGTAAGGGGTGAAGTATAGTGCTCAAAATGCATGAACATATAGAATTTAGCATTTTAAAAGAAGACAAGGAGGGAGATTACTGTTGAAATTTAGGCATTTTTACCAACCTACCTGTAGTAGCGGCAAGGAAACGGTCTTCTTCTTGACATATTATTTTGTTGTTTGTGATTGAAATTCATCCTCCCCCTTTTTTTTTTCTTTCTTGGTAAAAATATCGTTGGACAGAAACAATGCTGACAAAAAAAGATACACCTCTAGCATCACGGCAATAAAATAAAATTTATAAGTCTATTTTCTTTTTTCTTAAATCGAAACAGAAATAAAAACATAGCGAAAAATTAGACAAAATTCTATGAGACGTGAACGGAAGAAAAAATAACTAGTGTTTGGTAAAAAGCAAAGAAAGACGAAAATAAAGTATATTGGTCATCTATAAACTACTCTTGTTTTAAATATTTGTGAGGTGATGAGATATTTTCAGACTAGGGAAAAAATAATTGTGAAATCTAAAGAGAAAATAAAAACGGAGGTTTTGTTTGTTTTGTGGACAGAATTGAAGCAAAAAATATTAGAAGTTTTAAGGTTACCGTTAAAAAATCCTTAAAAAGTTTTTCTCCATTTGGCCTTTAAAAAAATAAATGAAAAAAAGAAACAAAAAAAATAGCGGATCGCCGAACAAAAATTATATAGAGTAGCTTAAAATTTTTTTAAAAAAATCCTTAAATATATAATATAGGTGTATTTACATTATTAAATTGGGGATATAATAAAAAAAATTATTTTTTTCGTCTCCCCTCCAAACCCCATAACGACAAATGGGGGAAGACGAAACGAGCGAAAACTTCCGGATATTCCAACAAATGCGCACTCCTGTCTGTTAAACAATAAATAAAACAATTTAGTAAAAATATACCGCTGCGATTAAAGCATAAAAATAATACAAATATAAAGATTAGTTTATGGTTTATTTTTGGGAGATAAATTTAGAAAAATATTTGGGTGTTTTTGTTTAATGGTTCAATTTGCGCCGGTGATAATCGGAGGGAGGTTGTTGTATAGAGCTTACGTCATAGCCACTTGTTTATTATCATAACCACAGCTTCACACTTAGCCATATTGAGGCTAAACAGATAGCAATATCCGGACACTCGGTGAAATTTCTTTTTGACAATAAGACCCAGAAAACCCTTTTTTTTCCTTTTTTGCTAGTATCTTTCGGGGGATTTACCCTATTGTATTTCTGTTCAACGCCCATTTCTCTTTTCGTGTGGAGTTATCTACTTGATGAACGGAATTTAGAACGATGGAGAGAGGACTTTTGTTAACGGGAGTGCTGTTAATGGTTCACCTGTGTAAATTAAGCATAGCCATCTCAGGTAAGTTAAAATATAAAAAAAAAGTGGGGGGAGGAAATACGCACAAAAAAAACTTGCATTCATCGAAGTAATTTAAATATATATTCTGTATTTAATTTCTTTTTATTTAAAGATCTAATTTTAATCAAAATTCTTTATTTTATTTGTTAATGTCTTTAAAATATACCCATTTTTTTCTGTATGTGTGAGACACTTGTGTACACACCTACACACAGGTATGCCCCCCCCCGTTAAGCAATTTAAAACTAGTAAACTGGTGCAGGTAGAAAAAAAAGTTAATGCTTTTATTTGCTTGTTAATAAATCTTATTGTTACTAAAACTTGCTTTAAAATGTTTTAACGTATCAACCACCATTTCAAATTTTTATTGTAAAAATGCGCAGTTTATTCTAATTCCATCCATTCCTTCTTTTTTATTTTATTTTATTTAAATAACTTAATATTTGCTCGACAGTGAAAGGTTTTTATTACTTATATACATTTTATCTTTAATTATCGATAAATATCTCCAAAAGGATTCTTTTAATTTTGTTAAATGATTTTATTTATTTATTTTTTGCAGTAGTAATTTAGTCTGTCTTCGATTATCTTGCAAAATGGGATTTTTTTTCTTATTCCCATTATTACTTGAATTTTTTTCCTTCCCTTTTTGCATTCTGTTTGGATTATAAAATCCTTTTTTTCTCCTTCTTTCTCTATTAATTAAAATTAGAAGTTTCTTTTTCCTGGAAACTCCTAAATTCTTTACGTTTATTTAAATACAAGCTTTCATATTTTTCTAAATGTGAAAATGATTTCTAAGAACAAACATTATCAAAAAGTACTCAGAAAAAAGAAAAACCTTATCTGTTCATGTTTGCTAGTTCTTTTTAAATTAAATAAAATTGAATTTATTTTTTGATTGTTTTGCCGTATCAAGCTAACTATAACTACAAAATCAATTTTTCTTCCTAACCCTTCACACGCACAATATTTTTTCATTCATTTAGATCTTGGTCTTCAAGATTTTATTTCTAAACTATATTAAACCACTTTTTTTTTTCTCTCCGTATTTTGCAAGAAAATACGCGCTTTTTTGTTGTTGCTTTTGAGCTTTAATCTAGTGTATGAAATATATGTTGACTTAATTCTTATTTATTCACAAGATATATAATTTTAATACTCTTTATTTTGCTTTAGTTTAAGTTTACCAATCAAAATCTGCGCCCCCACTTTTATTAAAGTGAAGATTTGTTTTTATTTTATTTTTATTTATATAGATAGATCCATCATTTAATTTGATAAATCCTGATCATTTTTCTCTTTCTTTACTGCTGCTACTAATTTTGTAGTTAGTTGCAATTGATGCAGCCAACAACCTAACACATTTCTTACAATATCTTGAACGTTTTATTTCGTCTTAAAATTCATGTAAACGTCAATTAAAAAGGAAAGGTCACAAATGATATTTTTGATGCCTGGAAATGACTGATTTTGATCAAATTATCGGGTTATTAGGAAAATCTGCATCTCTAACCAAGAAGCATCTTGAATCTTCTTCCTTTCTCGTATTTTGCTCCTCTCCTTAAAGAAACTATAAAATATGACAGGTGGGAATTCATTTTTTCCCACCCATTTTTACAACATATGTATATATATTTAGATACGATGAGCTGAATGGTTTAAAGATTATATCTAAGTTATCTGTTTTAAAAAATTTCCGTCAAAATAAAGTTTAACAAAAACGCATGTGACCTAGATAATAAATTGCTTCCTATAAAGAGGAAATGGAGTTCATAGGTTTCCGAGAATTCATTTAAGATAATCCTTGTGGCCATTTAATTAATCCCTCCTTGCTTAAGATTTGTTAATCTATCTCTTGAGACCAGAGCCTGTTAATTAGTTTCTAATCTTTAAAAAATTTTATTTCCTTTTTCCTTGGTTTCCAAAATCGCCATCATTGGTGGTTGAGATACGTGACATGGAGAAGAATCATCAAGTGGCCTAAGGTTTCAGGTGTGCTTTTCTTTTGCCTTAAATCCAAGTTCTGAAAATAATTATCAACTCTTTAGAATAATTTCTTTTTATAAATTAAATTTTCTGGAAAATGAATTTAAAAAAAAAATTATATTCATTAAAATTGCTCTTTGAAATTTTAAACTGAAGAAAATTTGACAAAAAACCCTACACTTCGTAGTTTGTTAGAAAAAAAAGTGAACTTGTTTATTTTAAACAACTGGAAAGACCACACACACATTTCCTCATATATATATATATATATATATATATATATATATATATATATATATATGCTTGGTATCTCCCGCCATATCTATTATTCTTTCTTAATTCACCTGGTTGCTTTTCCTGTGTCTAGCAGCTGCTAGCCACCTCGTCTGATCTTTTCCCACTAACTCAACCCACACAAAGTAATCACTTAAACTTAACCTTCTTCAATCCATTTATTTATTTATTTTTTGTGTTTTCAACATCGTGTTTTTTTTTTTTTTTTTCATAAGATCAAATGAATTTAAGACAATTTTAATAGTGGGGGCGAAAGATCCTGATATACCTTTCTGAATCTAGCTATTGATACTGCTAAAAGAAAAATACTAAAACAAATTTTGTAATTTTACAGATCTTGTTATACTGTTAAGGAATGGACTGCAATGTTTAGTAATTGTGTTCATGGTATTCTAAAAATAAACAAACCAAAAACACTAACGGAAGTCTTGACTTTTATTTTTTTTATGATACAAGTTAGTCATCATTAAAACATCTTTGACAATTGAGTAAGTTGAGAAAATCCACCCAAAGTATTGTTGATTGAAAATGAAAAATCTCATCAAACTTTTTAATGTCTAAGCAGATTTTTGTTACAGTGGAGTATTCGTCGATTGAGATTTCATAAAATTGACAGTTCCAAAATTATATATCGGCCGTAAGTTGCCATCTCAGTGAATTTTCTTGGTGGTATTTTATGCAGATGTTTAGTAAACAAAAATACTGAAGATAATGACTGAACTGGAGACATTTCTCTTGAGATATTCGTAACAAGTACTCAAAACTAGTTTCAAATTTTTCATATTAAGTTTTATGAAAATTAAGTAGTTTTTGTCAATAAGACTGGTCAACACTTTCAGCTAATTAAGATACGAGTTGTTTTGAGCTAATTTGGGGTTGGTGGTTGTCTTATTTTTATTTTTTAATAGCCCGTTTTTGCCTGTCACGTTGAATTTTCTCTCTCTATAATCAGAAAGTATGTATTTCTCCTTTTCATAACGGGCGAGATGCAACACAAGATTAATATTTTTAAGCGGGCCATTGGCCTAATGAGTAGAGCGTTTGCCAATGGTGCGGGAGACCGGGGTTCAGTCCCAGGTCGAGTCTGACCAAAGACTCAAAAATGGTACTTGATGTCGCCTTGCTTAATGCTCAGCAATATAAGGTAAGGATCAAGGTTAAAGTGGAGCAATCCAGGGAATGGAGTAGCGCCCTCCTCTACTCCTCGGTGTAGTAGCTATCGAAAAGGGGAGCCTTCGGGTCACCCTCGACTAAGGTCGCCAACTTTACTTCTTACAATTGGTATGAATTTAGTCTTCCTTCTTGACTTGTTACCATATCAAGACTAAAGAGCCCAATATGGAAATTTACTAAGCTTTTTTGCTTAGATGTGGCACAAGGCCATATGAAAGGGGCACCCAATGAGACTCGAACTCGTGTAGGTTTGCTAGTCGAGCTTGCTAACCATTACACCACCAGAGACGCCTTAAAGAGCCCAATATGTCCTATTTACCCATAGCCTGGTCTCATTTAAAAAGAATATTTTCATTTTATTAGTCTTTATTTAGCACACATTCATCTGAAATTATATCTAATTAAACTTATCTTCATTATTTAACTTATTTTATTTCTTATGGAGAGAAGGGTCTCAAATTTCATCTAACTCGAATTCAGCAGGCGAAAGTCCAGCTCTGACGCTAGCTGAGTACTTAAAAAAAAAAAAACCAAACCAAGTATACTCGCTTCAAGAGATCACTAATGTTCATCTTATGGGTTGGTCCTTTTAAAGCTTCCAAAAATAAAGTCAAAGAATTTGGACACTTCAAACATTTTTTTCTATTCTGCGGATTTGTGGTGTCTTTGATAAGGCCGTAATAGATTTTTTTTTTTAGTTAAAAACTGATGCTGTTAAAACATCTCCACCAGAAAAATTAATGATTAAAATTTTATCAGTGTGTTAAAGAACAAAAATTTGATGTCATAAACGAAAACAGGTACTTTTTATTAAACAACAACTACAAATTAGATAAATACTGTTCTTAAACTAATCCCGCCGGAAAAAAGTTGAATTATATTGGCTAGTGGAACAGATCTCTCTTTCGTGTGTGTGTGTGTGTGTGTGTGTGTAAATTATTATATAATATATATAGCGTGTGTGATTTACTAATCTTTTTTGCTTAAATATGGCACAAGACCCTATGAATGGAGCACCATGTAAGACTCGAACTCACTTGTGAAGGTTTGCTAGTCTGGTTTGCTAACCATTAACACCACCCGAGGCGCCCAGTCATTGCTAAACTATATTTTGAACTATATTTTTAAATAACAAAATTTAAAAAAAAATTTACTTAGAATGTGAAGTATTTTTTCTTATAGAGATGGTGATGATTCCTTAGATGTTTTAATTTTGTTACTTTTCTTATCGTTTCCCCACCCCATTTTGCATAATTGTTTGTTTTATCACATCATGATAGTAGCAAGTATACACAGGGTGTAGTTATTGATTAAAATCAGGTTGTTTGGCTACAAACTTTCTCTTTACTGAAAGGCTTGTTTGTAGCCACCATATTCATTATTCAATAGGCTAACGAGTCCGTTTCCTGTTGCTTGATAGCATTAAGATTGTTTCGTGTGTGTGTTTTTTAAGTAACTTCATTCAAAAACATCGCTTTTGCTTGAATTTACGTCAATATAACAGCTTATCATAGGGCCCGGATCTCAAATTCAAGGGCTCCTACGTCTTAGGGGAGAGGCACAGCGAGACAAAAGTGATACCGAGGGGAGCTGATTGGTTGCTATTTAGTTTTCATCAAAATGGACACGTATGAGTGAATTAAAGCAAGATGCTGGGTGACAAATTTTCATCGAAATTGATGGTTTTTATCACGTTCAAAGAAATCTATATAATTTCTGTTTATTTAACAATCTGCTCTCATTTTCTTTGATTTTACTACTTGTGTGCGCTGCCTGTCATCTCGGGTACACTTTCCCGATGCCAGTGTGAGTTGACAAATCTATTTCTTCTTACGCCATGAAAAAAACAAACAAATTTTCTCTGTTCTTTAATCTCGGTCATCTCTCCACCGCAATAAGTTTTTGAAACAAGATTTCACTAACATTTTTATTAAGAATTAAAAAAAAAATGTATTTATAAAAAATATTTTTACTTTTCAGCTTTTCATCTTTTAGTGAAAGCAACCAAAATATTCAAGTATATTATAGTCTTCTCTAGAGAGAAACATGGTCTGGGGACAAGGAACTAATTAGTTTTGGAGAAATGTCAGTTAGGAAAATTGTTTTGAAAATAGTTGTGTGTTTGAGAAACCTAATTATTAGGTTCCCCAGCGGCTAGGGCTGTAGAATACACCGATTGCTTCTCTGCAGAGGGGTAAGACCCCTCCCCAACGAGTGTCCCTGTTTATGACACTAAACAATCTGATGGTGAGGTTCCAGTGATGCTGGAGCTTTGGGGAATGCGGAGTACCCCTTCATTGCCATCGCTCCCAGGTCCACTCTGGCTCAGAGTGGTAGCACCTAATAGGGCCCTATCTATGGGTTGAATAGAACTAACGGCATACTTATGCTAAACTGAATTGCTTGAAGTTGAAATGTTTTTGACAATTAAACCGTACTTACATTTAAACTGCGTGCTTATGCTAGAGTGAATTATTTGAAATAGAACTGTTTTTGACATTGAAACTGTACTTACACTAAACTGAATTGTTATATATAACTGTTTGAATAAACTGAATAGTTTGAAATAGAAATGTTTTTGACAATTAAACTCATGCTAAACTGAATTTTTTTTTTCTAATAGAACTGATTATTTACATAAAAATGGATTTGGCTTTAAATAACCTACGAAGGTGGATATGCCATAAAACCAAACCAAACTAATTATTAGGGTTTTTAAATTTTTATCTTTCATCCTTGAGCCCGTTATGCTGGTGGTACTTTGATTTTTTATTTATTTATTTTTTTTCTTTTTTTTTCTTTTTTTTTTTTTTTCTTTCACACTGTAGCAGCGGTTGACCGGTGCAGAGATCACACTCAAACGGCAATGAGAATTTAGGCCCAGGATCTTAAAACTCAAAGGGTTAAGAAATTTAAAAAAAGACGATAAATGAGACGTTCACGCTAAAAAGGGTTATACTTTTTATGGAGAAGGTTCTGTGAAAGGTCAAACTTGTCAAAAATGGTTTGCCAAATATCGCACTGGAAATATCTCGTTGGATAGACCAGTAACGTTCCAAATTCATGAATAGGTATTTATTGGGTTTCCTACTAGACTAGGATGTGACACTAGGTTGGTTTAATGTGGGGGTCGTCCGCAGGCCCGGTTCAAAATATTGCCTAGTTCCACCGGCATTCTTCCTTCAGAGGCGCTTCAGACACTGAGTAATAAATTCAGCCCTTACTCCTTTTAGGAGAGGAGACGGGTGTTGCCTGGGTGGGCGAACAAAAGCCCGCCCCCTGGAACTAAGCTGATTATTTCTTCCCCTCCCGACACGAATAGCGAGTGACTATTGTGACTATGAGCGAAATGGTAGTGGAGAGAAAACAGCATTTTTACAAGTTGATTTTTTTTATTTCATTTATTTTATTTTATTTATTTAATTTTTATTTTTATTTATTTATTTATTTATTTTTTTTTTTTTTTTAGAGGGTTAATGAAAAATGCTTCGTAATAAAGCTGATTTTCTAGTTTGTTTATTTTTCGGACGCACACAAACCATCTAAGATCCAAGAAAGACGAACAAGACATGCAGGGTAATTCTGGAGAAGTAACGGTGAACCCCTAAGCGATGTTCTCCTATAGACTACATGGACATACCAGTGTTGGCTACCCAACCAAAAATACATTTACTAGTTCAGTACGAACACCGTATGCCGTCTAAAGGATTTAGCAAGAGCAATACCCGATAGGGATGGTTGGCGAAAGTGTTAAGGGAGTTTGTGCTACGAGCACGATTTGAGGATGAACCAAGCCGAGCCATTATAATTTAGGACACTGAACGCAGGAAATTACCAGCTATCCAATAAAAACATTACTTCTCTCTTTCTTTCTCTCTCCCCAGTCCAGTCGGCTTGGGTTGTAGAATACGTGGACTGCTTCTGCAGAGGAGAACAAATTTGTTTTTTTTTTTTGCTTTATGGCATATCAACCTTTGTTGGTTATTTAATGCAAAATCCATTTTTATACAAATAAACAATTCTATTTCAAGCAATTCAGTTTAGCATAAGTAAACAGTTTAGTTCTATTTGACCCATAGATAGGACCCGATCAGGTGCTACCATTTCGGGCCAGAGTGAACCTGGGAACAATGGCAGTGATGGGGTACTCTGCATTCTTCAAAGTTCTAGCATTACTGGAATCTCCCCCAGTGAGATTGTCTAGTGTCATATCCAGGATATTCATCGGAGGTCTTAGCCCTCAACAGAGAAGCAGTTGGTGTATTCTAACATTCCCCAGTCGACTGGGCAACCTCCAACAAGTGTTCAGGATATGACATTAAACCATTTGATGGTGAAGTTTCAGTCCTGGAGCTTTGGGGAATGTGAGTACCCCTTCATTGCCATTACTCCCAGGTCTACTTTGAATTAGAGTGCTAGTACCTGTTCAGGTCCAAAAATATGGGCCAAATAGAACTGTTTCAGCATTTAAATGACTGATATTGTTAGAGTTGGATAAAAATACTTGAAACCATTTTACTGGTGCTAACAAATGATTAATAGTAAATTCATGTTTGATAGGAATACTTGAAACCATTTGTATGCAAATATGAGCTCTGTCTCATTTAAAATGTTATCTTCAAAATATGCGCTTATAAATCATATATATGATGGGAGGTGCCCGTGGTGTAATGGTTATCGTCGTAGGAAATGGACACGGCGACTTGAGTTCAAATCCTGGACGAGAATGATTACAATTCACATAGCACTAATACCTTTGGGAAAGGTATGAATCCTATAATTCTCCCTCCAGCTATGGGTAAATAGTAGGACAGACTGGGTTCCTTAACCTTGGTGAGGCAACTAGTCTCGGAGAAGGAAAACTCTGAATTCAAACCTGTTAAACTCCGCTTAAAAAAATTGACCTTGTGTCATATCCTGCCCGGGTTGGTAAATAGGATAAATCATATATATATGATAAAATGTCGTTTGGGCTAACCATCTTTTAGTCAGAATTATCCTGAAGATCCGTTAAGTGAATCCTGGGTTGATAGTTTCTGGCTCTTTTGGGTATTCATGTTTTGCTCTACTTAGTGTATTGAACACTTTTACGTATTAGCTTAAGTGTTTTTTTTCTTCTTTTGGCTAGGCATTGCGGTATTGGTTGATTATTTTTAAGCAGTATGGATGTATTTTTTTTTTTTTTCTTTTTTTTTTTTTTTTAGATATCGGTTTGTAATATAATTTTCTATTACAAATTGCATTAGCTGTTGTGTTTTTTTGTTGTTTTTTTTCACACCGCCAGAATTATATTTTTTGCGTATGTGTTATATATATATATATATATAAAACAGGATTTGTCATTACCGGATATGAACCCTAGTAGGTTTAAAGTCCACTCAACTTTCTCTCTCGACTATTTCCGTGTGCGGTTCACCAGTTAAACCATATAATTTTTTTTTAAACGATGAAAAGGGGATACTTTACAATATTTTGAAATTCGAGATCCCTGAGCAAATGAAATGAACTGTTACTAACCCTACCAAAGGCCGATCTTTATCAGAATCTTTAACAAGGTGTCAGTGTGGTTATGGTAGAAGTGAAAAAAAGTTATCTCACTAGTTCCTTTCAGAGAACGAAGCAATTGATTCGAACAAGTACTGCTCTTAATTAAACCAACTGAAGGCAGTCATTAATATAAAGCCTCCAGAGTTCTTAGTGTAATATGTTTTTGAGAATTGCAAAAATGTCAAATCTATTTCTGGATAATTTAATCTTTTTCTGATGAAGTCGGAAATGTACATTAAGTGGTCTCTCAAGAAGTTTTTGTGTGGAAATAAACGTTTGATATCATTTCGTGCAAAATTGTATTTAAAAAAAAAAAAATGGTGACATCAAACTGTTTTGTGAAGATTTTTAAGTTAATAAACATTCTTGCAAGGTTAATGTTTAAGGCTCCCGAGTGACCATAGCTCATTTTCAACACGGTTGCCAACTGCATCTTCTGCAGTGGTAAGACTCTGTCCTCTTTAAAAAAAAAAAGTAGAGGGGTGACCTTAGCTATGATATTAAACTGCCTCTGGTGGAGAGGCTTCAGTTCTGGATTTTTTTTGGGGGGGGGGGTGAAGTTACTCCTTCATTGCCAGTACTTCCAGGTCCGCTCTGGCCCGAAGTAGTAGTGCCTGTCAGGATCCCATTAATAGGTCGAGTATATCTGTTTGAAAATTATTAATACTACATAGGAATACTTGAAATCATAACGCAATGCAAATTATTTGTATTTGATAGGAGTACTTGGTATCATATAACTCCGTGTAAACAAATGATTTTTAGATAAAAGTTCAACTGAAAAAAAAAAACAAATTACAATAAAATATCTAGAAAGGAATCAAATTTCGTTGTCTAAATTTCTGAGACGAAGGGTTTTCGGACTATTGTCTTCATCTTTATTTTTATTTTCACAACGTTTCGGCCGATATGTCCTCCGGCCTTCTTCAGGTGTTTGTCGAATTCGGGAACCTACACAGAACTTCGAACTACGTCCTTTATTTAATCCACGGGGGTTGCTTGCTCTGATTCCGTTAGCCACAACCGGGTACAAGTGTTAAGTATTCTTGTATTGTTACTCGCTTGCAGTCAGGATTGAACTTGCAACCTCCAGATGATAGTCTCCTTAGAAGCTTAGGGAACCAACGCCTATAACCATTACGCTATCTATCCAGGCGACCCCTGTGGATTCAATAAAGGACATAGTTCGAAGTTCTGTGTAGGTTCCAGAGCTCGACAAACACCTAAAGGCCGGAGGATATATCGGCCGAAACGTTGTGGAAATAACTGTAAAGATGAAGACAATATTCCGAAAGCCCTTAATGATAAGAATCAAATTTCGCCATTAAATAACCCATAAAGAGTTTATATGCAATTAAAGAAATGAACGAAACTAAGTATGGGTCAATTAGATCTGTTTGCAGATTATTTGGATTAGATAGGAATACTTAAAAACAACTGTCTGCTAATTATTGGTATTAAGTATAGTTAATTGAAGTTATAATTGTTTAAGGAAAATAATAAAAAACTACATAATTGGTTGCAAACTACTTGTATTTTAAACACTTAATATCGTATAACTGTGTAGAGTACCTCACATGATGTGATAACCAGCTAATATTAGATGATTAATGGTTGTAAGTTTCTATTCTCACAAAGCCTCTCTATATTTCTGACCTTGTGCCACAACTATCATATAACTGCGCAAAGAAATGAGACGGTAATTTTTTTAAAAATGCGATGAGACGATATACCGTTAAACAAAACAAAATTTCCTTTTCCTTTTTTCCCTCCCTTTTCTTTTTTAACCCCCACTTTTCCTTTTTTTATCCTCCCTTTTCTTCTTCTTTTCTTGTCCTCCCTTTTCTTCTTCTTTTCTTGTCCTCCCTTTTCTTCTTCTTTTCTTGTCCTCCATTTTCTTCTTCTTTTCTTGTCCTCCCTTTTCTTCTTCTTTTCTTGTCCTCCCTTTTCTTCTTCTTTTCTATCCTCCTTTTTCTTCTTTTTTTCTATCCTCCCTTTTCTTTTTTCTATCCTCCCTTTTCTTTTCTTTTTTTTTCTATCCTCCGTTTTCTTTTCTTTTTTTTCTATCCTCTTTTTTCTTTTCTTTTTTTCTATCCTCCTTTTTCTTTTCTTTTTTTCTATCCTCCCTTCTTTTCCCCTCCCTTTCCCTTTTTTTTATCCTCCCTTTTTCTCTTTTTTTTCTTTTCGTCAAATTTTGGCATTAAACCAAACCATTGCTTATTCTGCGTATATGAATACATATCTTTTAAATAAGTGTTTCTCCCCCCCTCCCGGTGGTGTTGGTGGGGGCATTGGGAAAAGTTATGTTTACTTTATACTTAATAAAACTATTTATTGTCAAATAAACTCTGAATACCCAAAGAGGATTTATAACTAAAAGTATGACGTATGAATATGTGCGTCGGTTACATAAAAAAACAACAAAACTTCATTATCTTAACTAAAATCCTTTGTTAAAAACATTAGCTAAGCTATACGGAAACACATTGGGTCAGACTGACGGGGAAATTAGGCAGTCAGATACAATGGTCTGTTTTTGAGAAATTAGCCCAGGATTGTGAACACGTGAGCATCGCAAATCATAGAATGATATAAACAAATGTTAAATTCCAGCACAATAAATCCAAATGTATATTAATGGTTGGGTTTTAGTATATTTAAAATATCGAAGTAAACACGGGAAGCTACATCAAGGTCTAGACTATATTCCTTATTTACAGTATTGCATCAATGTTGATTGTACTACAGTAGTTTTGAAAGTACTTGAATGTTTTCTTTGTCATATTTTGAAGAAATATTTTTGTTGGCTAGTTTAGGGGTCGTTCATTACTTGAGTATATAGGATATTTACCTGCTTGCTGGACATTTTTTTCTTTTTATAGAAACAATAGGATTTATTTGACTGCTCAGCTTTTGCTAATTTTCATAGCTCTTTCTTTGCTTTTTTGTGTGTGTGTGTGTGTGTGTGTGTGTGTGTGTGTGTGTGTGTGTGTGTGTGTGTGTGTGTGTGTGTGTGTGAACTGCATTCGGTGGTGAGGCTCCGGTTTTAAAGAATGTGGTAATCCCTATTAAGGTATTATCTACGGCTCAAATAGATCTGTTTGGCTATTATTAGTATTAGTTATATAGTATCAAGTATTTTTATCTATGTGCAAATTTATTTGTATTTGGGATGCTTCTAACACTGTCAGAAAAAGCTTGATGGGAACTATGCAAGAATGCTACATTTGTTTTGAACAAATCTGGGAAGCAGCATCTTGCAAAACAGAGGCTGTACGGTCAATCATCTTGTAAGCATCCAAATAAGACAAGCAAAACTTGTTGGCCTATTCTAGACTAGTATGGATAAACTCATAAGGAATATTCTTCTATGGATTCTGACTCCTGGACCCACCAATATTGCTTGATCAAAGAAAACTTATTTTCATTATCTTTGTGTGGACAGTGGATGGCATCTTGAGGACTTACCTAGAGCGATGGCTGACAGGGACAGATGGCAGGCCAAAGGAACCTATGCTGTCATCATGCCTTGATGAGGGATCCATGAAACTTGGAAGTCTGTGGTGGAACTGTTATTGTCCGAAAGGAACTGGGTTCAAATTCTGGACAGAGCTGTTTGCATTTCACTTCAGGCTACTGCCCTCAAGGGGATGGGAAGTCATTGCTTTTCCACCTCTCCTTGCTAAATAATGGTAGTGAATGGGCTTTTTAACCTTGGTAAGACATCCGATCTAGTGGAAGGAAGACAGTGAATTCAAATTGATGGTTCCCCACTTTAATAAATACTGTGTGTCATAGGTTGGGCAAATATATACTTTTCTTTGTGTGTGATATATATATTTATTTTTCTCCTGTTAATTTATTGAAATGTCCATCGTTCTAACAACACTTGTTTCACCATCTTAAAGTTCTGATGAACGTTTATTAAACTGAAAGATTTTAATGTTGACTTCCTTTATTATAAATTCATCACTTTTGGAGTGATTAGTTTTTCTGTTTTCTTCATACTTGAAACTATAAAACTGTGTGCTTTATTTGTATTAGATAGGAATACTTGAAACTATAAAACAGAATTATTTGTATTAGACAGGAATATTTGAAACCATAAAACTGCTTTCAAAAGAAGACTGACTTGGGCATTAGATGACCTAATAAAGTTTGAAATGTTATAAAACATTGTTTGGTTTCTTTATTTAATGGTATATCAATCTTTGTGGGTTATTTAATGCCAAATCCGTTGTAGAAAAACAGTAGTCGTACTACTTCATCCATAACTGAGGAGATAACGGGATTCATATCTTTCTCAAGGGTATTAGTCTGAAAGTGAATATAATAGTGCAGGTATGATGTTGCAATCCACCATGTTAGCCACCACGCTATGGGGACTTCCCTAGTGTGTGTGGGTGAGGTTTCAAACTACTGATCACCAGTATATTCATTAACAAAAGGGTGAACCAATAAGTCTCTAGTTGAATTTTAGTTTCAAATTTTCAATGCATCATATCCTGTCTATGTGAATAAAATTTGTCACTAAATTAAGTGCATAGACAGACTTTTATGTTAGAAAATGAATGTCATGTAAAATTTATATATTTATTTTATTTTAATTTTATTTTTTTTAAGTCTGTAATCTTATTGATGTGCATAATGTATTCATTTATCAACATAATCTCCTCTCTCGGCAAATGTGTGGTACTCAGAGCGGATCAGACCACTGTACTTATTGTAATCTATCATACCAACTTGCTAGCCATTACACTATGGTGAGGTACTCAATTTAGGCAATTATAACCAGAATAGATGTTTACTTATAGTAAAAGGGCTGACTTATAGTTCACCCAGTGAGAATTGAACTCGCTGACATTGGTTTGTGAGTCTAGCTTGCTAACCATTTATCATTATGAAGTACCTCTACAACTAAACAGAATTGTTATTTACTAATGATACTTAAGTTTTGACACAAGGCGAAAAGCATTGGGTAGTTGTAGTGATCTCCCAGACCAGCTCAATTACTATTATATAATGTTTTGATTATTTGATTGTAATCATAACTGTATTTTTGAAGTTTCCTTGCATTTTATTAAAAAAAAAATTACACTTAAAAAATGCCCAAGACGATGTTGTCAGACTGCCCTGTTGGTGGGGGTTTTGATATATTGACTGTATCCATCCATAGAGGGGTAAGACCCCCCCAAAGGAGTGTCCTGCATATGACATTCAACTGCATATGATGGTGAGGTTTAGGGAGTGGGAAGTAGCTTTCATTGGAATTACTTCTTAAAGAAATTCCACTTGTTTATATTTTATTTTTTAAATTGCACTCTTTGAAAAAAAATTTACATAAAAAAACTCTTTAAAAAAAAAAAAAAGACTCTTAGAAAAATATATCCATAACCATTTATCTGCACAATATGAAGCATTCTTGTCTAATACAAATAATTTTCACACATTTTTATTGTTTCAAGTATTCTTATCCAATACAAATAATTTATACACAATTGGGATATAAAGCATTCCAATCTAAAGCCTATAATCTTCAAACTGATCTATTAGAACCAAAGATTGAACCTGAACAGATCTTATATTGGTCAGAGTAGATAAGAGATTAATGGCAATGATTAGGTGATTCCACATTCTTGAGAGCTCCTGAAAATGAACTTCATCACCAGATGCAGTCTTGTGTCATAACCTTTTGGCGGTCTTGCTCTTCAGTAAGATATACAATCCAAACCCTGCTGACAAGTCATAAATATGTTGGCATTTGTCAATCTCTTTAGCCTTTCGCTGTATTTTATAACTTTGGCCTGGTCAGTTGGGGCTGCAAAATACATTGACTGCATCTCTGCAGAGGGATAAGATTTCCCCTATGATTGTCCTTGATATGACATTAAACAGTCTGATAGTGAGGTTCCAGTAATGCTGGACCTTTGGGGAATGTGGAGTACTCCCTCATTGTCATTGCTCCCAGGTCTTAGCTGGAGTGGTAGTACCAGATAGGGTCCTATCTATGGGTCAGATAGAACTGTTTGATCATTTGACTGTGTATAAACAAATGACTGGTGTTTAATTGAATTGTTAGTGATACATAGCCTAATGTTTTTAAGTATTGCTATGTGCAAACAAATAAACTATAGTAAATAGAATTATTCATATTATGTAGAAATAAGTGAACCCATTTAACTATGTGAAAAAGAATGAGCTCAGGCTCGTTTAAAAATGTTATCTACAAAACATGTTTAGAAATCATATATTTAATATATATGTATAAAACGGTTTTGGCATTAAATGACCTACAATGGTTGATATGCCATAAAACCAAACCAAATTTTGGTTTTACAAATATCTTTTTAAGTACCAGTATGTATTTTAAGTTTTTATTTATCCGATTTTTGTGCAGGTTGTATTGGTGATTGAGGAAAATGGTGGTCGGAGTAGTTGCTTGAAAAATTTGGGCTTAAAAACATATCATTATGGTTCAGTTGTGGAAAATTATTTTTGAAAGAAGGAAATTGAAAAGATAAGGAAATCTATTTTTGAAATATTGATGGAATACTTGACCAAATTTTCTAGACGATGTTGTCGGACTGCCCTGTTAGTGGGTTTTTTTGATATATTGACTGTATCCATCCGTAGAGGGGTAAGACCCCCTCCACAAAAAAAAGGAGTGTCCTGCATATGACATTCAACTGCATATGATGGTGAGGTTCCAGTTCTGGAGCTTTAGGGGGTGTGAAGTAGCTTTCATTGGAATTACTTCCCAGTCCACTTTGACCTATTAAGGTCCCATCATTGGTCAAATAAATGTTTCGAAAATTACTAGTATTGAATAGGTATACTTGATACCTTATAAAGTAAGTAAAGTTGGCGACCTTGATCGAGGGTGTCTTGAAGGCTCCCTTTTCAATAGCTACTACACCGAGGTGTAAGGAAGGGCGCTACTCCTTTCTCTGGATTGCTCCACTTTACCCTTGATACGTACCTTATAATGCTGAGTGTTAAGCAAGGAGGCATCAAAAACCATTTTTTGAGTCTTTGGTATAACTCGACCTGGGATAGAACCCTGGGCTTTTGGCGAACATTCTACCCGCTAGGCCAATAGACCGGTTCAAACTATAATGTATGCTAATTATTTGTTTCGACGTTAGTTGAAGATATAATTGTTTTACTAAGGATTATTATTATTATTATTAATTACTAAAATTCACGTGATTGTTTGCAAATTATTGGTATTAGATAGGAATATTAGTTTTCTGAATTTAGATTGGAATATTTAAAAGCATATAATCGTGAAAACAAATGATTATTATTTGTCTAAATTTCTGATCTGGAGCTTGATAATTATTACTTAGAATATTCGTAGTATTAACTTCATTTTTGTTATACTCGACGTTTCGGCCGATGTGTGTGGACTCCCGAGTCCGGCATGAAACGCCAGAAGACCGAAGGACATATCGACCGAAACGTTGAGAATAGCAATGAAGATATGAGATCAACAGTCCGAATATTTTTCGTAATACCAAATAATTATTAGATAGCAGGTGTTACTTAAAGCTGTATGACTCTGTATAAATTACCAGTATTTGGAATACTTGATACAATACAACGACAAATTATTTGTATTAAATAGGTTTAGTTTGGATTCTTTTTAATGGCATGTCAACTTCCGTGGGTTATCTAATGTAAAAGAACAGTTATAGTACTATTTAACCCATAGTTGAGGGAGATAAGAGAGGATTCATACATTTTTTCAAGGATATTCGTCCAAATGGGAATATAATAGCGCAACTGGAGATTGAACTCGCGAACTATGATTTCACAGTCCAGCTCGTTAGCCACTAAGCCAGGAAGACTCTTTCTCTTAGATAGGAATACTTGATTTCATGAGCTCGTGTATACAAATGATTATAGACCAAAAATATACTTAAAAAATGCAATGGAACTTTGAAAATATAGTTATTAAAATCAAAGCTTTACAAAGAATCGCATTTCGGTTTTAAATAACCCATGAAGTGTTGATACGCCATTAAACAAATTAGTAAAACTTATGACTTATGTCATGTGTTCTTCCAACTTAATGATTAATGAGTATTTCTACTTGGTGTTAAGAAAATGCAAGAAGAAAAAAGATTTTAATCTTATCTGAAAGTTGCCACTGAGATTATATGCAGCCTTTTCTCTTTAAAACGTGTTTAAGTAGGACAGACGCTTCGTATTTGCCTATTCTATCTTAGATCAGTTTGAGTCATTGGATATGGTTGGAAGCCACTGTATCGATCCCAACTGCCTGCCCTATTTAAACACACGTGTGCAATATATAATTGGCATAATGGTTAATGTTTGCCAATGGTCCGGGAAACCGGGGTTCAATCCTAGGTCGAGTCATACCAAAGACTCAAAAAATGGTACTTGATGCCGCCTTGCTTAACACTCACCATTATAAGGTACGGATGAAGAGTAAGTGGTGCAATCCAGGGAAAGTAGTAGCGCCCTCTCCTCTGCACCTTAGTGTTGAAGCTATTGAAAAGGGAGCTTTCGGATCGCCCTTGACGACGGTCGGCCAACTTATATGTAAAATCTCAATCTTTTGTTCTCTAAGAGAAGCTAATGCAAGTATAAGTAGTCATGGATGAAATGAAAGATGATTGGAAAGTAATTCCTATGTCTTATTTCTCTTGCTTTTTATTCAAAAAAATCAAACTTGGATTATTAATCTATTACAACCTTAAAAGAAACATTGTGGATTATAAAGAAACGACTTTCATTGAGATTTGAACTTGTATTCTTTATCTTTGAAATCTTATCTCACCAAAACTCTCATATTAGGCGTCATGGAGGAAATGCAGAAACAGTTCCGATAAACCTTCATCGCTCCATTCTTTTCCTTGAGGCGTTTGTAGTGTAATGGTTATCATCGTAGGAAATTAATACGGTGACCAGAGTTCCAATCCTAGACGAGAGTATTTGCATTTCACATAGCGCTAATACCCTTGGGGAAAGGTATGAATCCAACTACTCTCTCAAGCTATTGGTAAATTGTTAGGCTGGCTCTGCTCTTTAACATTGGAGTGGCAACCAGTCTAGGAGAAGGAAAACTGAATTCAAACCTGTTAAAATCTGCTTAAAATTGACCTTAAGTAGCATCTTGTGTGTGTGTGTGTGTGTATATATATATATATATATATATATATATATATATATATATATATATATATATATATATATATATATATATATATAAATTTCTCCGTTATGCTGGCATAAACTGTCTTTCAGCTTTTAGGAGAAGGAAGAATCCGAATTCAAACTACCTATATATTGTTTAATAATTGACCTTGTGTCAGACACTACCCGTGGTATAGGGCATGCGTAAATTCATGCCTGTCTAGAAATTCAACGTTCAAATTGCTACATTTCATCTGGGTGTGGACACTAAGTAAGTAAAAGTAAAGTTGGCGACTGTAGTCGTGTGTGACCAGAAGGCTCCATTTTCAATAGCTACTACACCAAGGTGTAGGGGAGGGCGCTACTCCTTTCCCTGGATTGCTCCACTTTACCCTTGATACGTACCTTATATTGCTGATTGTTAAGCAAGGATGTATCAAGTACCATTTTTAAAGTCTTTGATATGACGCGACCTGGGATTGAACCTAGGTCTCCTGGACCATTGGCGAACACTCTACCCACTAGGCCATTGAGCTGGTTAGTTGGCCAATGTTTCACTTTTAAGGGTGAAACGTTACTCTTTCAAATTAATCACCTCACACTTATTAACACGTATTCTTTGATTCCTTATTCCATGTAAAGTAAAAGTAAAGTTAGCGACCATAGTCGAGGGTGACCCGAAGGCTCCCTTTTCGATAGCTACTACACCAAGGTGTAGGGGAGGGCGCTACTCCATTCCCAGGATTGCTCCACTTTACCCTTGAACCGTACCTTATAATGCTGAGTGTTAAGCAAGGTGGTATCAAGTACCATTTTTAAAGTCTTTGGTATGACTCGACCTGGGATTGAACCCAGGTCTCCCGGGCCATTGGCGAACACTCTAACCGCTGGGCCAATGTCTGGGGTTGTAGAAAACGCCGATTGCATTTCTGCAGAAAGATAAGAATCTTCTCTCACTCAACAAGTGTCCTAAATATGACACTAAAACATTTGATACTGAGGCTTCAGTCCTGGAGCTTTGCAAAACATGGAATACTCCTTCATTGCCATCACTCCCAGATCCACTGACCGAGAGTTGTATCTTAAGGTTCTGTCTATAGGTCAAATATAACTGTTTAACCATTTAAATGTATATAAACAAGTGACCTATAATAGAATATAACCAATGACTCAGTTGGCTGGGGCTATAAAATACACTGACTGCATCTCTGCAGAGGAGAAAGATCCCCCTCCAAACAAGTGTCCTGGTATATGACTCTAAACAGTCTGATTGTGAAACTCCAGTAATGCTGAAGCTTTGGGGAATACGGAGTACCCCTTCATTGCCATTGCTTCCAGGTCCACTCTGGCCCGGAGTAGTAACACCTGATAGGGTCCTATCTATGGGTCAAATAGAACTAAACTGTGTGCTTCTGCTAAACTGAATTGTTATAAATAGAACTGTGTGATCGTTTAACTGTGGGTTAACAAATGACTTTAATTGAATTGTTAGTGATACATAGCAATACTGTGAACCATTTAACTTTGTTGACTTAACTGAATAGTTTGAAATAGAACTTTTTAGAGATTTAAAATGCGTACTTACGCTAAATTGTATTGGTTGAAATGGAATTGTTTGTGTATAAAAATGGATTTGGCATTAAATACCCGTCCAAACGAGTGTCCTGAATATGAAATTAAACCATCTGATGGTGAGGCTCCAGTAATGCTGGAGCTTTGGGGAATGTGGAGTCCCCATTCATTGTCATCGCTTCCAGGTCCACTCTGGTAGCACCTGAAAGGGTCCGATCTATGGATCAAATAGAAGTTTGATCATTTAATTGTTTGTTAACGAATAACTGTTTAATTATATTGTTAGTGATACATAGCAATACTTGAAACCATTTCACTTAGTTGACTTATGCTAAACTGAATTGTTTGAAATACAACTGTTTTATCATTTAACTGTGTGTAAACAAATGACTGTTTAATCGAATTGTTAGTGATATATAGCAATACTGGGAACTATTTAAATTTATTGACTTAGATCATATATATGTATAAAGAATTTGGCATTAAATAACCTACAATGGTTGATATGCCATAAAACCTAATCTAACCAACCAACCAATCCTTGAACAAGAACTTGTCATCTTAAACTAAAACTTGATTTATCAAAAGTAAAACTTAGTTTTCAATTCATTATAGATCTGTAAGTTAATACACCCACTTCAATAATTTTTTTTCATCTTGGACAAGCATTATTTTTATCTTCTGTACAGGTATACCTCAGCTTACGTCGGTAATTCGTTCCAGCAGTGGCGACTTAAGTCGAATTTACTTGTCTCTTGACTAAACCATAAATAACCATTCCCAGTTGTGTATTTTATTTATTAATGCGTTTTTAATAATCTATCATCAGCAAGAATGTATTTTAAACTTACAAACAGGCAAGTTTTGAATTTTAACTTAGTACAGAAAAAAAGTTATCTAAATTTACGAATACATGTACGTACATACTTGTAGATGTTTACAATTTGGCGATCTTTGCGGAATCTTTATTTGTGAATGTGGTTTGCTCTCAGACACAAGATAAAATGAGCTCTAAAAGACCGCTAAATAAGAACATAGTCACAGATGTTTTCATATTTCGATCTCTAGGTTTTATGATTATTTTAACATTTACCGAAAACGTATTTTAATGATTTTATGTGCTTTTTAATACTTTTTCTAGTGATATTACGACTTGAATATTTGTGGCAGACTAACGTAAGTCGAATAAAATGACTTAAACTTGATTTTTATTTTTCCATATTTTTTTTGGAAAACGACATTTAATCGAGAACGATTTAACTCGAGGTGTACCTGTATAGTACAATATCTAGTGCACATGCCATGATATAAGCCACATTTGATAAGTTCTTAATAACTTCACCGTGGAGTTAAAAGTACGAATGTTAAATTTAAAAAAATACATTTTAATTATATTTTCTTTTTTTAAATTAAAAAAAAATTTTTTCTTTAAGAAAATATTCCTATGTAAAAACTCTAGGGAAAATCTTGTGAATTTACCAACATATATTCAACATAAATCTCTTCTAAATATTCTTTAAATATTTTCTAATCGTGGTTGTCAGGTTTTTGTTGATTTAACTCTAAAGAACCATGGACGCTTTGGGTGGTGTATTGGTTAGCAAGTTGGACTAGCAACCCTTCACAAGTTAGTTTGAGTCTCATAGCGTGCCCTATTCGTGCGGCTTTACGCCACATCTAAGCAAAAGGCATAGTAAATTATAACTCTCTAAAAAATTAACCTGAGAAAAGGAAAACTCTCAGTTTAAAACCCTGACAGACACAGCTCCAGACGATTTTTTTTTCATCGCTGTTCCGGAAAACAGTCCGATTGTTTTTCTTATTCATCGTTTTTAGTAGCATAATGAAAACTCCATTTAAAACTGTCAGGAAACATTAATTTGGTCTATTTCGTCTTGAATTTGTAGACTTAATGTGTTTTTTTTTTCTCTTAAGTTTTTTTTAATAGGGAAAAATAGCTCGAGTGAAAAATTAAGGCAAATTTTCAATTCATTGAAGAAAATTCGAAACAAATATATCTAATTGATGATGGAAAAAGTACTGAGCTTAAGAAATGAAATGAAACTTTATTATCATGGTTTTATACTAGTTCAGGTCAAAGCTATAGAACAGTACCCCCCCCGCCGAGATCGTTACCCCCCACACACACCTGCTGAGATCGTTATCCGTTAACGAGTGAAAAAAAATCCGAAGACTCTTCATCCTTTAATAATGGTTACTTTTTTTTTTTTTTTTTTTTTTTTTTTAAATTGACTGTCACGTGGTGTATTCCCGACAAGGAAGGGGAGCTCCATGTCTCTTATGAATATTCTAGTATCTCCAGTCCACCGTTAATCTCGAGCTTTGCTGGCAGGATTTGACACAAGATCTTTTTTTATAGGGGAAGGGGAGATCTGGCACGAGGCTGGTCATAGGATCTCTTGGTACAATGGGAATTATACTAGCCTTTGCTAAGTCTCCTGGCACGTATGACCTTGCTAGTCATAGATTCATTAGACCCGAAGGTCTAGTACAATGTGAATCTATGCTTTTCATTGATACTCTGATCTCAGGAGAGTGGCAATAACAGAAACCGGAGGCCCTAAGGCAGTTTGATGATTCCTTCAACAGCATTAATGCTGGGTGGGTGGCTATCGTACTGGACTGCGACATCGTAGTTAGTTCGAATTCCAGTTTAACTATTGCACTCACTTTCGGACTAATACCTTTGGGAATGGTATGCCCCCCCCCCCAGAATCTATGGGTTAAATTTTACCACTACTGTTCTTCTACAAGAATGGATTTGGCATTAAATAACCATGAAATTTGATAAGAAACCAAACCTAACACTAATGCCATGTGAAAGGCAAGGCGCTATACTTAGCCTTTCACTCTAACAGCATTTGTTGTAAAGAGGGGATACCTACAGCATGGGCAACTGATAGTTTTCCATTCAATCTTGCCCCTCCCCAGGCCTGTCAAAAGATCAAATGCTGATCCATAGTTTTAGAAGATTGATGGATTCCGTTAAAAAGAAAAAGATTAGATATAATCATCTTCACACTTCTTCGATGAAGTATTGTCAATAATTAATCAATTTTTGACTAGAATGAATATTTATTTTGTCTTATTTCTGTTGCAATTCTAAATAATTGTGTTGAACTAATACGGTTGTGAGGCCGAAATGCCTCCGACATTTTTGAATGTTGAATCTGTAATAGCTACAATGATCTTTTCGTGCTCATTTCATGTTACATCGTAATAATGCTGTTTTGGATAGAAAATCGATTCTGGGATGGGTTGAAAATTATATCCAGAACAGCATATCTCCAACATAACATGCTTGTATCTGGTGGAGAAAAGGACTAACAATCCAGCTCAAAATGGACCTGGGAGTAATGGAAATAAAGGAATGACGCCACAATTCCCGAAGCTCCAGAAATAGAATCTCAACTCTGGATGTAGTTTCATGCCATATTCAGAACCCTCTTTTTTTGGGGGGGGTGAGGGTGAGGGAATTCTATCCTGTCGGGGATGCAGTCCGCTTATTCTAGGCTCTACCAACATAATGCAAAAATTATATAGCTGTCTCAACTCAAAGGATGCTTAAATAGAGCTAGCGCATGATGTAGTCATTTCAACTGATTAAATCCTCTTATTTCCGAATATGGTGGTGTCATATAATTGATGTTGTCACCTAACAAAAAGGTTACTGAATGAGATATAACCAAAACGGAGGTTGGAAATGAAAGTCTTTATAACACTAACAAAATACAATACTCGCCAGGTACGTGAAGGTACCCACTGCTTGTGTTGAGTACTTTGTATATTTCCTTTATTTGTCGTACGTGCCACCAACTGGACGAGTTTGGCACAAGGCCTTTTTTTTTTTAATTAGGTCGGTCCAAAAATGCCACGGACTCCGTCGGCATTCCCCTAAAAAGGTGTGCCTCAGGCGCTAGGTGATTAACCTAGCCTCTCTGAGGAGAGTTAGAGCCTGGGGAGACGGCTACCTGAGGCTTGAGGAGGGTCGGCCGCATGACGTGAATGCTGGGCCTCTCCAGCAGCCTGGACCAAGTGAAATGCCTCCACCAGAAGCAGTTGGGATATGTTCACCACCCAGTTCTCACAATAGTGTCCTACGTATTTATCCGGAATGAGACCTACCCATTAATGTTCATTGGTAGGATATATAACAGTAGCATAAATTGCTTTTTATAAAATATTTTCGTTCTTACGATATCACCGAGTTTTTTTGGTTTTTATATTAGTGTGGGAAGACCCGATCCATTTAAATGTCTGATTTTGGACCCTCTTGATAAAGATCTTCCCCGCCTCCTACAAGCAAAGTTTTTCGGATATGCTGGAATTAAATTTTCGATAAACCTCTAGCATTCGACTTCAACGGGAAATATATCGGTAGTTCAGCTATTTTTACTTTTTGATATTACACCTTATTCTTGTAGATCTTCGTACTTTCCGGCTTATCCTGATATGGACAGTTTATATTTTCCTCCAAATAAACCGTTACTTCAATAATGAAAATACTTTTTGATTTAATGAATGTTAACTATCAAGCTTTGTTGTGATCAGTTATTTCGGCTGGAAAAGCGAGGTTTGGTTTCTTTGTTTAATGGCATATCAACTTTTGTAGGTTATTTAATGCCAAAGCCATTCTCCTTGAAGAACTGTAGTGGTACTATTTAACCCATAGCTGGGAGGATAAGGGGGTTCATACCTTTCCCAAGGGTATTTGCCCGAAAGTGAACGTAATAGCGCGACTGGAGTACGAACTCGCGTACTACGATTCCACAGTCCATCGTTTTAACCATTACACCACGAGGACACCCCCTGGAAAAGCGAGGTGACATTCCATTTCTTCAGCGATGTTCCAGTAACTCCTAGACTATTTTTCTTTAACTGGGAGGGGAGTCCCTGTTATCTAGTGGACTGCGACATTGTAGTTAGCGAGTTCGAACCCCAGTCGCGCGATTACATTCACTTTCAGACTGATATCCTTGCATAAGGTATTATTAATCCCCTTATGCTATGTGTAGAATAAAAAAAAACACAAATGTAATTGTAGATTGTGATAATGAACTGGCAATATCTGGCATCTGTTTGTCATCCTCATCTATGGGTTAGAAAGTACCACTACTATCCTTTTACAAGGATAACTTAGGCATTACATAACCCTTGAAAGCTGATATGCCATTAAAAAAGTGAAACCAAACCTTCATTTACAGAATTATTTATTTTTGGATATATTAAGACGAAAAAGAATTCCTTTCAAATTTGTAATTCCATGATAAATTTATTTCGAATCACAGGTGTTGTTGGGACCTCCTCAGATGGAAAACTGTTATATATCTGAATATAAATCATCATTAACGGTCACATTTCTTCCGACAAAAAGAATTCATAAATTATATATATATATGTGTGTGTGTGTGTGTGTTATTTTTACGGTGGAAATATAACTGTATCTTTTTTTTTTTTTTCTACACACCAATTACCTATAATTTAAGATATTGCTGTGATCTAAAATGGTGTGATCCAACAAATTATATCAGTAACCTAAATATCAAATAAGTATTTGATTCCCAATTAAGGTATATGTTACAGTAAATATTAAAATACATAATTTTTATAAACTTGCGATTTAAACATAATTTGATATAAATTTAAATGTCTTTACCAAATATAAATAACAATACTTTACGATAGTATAAGACCACAAAAAGTACGTAAGTTTCAATTTATATTTATACTAAAATATTTATATATTTGCTTGCCGTTTGCATTGAACACTCCGTCAGAAATTCTATAAGATATAGTGCATATTCTCTTGAATAATTCCATTTTAGTCTAATTCTTAGACTATATTTCCTTGGCTATATACCCACACGCATATATATATATATATATATACACACACACACACACACACTGGCATTTCGAATATTTTGAATCATACTTATTTTATTTGGTCTCAGTGTATTTTACTGTAAACTTAAATAATATACCATCCCATCTAGGTGGGGTTGGGCTTAGAATACAGTGACGGTATCTCCTGCATGGGGATAAGCCTCACCCCACAAAAAGAGGTACCTTGAGTATGACAAACTGCATTTGATGGTGGGGCTCCAGTTCTGGACGTCTGAAGAGTGTGGAGTACCCCTTCATTACCATTACTTTCGGCTTTACTCTGAGCCGGATTGATAGTATCTGTTAAGTCTCATCTCAAGGTTAAATGTTTTTACAATTCACTAAATATTTTCCTTTTTAAAGTATTTTCTTGTTTTGGATGTTAAAAAAAAAAAAAAGTCCTTCCATCGATACAACTAAGGCTCTACCATTTTTGGCCTGATTTTAACCTATTTTTCAAGAAGTGTTTGGATCCTGCCTGAAAAGGATTTTAAACATTTCCGATTTAATCTCCCACCTCTTTGTTTTACTGCCCACCTCCCTCCTAGGATCTTTTAACCCACTCTCCTTGTAATCTTTTAGAAGTAAATGACTCTTTACTTTTCCCTCCTCTCTATTGATACCAAAAGGAATCTATTTCATTTTGATGGCTAATGTAAAAGAAAAGAAAAGCATGGGTTGGAAACTTTTTAAAAAGATAGGGGTAAGTAAAGTAAAGTTGGCGACCATAGTCGAGGGTAACCCGAAGGCTCCCTTTTCGATAGCTACTACACCAATGTGTAGGGGAGGGCGCTACTCCTTTCCTGGATTGCTCTACTTTACCCTTGATCCGTACCTTATAATGCTGAGTGCTAAGCAAGGAAGCATCAAGTACCATTTTTTGAGTCTTTGGTATGACTCGACCTGGGATTGAACCCAGGTCTCCCGGGCCATTGGCGAACACTCTAACCCCCTAGGCCAAGTGATATATAATATATAAATTCTGTTGGGTGAAAAAAATTTTGTTAAAAAAACATACACATGCTACTTGAAAATAATCAAGCAGCATGTATGTCTTGTCAAAAAAAAAAAAAAAACACCGACAGAATTACCTTAGCTAAAACGTAATAAAATGCTCAATACATGAGATGAAAATAATTCCTACATGGCCAAGAGCGAGTCTACCTAGGTTTCACTGGGAATCCGTTTGGTAAAACGTAGGTAGACTTGTTCTTCGTGGCCATGTATGAATTATATATTTATGTTTGGCATTGAATTACCTACAATGGTTGATATACCATAAAAGTAAACCAATGGAATTACTGAACAGATTAAAAACAGATAAAATATATTTTTTTAAAACGCGAATAATTATCCTAAACTTTATTAAAAGCTACCTCGTCTTTCATTTTTTTTTTTTTTTTTTTATCTATGACCATCTGACAAATCGGTAGGTAGTGTTAGTTAATTGGGCTCTTTTAAAGCCGTTGTTTGCTTTAAAAACTTTCCTATCAGTCAAACATCAATCATTGTGACATGTTTGATGACCACAAAATTAGCGTTAACAGCTTCCCTTTTCCCTTTTTGTTGTTCGAAGATCAAAAGGATAAAAAGTCAATGTTATTGTTTTTGTGTTATCTTATTTTTTTTTAACTTAGTATCATTCCCCCACTTCCAATGTATCATTTTTATCTGTTCTGAAATAGTCTTCATTGGAAGTCGACGGTTTCTTTATACTGAATTTTTAAAACTATCAATTTGTAGCAGACCACTACTATTGGCCGCAATGAAATTAAATATGGGGAAGGGAAAACAATTGTGTAGCACTGTCCGTATTCCTATGTTCAGTGGGGTATTGTCTATTTTTTTTCTCTCTCCTCGTTTTTTTTTTTTTTTTTTTTTTTTTTTTTTTTTTTTTTTTTTTTTTCCCTATTTTTCTTTTTCTTTCTACTCCTCTTGTAGTTTTTTTTTCTAGCTTTCTCTACTTTTTTATTTTTTTATTTATTGACAGGAATGCAATAAGTGCAAGTGGTCACTTAAGACGGGTGCATTTAAAATTTTGCTTAATTGATTCATTTTTAGAACTAACAAACCTTTCAATTCGTCATTGATTAATTAAAAACATCTGCTTTGCTTTTGAAAAACCTCGTGTCTTCTCCTTGTGTACATCTAATTTTGTTAATCTTCTTAAAGGATTAAATAAAAAATACTTCACCTTATTTGTTTGAATGTTGTCTATATAACAAACAAGCAATGTCGGTAAAACATCTACTGTTTATTATACTGAATCTTGGTGCACCTGTTCTTTTGTCTAAATCAACTACTTGCTCTTTTGTTTCTTAAGAGAGACTCTCTCTCTCTCTCTCTCTCTCTCATTTACCACAAAAAAAGGGCACTGTTCTTTGAGAAATAAAGAAGACGGTTTGGAAAATTAGATTGGTCTTTCGCTGCAGGAAGGTTATCAGGAAGCGAATGACTTTATTGAATAAAATCCTGACACGAGACTAAGGCATAAACATGTCGGTCTGGACCCCCCCCCCCCCGACAACTGTCATTTTTCTTTTATTTTCTATTTTCTTTCTTTCTTTTTCGGGTTAAAAATATTTGTTTTATTTTTCCAAACTTCTGTGCTCGTAAACTTGTGAAAATTATTTATCTTTTTCTTTTTAATTTTTTTGAAAAATTTGAATTTCTTTTATTTATTCATTTATTTTATTTTTATTTTATTAGACGACTTTTGAACCTGTTAGGTTTCTGTTAGAGCAGTGGTCCATGATGATATTGATACTTCTATTTAGGAATGAGTGAAGGATTCTAATTAGCATTTTATAGTTGCTTAAATAATATTACTAATATTTTGTGGGCGGGCGAGTATGCACTGGTGTTTTTTGCGGTCCTACTTTTGAACAATCTATTTCATAGGAACCATGTCTTTTGCCTGTTTGTGTAGTAAAAAAAAATCTATACTCCTTAAGTTTTTTTACATCAGTTTTAGCTGATGGTCTTTCACTGAAGTTTGAGTGACAGCAAGTCTCCATAACTCTTCTCAGTATTCTGGCCGTTGTCAGTAATGTTGTAGTTTGGATGATCTCCATTTGTCCTCTTATTTCCAAGTCCTCTAGTCCTTTTACTAATCTTTTTGTGACTGTACCAAGAGCACCAATTATAATTGGTATAAACGTCACTCTCGTGTTCCACAGCTTTTTCATTACCCTAGCAAGGTCGAAATACTTATCCTTCTTTTCACATTCATTCAATTTTACTCTGTGGTTCGCCGGAACAGCCAAGTCCACAATTCTGCAATTTAATAATAATAATAATAATAATAATAATATCTGGTCGTCTGGCCGAGATTTGGCGATCCATTCGTATCTCAAAATCCCAGAGGAGTTGGTGCGTCTCATTCTCTCGTACAGATTCTGGGTTGTTCATATGGTCAAACTTCAACTTCTTGCACAATTCCCAGTGGATCACCTTGCCCACCCAGTCGTGCCTAGTCTTATATTCTTTCTGTGCTAATTTGCTGCATTCGTTTATGTGATTGATAGTTTCGTCCTTTTCTTAGCCACGTCCATGTTTTCTCGTGTAAGATATCACTTTTTAGTCGCTTAAAACGTCCATAGTTGTTCTTCCCACCTTTGTTTTCTGGTTATTGTCATTCTGCAGGTCCTCGTGTCATTAGTATTGTTTCTGGTGGTTGTAATCAGTCTTCCTCCGCACTTTTTTTATGTTGTATTTGAGTCGTATTGATGCGTCAATACTGTCTTCAATGCTGGCAACTCCTCTTTATCCCTCTCTTTTTGACACACATAGTCTGTCAACGTCATCTCTGGGCTATATGGTCATTAGTTTTCTTGTCTGGTCCATTTGTTTTAAGTTCTTCTCTGGTTCACTTCAAGAATGGTCCCGAGTATCTTACCAGTGGGACAGCCCAGGTATTTATCCCTTTGACAAGGTTCCTGCTATAGAATTTTCTCTTGAGTAATATTCTGGCTCTTCTGTGATACCCTTTTTAAAAAAAATTTTTTAATTTCCTACTGTTTGATGGTGTCAGCTTCAATATCTGCAAGTATTTGTAGGTTTCCTTTTCTTTGAGTGTTCTGATTACTTTATTTAGTAGTTCAACTCCTTCCATCATGTGTTTTTTTTCCACTTTTCATTACTATCATGGTGCATTTTTCTATGCCAAATTCCATTCCTATAGCTTGACTGTATATTCTCAGTTTGTGTTAGGGTTTCCAGTTTTGACAAAAAGTTTGATGTTGTCCATGTACATCAAGTGATTAATCTTTTCCTGCAATATACTGAGTTTGTATCCAGCTGTGCATTTCCTAAGGATGTGGTTAAGTGGCATCATGGCTATCACAAATTGTAATGGTGATAGTGCATCTCCCTGGAATATACCTCGTTGGATCTTTACCTCTGATCCTATTTACCAACCCCTCCGCTCGGGCAGGATATGACACAAGGTCAATTTTTTAAGCAGAGTTTAACAGGTTTGAATTCAGTTTTCCTTCTCCTAGACTAGTTGCCTCACCAAGGCTGAAGAACCTAGTCTGTCCTACTATTTACCCATAACTGGAGGAAGAATAATTGGATTCATACCTTTCCTAAGGGTATTAGTGCTATGTGAAATGCAATCAGTCTCATCCAGGATTTGAACTCGTGTAACCTTGTCCAATTCCTACGACGATAACCATTACTCCACGGGCACCTCCATAAAGGTCTTTACCTCTGATAAACTTTGTCCTCTTGCTGTCAATTCCACTGTCCAGGTTTGCATGGTCTTCTCAATAAACTGTACAATTTGGTCGGGTATTTTATACATTTTGAGACTGTGTACTATCTAGCTTTAGGGGACCATATCATCAGCTTTTTTGTAGTCGATCCAGGCCATAGCTAGATTTTTTTTTTTGAAGATGTGTTGATCTAAGATATATACATAGTAGTTCTTCTATGCCTCTGGTTCTCTTGCGGCATCCTTTCTGTTTGTCGGGGAAGATTCCACGGCTTATCAATGAGTAGTAGATCTTCTTGATTTGTGGCATTAGTATTTTCCACATCATCGGTATGCACATTTTGAACCTATAGTTGGTTGAGGAAGTTCCTTGTGGGGGGGGCTTTTTTTGGGTTAGAGTGGTCTTCCCTTTGTTCATCCATTCAGGTATCACAGCTTTCTGTATGCATTTATTCATTTCAGTTATAAGTCTGTCATGTATGGAGGTGAACTTTTTAAACCAAAATCTGTGTATGTCATCAAGGCCAAGGATTTTTCTAGTTTGCTATCTTTTTAAGTAATGCCTTTAGCCTGTCGGAGTGTACGTTTACCTAAGGGCCTTCTTTGAGCATTTGCAACTGTTTCCTTGATGATGATTGACTTTTTTTTTTTTTTATTTTTTTTTTTATTTACTTTAAACTTATATTTTGCTTTCATTGTGTTTTAGATAAAAGTATTAGTTGCTAACTTTAGTTCAACACCAGCTGACTTAGTTAAGATTAGACTCTATACAATAGTACTAATACTTGAAGTCGAAAAGTTTTGGTAAACGGGCTAAAGGCTGAGAAATGCCAACCATGTAAAAATTTACAGAATTTTTTTTTTACAAACGAGTAAAACATGGGTTTGTCCCTATGATAATGAGTGGAAATGCACTAATTCTCCGGTAAAGAAAGGGTCTCAGACGCAGCAGTTAAAGTTAATATTGACAGTGTTCTGAAAGGAGCCATCATTATTGATTTCCTTGGAAAAAGAGCAACTGAAAGGTTTCTTATTGTGAACTGCTTTGGCAAATTTCAACTTATTTATTGAATGATGCTTGGAAAAAAAAAGTACACAAATAAGGGTACAGTTTAGCAGTGATTTTTTTTTTTTTTTTTTTTTTTTTTTTTTTTTTTGTAAACTGAGCATAAGATTTCTTAACATGAAACTTAGATTGTAATTCAGTCTCCTATTTGAGAGCCATTTTACTCTGTTTGACTGCTCACCCAGTTGGCTGGGGCTGTAGAATACACGCACTGCATCTCTGCAGAAGGAGTAAGACTCCACCTCTAAACAAGTGTCTGGGATATAACATCAAACAATCTGATGGTGAGGCTCCAGTAATGCTGGAGCTTTGGGGAATGTAGAGTACTCCTTCATTGCAATCGTGCTCAGAATTTTGATCATTTGTGTGTAAACAAATAACTGTTTAATTGAATAGTTAGTGATACATAGCAATACTTTAAACCATTTAACTTGGCTGATTTTTGCTAAATTGAATTGTTTGAAATAGAATTGTTTGATCATTTAACTGTGTAAACAAGACTGGTGTTTAATTGAATTGTTGGTTGGTTTTTATAGCATATCAACCTTTGTAGGATATTTAATGCTAAATCTATTTCTATACAAATAATCCATTTTATTTCAAACACGGAGACACGCTAGCCCCATACCTCTTTATCATCTGTCCTGAGGCTGATGGACAAATTCACCTACCTAGGAAGTAGCGTCTCATCAACTGAAAACGACATCGACACACGACTGACGAAAGCATGGACGGCTATAGATAGGCTCTCAATCATATGGAAATCAGACCTGACCGATAAAATGAAACGCAGTTTCTTCCAGGCAGCAATTGTATTGATACTGCTATATGGATGCACTACATGGAAGCTAACTAAACGGCTGGAGAAGAAACTTGACAGCAACTACACAAGAATGTTGAGAGCAATATTGAACAAGTCCTGGTGACAACACCCCACGAGACACCAACTATACGGACACTTGCCTCCCATCACGAAAACTATACAAGTTAGACGAACCAGACATGCAGGACACTGCTGGAGAAGCAAGGACGAGCTCGTAAGTGATGTACTCCTATGGACCCCCCACATATGGCCAAGCAAAAGCAGGACAACCAGCCCGAACTTACATACAGCAGCTATGTAAGGACACAGGATGTAACACAGAAGACCTGCCGGAGGTGATGAATGATAGGGAGAAGTGGCGAGAGAGGGTCAGGGATATCCATGCTGGCGGCACGACATGAGGATGATGATAGTTTAATTTTCTAAAACATTTCTATTTCAAATTATTCAGTTTAGTCAAACAGTTCTAATTCCAACAATTTAGTTTTGCATAAGTATGCAATTTAGTTCTATTCCAATCCAGAGAGGACCTGGGAGTGATGGCAATGAAGCGGTGCTCCACATTCCCCAAAGCTCCTGCATCACTGGTAACTCACCATCAGATTGTTTAGTGTCATATCCAAGTCACTTATTGGAGGTGGGAGTCTTACACCCTTTGCAGAGGTGCAGTGTGCAGTCCGTGTATTCTACAGCCCCAGCCGACTAGGCAATTGAATTGTTAGTGACACATAGCAATACTTGGAACTATTTAACTTTATTGACTGATATCATATATGAATAAACCAGATTTGGCATTAAATAACCTGTAATGGTTGATATACCATAAAACCATGCCAAACCAATCTGTTTAATTGCTACCCTCCCTCCTAAGAAAAAAATTTCCCATAGAAATAATGGTCATTTGCATACAAAGCAAATGACACTACATTGGAAATCTTTCATACAAAAGTAGATGCCTTTTAATTGTTTAAGTAAGACTTTTAGAAACTTTTTTGTATCACACAAGTTTCTCTTCTAATATTTTTTTCGTAATGGAAATAATCATATTAGATATGTCCTTATCAAGGTGTACCTACAGCACTGGTTCTATAGCGCTATCAGCTATTGCTCTTGGCGAGTCGTCTAGATGGTACCCAGTGTCTGCACAGCTGATGAATGTAAGTTTTTATTGGTCAAACAACACTAGTGTATCCATATGTGGGAGTCCATTGGAGAATTTTGCTTATGAGTTCATTGATACTAGGTCAATTTTTAACTGGAATAAGTGGTTTTGGATGGTAGGTCTGTTTACAATATAAATTCAATGTCAAAACAATCTCTGATTTTCCATCAAAGTGGACCTCTGAAAATTAAGAAAAAACTGAAAAGATGATACTCATTGAAGCTGGTGATCATTTCGACATTGTATTCCTACTGTAAATAGGACCTCCTCATCTATAACCATAGGAAATCAGATTTTTTTTTTTTTTTCAAATCTGACAAATTGTTTGAATAGAGGAAGCTCTTCTAAACAGAAATATAAATCAGTATAAATTAGCCCCGCCCCCAATTGATTTAGAAGTGTTGTAATTTCCATTTATTATATTCTGACAATGATGTAAATAAACATTGAAATATCAAAAACTATTTAATTAGATATTATTCTCTAGCAATTAATTTTGAATTACCTTCTTTTTATGCCTGAACAAAGTAGTAAGGTTATTTTAGGTGTAATTATTAAATTAATTATTAATTTCTGTACTTAATTTTGAAAGGAACATTTGAAGGAATAATTTTTATTAAGTTGACTTTTATTCATATGAACACTAACATTGAGGGGCTTTAGAAATTCCTTAAAGTATTCAAGGAATTTCAGAATGCAGGTTGTAAGATGGTTTTTAAGAATAAAAGGACAGTCACTTTTCTTACTAATGTTTAGGATATTGAAGGATAATTTTTTTTTTTTTTTTTTTATTCGTCACAAGTTATTGTTCTGTTTGTATTAAATTTGGTTGATGAAAAATGGGTTTGTTCAGAAGTCTTGGATAGCTTTGACAATCCCTAAAATTTAATGTAAAGGATATTTTTGTTCATTTATTACATATTTAGTGTGTAGCATGAATGATGGCTTTAGGTTCATTCAGGTGTCTTGGATAACCCTAACAATCCCTAAAAATTAAAATTTCAAATCACTTAAAATGCAGGGGTCCTAAGGGGGGGGTGTTGTTTTTTGCTTTTTTTTTTTTTTTTAATAAATAAAGCCAGTGATCATTTTGTGATAAAATAAATTCTTTTTTATCAGCTTGAGATCTGGTCATGATAGGGAGAGGGAGAGACATCTACTACTTGGCTGGGGCTGTAGAATACACCTACTGCATCTCTGCAGAGTGGTAAGACCCCATCAATGAGTGTCCTGGATATAACATTAAACCATATGGAAGGGAAACCAATGGGGTTTCAGTTATTTATTTTTTAATTTTGCTAAAATTTCCTCCATGATTTTTCTACCCTTCCCCATCATATTTTTTTCATTGTATATACACCATTTCATTTCACTGGGTTTTTAAGTAAGTTTCATAGTGATTATCAGACTGGTGATTGTTGCGCGTCAGATGAATGAGAATAAATTAGTGTGACTGGTTGTGAAAGAGGCTAGCTAGGGCTCCCAGAACAACAGTCTTTTCTTCTTCTCCCCTCTTCCCCCTCAAAATCTTGGGCCTTGTGCTCACCTAAAAATTGTTAAATTTTGTATTTTTTTAAAATAAACATCTGATCAGGCTTCAGTAATGCTGGAGCTTTGGGGAATGTGGATTAACCCCTTCATTGCCATTGCTCCCACGTCCCCTTAGATCTGGAGTGTTAGCACCTGAGGTGCTCCTATCTATGGGTCAAATAGAACAAACAAATGACTCATGTTAAATTGTGACTTTTATATAACAATGCTTGAAACCATTTAACTGTATGCAAAAAAGAGCTCGGGCTCATCTAAGAATGTTATCTTCAAAATGTGTTTACAAATCATATATTTAATATGTATAAAGAGGATTTGGCATTAAATAATCTACAATGGTTGATATGCTATAAAACCCAACCACCTATCTTGGCCTCTTGTAACCAACAATTACCTAGAGAGTGGGTAAGCACTGTAACTGACTACCTTTTACAGTAGGAGGGATAGTAAGACATAGTGAGACAAATTCCACCTTAATAAACAGTCTAAGGCAGAGCTAGTATATCGTATATACTTGAGTATCATCTGATGATATCTGACTTTTGCATCTGGAAATTACAAGGTTAATAATTTACACAGTTTGTATCTGCACTAAGAATTAAGTCATAGAAAGTTGCATGATACACAACTACGTACAATAGTTTAAAACCTTTGTAGGTATGAAGAATTTTAAAATTTGGTCGTAATCAAGCCTACAGTGACAATCTTAGCTATACAGACAATGGATATTTGGTGAATAAGATTAGTTTTTGCTAATAAAACCACTTTGTCCTGTCGTCAAAGCTTAGACTAGGATTACTGTATCACCTACAGAGGGGCAAGATCTCTTCTCCTTTAAAAAATGAATGTCCTGAAATTGACACTGTATCTGATGTTGAGGCTCCAGTTCTCAGGATCTGGGAACTGTAGATTATCCCTTCATTGCCATTACTCTCAGGTCCACTCTCACCCAGAATGGTAGTATCTATTTGGGTTCCATCTATGGGTCAAATAGATCTGTTTAAAAATTTGTATTTGATAAGACCATGTGCAAAAAAATTCTCTTAATAACAATTGCACAAAAATGTAAGAATAAATGCCATTCTCTAACCTGTTGGCATAAAATAATCCCAGACAGGTTGACATGACATTAAAATCAATCTTATGCCACAATCTTGAATGCACGCATAAGTCATATTAGCAAATCTGGAATGCAGAAGCATCAGTCAACTGAAATCCTTTCAAATTAGTTGAATAACCTGAAGAGATAAAAAGAATTGAAAAAAAGAGAAAGAAATAAAAATTTAAGAAAACAAACAGAATATAAAATGACACACAAGAGAAGTATATTGAGGGAAGAAAGTTAAAAAAAATGTTAAGTGTAGTCTACCTTTCTAGTAACTTTCTTTCAGTGGCAATGAAAATGCCTTGTTACCAGAACAATAGAATTTTTTTTTTTTTTTTTTTTACTCGGTAGTAAGATTAGGTTGCGTGACTAATTTTTATCATTATAATTAATAATTGGGGCTGTAGAATACACCAACTGCTTCTCTACAGAAGAGCAAGACAAATAAGCATTAACTTGTTTAAAAATAAAGTTACCTAAACTATTTACTTGCAAATTGTGTGTGTGTGTGTGTGTGTGTGTGTGTGTGTGAGAAAGAGGATTTGGTATTAAAAGCCATCAAGAGTTAATATGCCATTAAACCAAATAACATATAATACACAATATATGCCTAAACTGGACTTGGCATTGAATAACCCTCAAGAGTTGATATGCCATTAAACCAAATAACGTATAATACACAATATATGCGTAAATTGGACTTGGCATTAAATAACCCTCGAGAGTTGATATGCCATTAAACCAAATAACGTATAATACACAATATATGCCTAAACTGGACTTGGCATTGAATAGCCCTCAAGAGTTGATATGCCATTAAACCCAATGACCTAAACTAATGCTCTGATAATTGATGGTTATCAAACTTAATCCTTGGAATGCCAGCAACTGATATTTGTGCTGCTACCTGTATGGAGAATCTATTATTACTTTGTTATTGAATATAATTAAGAATATTATTTCACTATTTAAAAACAATGTTTTTTTTGTTTTTTTTATCTCCATTGCTATGTACCTATAGTTAACAGCATGTAAGTCTCTTAAATAATAGATTACGTTTTCAGCCTAGAGCTTAGAGGGATGGGTTCATGAGTATAAGTATAGATCTTTTTATGCTTGTATATGAATTGATCATTAGTTTATAATTGATATACTCCTTTTTTTTTTTTTTTTTTTTTTTTTTTTTTTTTTTTTGTCACTCATTCTTTGTTATATATTGATATATTGGAAATGTACAGAGAAAAGAAATTAGTACTCATTGGGATAGAGAATGTTGACACACTTTGATAGTGAATGCTGTGGGCACCTGTAGAACTTGAAACTGCTAAATAGAAATCAATTGTTTTTTAATAATTTTGTGGGGGGAGGGGCTAACAATACTGTATGATAAGGTAACAGCAACCATTAAGCCTCCTGTCTCACAAAAAACTCCTAGCGTTTAAGTTAACACACACACACACACACATATATATATATATATATATATATATATATATATATATATATATATATATATATATATATATATATGTGTGTGTTTGCGTTGGACAGTTGCCATACCAAAAATAAAGAGCCCAGTCTACCCTAATATTTGGCCATATTTGGAGGGAGAATAGATGGATTCATCTCTTTATCAAAGGTGTTAACACTATATTAATTGCAAGCAGACTTATCTAGGATTTTGAATTTTGGTTGCTGTGTCTGTTACTAATCATTACACCATTGGCACCTTGTGTGTGTAATATATAATGTGACTTTAGACGCTTCAAGCTGGGATTGAAACCTGCGTAACTTTGTCAGACTGATAACATACCTCTTGACCTGCAAGTGACTCAACGGCAGCTCAGGAGCTTGTTTACATTTTATGTTATTGGATACTAAAAAAGCCTTATAATGAAAAGTAACTTCATTTTCAAACTGTGATTTAAAATTGTTCCTTCCCTCACAAAAAAGTCTAAAAACTGCTACATTGATACTTGCTTATAAATAGTAATTGATTTTGATAGATAATGTTTTCAAAGGTGCCTGATGATCAAGTTGTTTGTTTGTGTGTGTTATTTTTTATTTAAAAAAAATTTTTTTCCCCCTTCTAATTGGTGGTTAGACTGGATCTTGTATAAATAAACTGATTCTTAGAGATGTTTTTAAGAGATAATTTCCAAACAGTGATTGAAATTATATTGGCAATTTAAATGAATATAGTTTATATTTCTTCTACGTTGCTTAATATCTTGGACATGATAGTCAGAAATTCATACAATTTTCTTAACTTTTTTTTTTTTTTTTTTTTTTTTTTTTTTTTAATTTTTTATTTATCTATTTTTTTTTTTTAATAATCACTCAAAAATTTAAAGTCTTGGAAAAGCTGAAATGTTTTAACCATGTGTCTTCAATTATCTTTTTCAGAACCGAACTACCATGATCCTATTCTAGAATCGACACAGAAGGTCCGTAATGGAGAACGTTTGTTCCTGGGAACTTTATATGAAGATGAAATGGAAGTCAAGCTCCAGCCCAACATTAGTGCTGAAGATAGAGATGAAGGAAAAGCAGGACTAATCTGTGGCTATAAAGTTATTGGGCCACACTCTCGGGAAGTGCCGTTTGAGGTGAAACTCTTAAACAATAAAACTGGTGCTGCCAAGATGGTTGTAAAAAATGGCCTCAGTTTGAACTTTGAAAAACGGCAGAAATACAAGTTTTGTATTGTTGCCTTC
>OY757945.1:25187862-25274209 GCA_963585895.1 Sepioteuthis lessoniana | reverse complement strand
GGATGTGTAGGGTAGGGCAGTACTCCTTTCTCTGGATTGTTCTACTTATTCTTGATCTGTCCATTACAATGCTGGAGTCCATGGTGTAATGTCTATCGTCGTAGGAAATGGACAAGAGTTCAAATCCTGGACGAGGCTGATTGCATTTCACATAGCACAAATACCCAGCTATGGGTAAATAGTAGGGCACACGGGGTTCTTCAGCCTTGGTGAGGCAACCAGTCTAGGAGAAGGAAATTCATATCTGTTAAACTCTGCTTGAAAAAATTGACCTTGTGTCATATCCTGCCCGAGCAGAGGGGTTGGTAAATAGGGCTAAGGAAGGGGCCATCAAGTACCTTTTTTACTTTTTTTTTAAATTTTTTTTTTTTTTTATAGAGGAGAAACAAACTCTTTCCCAATTGTTAATATAGATTGTCCATGTTAGCAACAATAAATGACTCCATCCCATTCTACACAATTGATGTATATTGGAACACTCCTATATTGACCAGTCTAAAGAGAATTACGTTAAATTGGTGCAAATGTTACTTTTTTTTTTTTTCTTTGTCGGTTTTATTTCAAGCTATTTTGCCAGTCAATTTCAGATCCAATGATACGGAACAGTGAGACTTTCTCCACAACAAAGCCAATGCTATCGATTTAATGCCAAGTGGACAGAGAATTGGTGCTGTTTATTTAGTATTCAATTACCTTCATTCTTATTGATATAAACATTAGCTCACTTTTGTTTGTCCAATAGTTAGTTGGTTGTTTTACAGCATATCAACCCTTGTGGGTTATTCCATGCCCAACCCTGTTTATACTTATCAAATTTTTCTGAAAACACCAAGTTCCCTACCTCTCTCTCACTCCATTATCTTTTAGGCTGCATCCTGTGTCCACATTAAACTGATGTAAGTCTTAGTTGGTTCACTAATACTGGTATGATTATGTGTAGTACTTTGTAAGCGAATGTTTCTTAGGAGTTGGCCCTTACTTCTCAAAGTTAAGAAAAATATTAATGTAATCTGTTTTGTTATTTTGAATTTAAAAAAATCATTTTGGATTGTTACCCATAAAAAAAAAAACCTGGATGTATTTGAATTTCTATTAGATGAATTTAGGAAAGAAAGTAATATACTTTGTTGTGATAGCACACTGATTCATTCATTATTCTGTATGGGTCAAATAGATTTGTTGGAAAGATAATGTCATAATTGCTTGACTAGGTAACTAATAAATTCAAAGCAAAACTCCTGTTAAATCTTAGATCAATTTCTCTCTCTCTCTCTCTCTCTCTCTCGAACCAAATTACAACTGACAATATTTCAAGCTGTATAATTGTGCAGATTATTTGTATTTAAAGTAGTTACTTGAAACTATAGGCAAATAGTATGACAGACTGGGTTCTTTAGCTTAGGTTAGGCAACCAGTGTAGGAGAAGAAAAACAACTCAAACCTGCAGAAAAACTGTTTAATCATTTACTAAGGATTATTTTTAGTTATTTGATGAACCTATATACAGCTGTGTGAAAATTATTTATATACCGCAGGAATACTTGATAAATAGAATTAAATCATTCAACTATGTGCAAACAAGTGATTAATATTGAATAGAATTATTAGGGTTAAGAATACTTGAAACTATTCAAGCGTGTGTGGCCTTAACAGGTACTATCAATCCAGGTCTGAGTAGACTTTGAAGTAATGGCAATGAAGAGGTACTCTACATTAGTCAAAGCTGTAGAACTAGAGCCTCGCCATCAGATGCAATTGAATGCTATACCCAGGGCACTTGCTGCAGAGGTGGGGATCTTACCCCATTGCAGAGGTGTAGTCGGTGTATTCTACCGACTCAGCTGACAGGGAGGTTTTTGAATTCGGAATTCAAATCAGTCTACTTAAGAATTGATCTTGCTACATTACTCATGCCTTTATGTAAACTCATACTTGAAACTGCATAATTGCTTACAGGGGGGGGTGAAGATATTGTGGTATTAAATAAGATAATGGTTGATGTTCTATAAAACAAACTGAATTAAATAAACAACTTGTTCTTTTTAGAATTTTTTTTAACTTTTTTATTTTTTATTTTTTTTTTTTTTATTTCAAAATTTAATCTCTTATTTAGTTTTACTTGTGTAATTTAAAAAAAATTTTTATTTTTAAGATGAGCATCTATTCTAGCCAGCTTTTCCCCCAAATGTTTTTCTGAAGCTAATTGTTGTATAGAATTCTTTTCGTAACTTGTGATTCATTCAAGTCTTTTACTGGAAATTCTTTAATTCATGTCCACTATCATCTTCAATTCTAATTCTTGTTAATTAATAGGTATGAATAAAGCACCTGTTCTGACATCAAAAAAGGAATAAGTTTTCTAAGAGTACACTGAAAATTGGCTAACAATTGGATTTTAATATTAAAAAGAAAAAAAAAAAAAAATTCAGTAATTTAAAAGAAAAAAAAAATTATTTCAAAGTTTTCATTCATATTTTTAAAGTAGAAAATTTTTTTCATTTCAGTAATTGATGTAAATATGCAAATAATCTTTTTAATTAATAATGTGTAATTTTCCTCCCCTCTTTTCTTTTTCTTTTTTTTTTTTAATTTATTTATACATTATGGAAAGCCTTCTTTTTTTTTTTTTTCAATTTTAAAAATGAGGGAAATTTTATTTATGTATGCGTGCTTGTGAATAAACAAAATTATTTTAATTTCTTCATTGTACATACCAGGCGGATTCTGTAATTTAAATGAAAAACTATTGAATATGAAAACTAAAATGTTACAAGAAAAAATGAGCAAATATTATGACATCTTTGCTATGGAAGTCTCATTGCATTGAAATTTTTTAATAAGTCTTTTGAATTAACTTTACTGACTTAGCAGGTATGATTATCGTTTGCTTCAAAAAATTGTATTTGATTGTTCAAGATTTTATTCATTTATTTTTATTAATGTCACTGTTTAAGTAACAGCTAGTTTCTTTCCCTGTTGGCAAAACTTAGACTATATTGACTGCATCCTCTACAGAAAGGTAAAAACTCTTCACCCTCCATAGAAAGGTTTCCTGGGTATGATATGAAGTCACATCCAGTGATGAGGCTCTTGTTCTGAAGCTCTGTGGAGATTGGAAACACCCTTTATTACTATTACTTCCAGGACCACTCTTATCAGAAGTCAAATAGATCTATTTAAAAATGAGTGATATTGGATAGGAATGTCTATAACATTAGGGGCTGTAGAATACACCGACTGCATCTCTGCAGAGGAGTTAGACTCTCCAAACGAGTGTCCTAAATAATCTGATGGTGAGGTTCCAGTAATGCTGGAGCTTTGGGGAATACAGAGTACCCCTTTATTGCTATTGCTCCCAGGTCCATTCTGGCCCTGGAGTGGTAACACCTGATAGGGTCCTATCTATTGGGCAAATAGAATGTAACCGTGTACTTATGCTAAACTAAATTGTTTGAAATAGAACTGTTTGATAATTTAACAAATGACTGCTGTTTTAATTGAATTGTTAGTGATACATAGCAATACTTGGAATCTTTTAACTTTGTTGATATGCTAAACTGAATTGTTTGAAATAGTGCAGTTGGATCATTTAACTGTGTGTAAACAAAAGACTGTGCTTATGCTAAACTGAATTGTTTGAAATTACATGAAACCATTTAACTGTGTGCAAAAAGAAGAGCTCAGGCTTGTTTAAAAATGTAATCTTCAAAATGTGTTTAGAAATCATATTTAATATATGTATAAAAAAGGATTTGGCATTAAATGACCCACAGAGATTGATATGCCATAAAACAATAACTCTGTATTCATTTGAATTATTAGTATTAGATAAGAATACTTGAAACCACATAATTGTATGCAAATTATTTGTATTTGAATATTTGACATAACCATGGGCAAACAAATGATTATAGAAAAGTACTTTTAGAAATAAAATTTCAGCTTTAAATAACCCATAAGGAATTGATGTACTGTTAAGCAGATCAAAGTTGCTAGTGTTTTTTAATTTATCTTCTGTACTTATATCAACATATGTACCCACTTCTGAGCTGTTAATAAGCTGCTTATTCTTTATTTTTAATCAATATTGCTTATCTAAAAGACGAGAGGAAAAACAAAGGAATATGATGAAAAGTTTTAGAAATATTAATAACAATCAGCTGATCATATAGAAATTCCACAGTGTACATGCATGAAATTAATCCATAAATAACGGATTAATTATTGTCAAGTTCTGTTTGTACTTTAAAATTTGAATTTGATGTGTATCAAAAAAAATTAGAAAATACAATTGGATTAAAAAAGATTAATAACATATATATATATATATATATATATATATATATATATATATATATATATATATATATAAAAAAGTAAAGTTGGCGACTGTAATCGAGGGAGACCCCAAAGGCTCCCTTTTCAATAGCTACTATACCAAGGTGTAGAGGAGGTGCTACTCCTTTCCCTGGATTACTCCACTTTACCCTTGATACGTACCTAAGAATGCTGAGTGTTAAGCAAGGAAGTATCAAGTAACATTTTTTAAGTCTTTGGTAAGACTCGACCTGGGATTGAACCCCAGTCTGCCAGACCATTGGCAAACACTCTACCCACTAGAACAATGAGCCAGTACATAACAACAAAAAAATTAATGAAATTAGGGTATCGAAAAAAAAAAATTGAAAGAAAAATAAAGTTGATGGTGTTTTCTAAATTAAGCCACTGTAGGTAAATCTATTCATCTTATGTGGTGGTGGTGGTAGTGGGTTATTCAGTTAGGTGGGTGGTTCAATTTACCATAAGGCTAATGTTGTCAGTTTGTGAGAAGGTCATGGTTACTGTCTCAGATGTTAATAATCAGTTGTTTTGGTGACATGTTTTATATAGGAAATAAAATAAAATAAAAAAAAAACAAAAACAGGTAGACAGGCAAAACTTGTGTGAGTATGTGTGTATGTGAATGAACAATTTTTTTTTTTTTCACTTTACTTATTTTTTAAGTGCTCAAATGCTGTTCAGCAGAGCAAGATAAAACTTAGAAGAAAATAATATCTAACCTCTTTATGTTGGTTTTATGCCTTAAAAGCTTTATGTAAAAAAGAAAAGAAAAAAAATGATCAGATGAAACTTGGGAGTAAATCGACCAAGAATAGGATTATTAAATATTGAATATTCCTTGCACAATTCCTGCATGGGGCAGGAGCAGAAATAGCACGGAGACTTCCCCACCCCACCAAGAAACTGCCCACAATGCAGATAGGAGTAGATAGGAGGAGACCCCGCCAAACAAACTGGCCCCTGCACAATACAATGATTGCATGATTCAGAAGTAGTAAGGAGGAGACCTCCCCCCGCCACAAACTTTTCCCTTCCCCCACTCCTGCACAATGCAATGATAGAGTGCATGGTGCAGAAGTAGGAAGGAGATCATTCCCTACAACCAAAAAAACTACTGCACTATGCAATGATTGATTTCTAGTCACCATTTCCTATAACAATAACATTACATCACGAGTGCCTCGTACATATATCTCCGTCCTTTATTTAAGAAAAACCTTTAAAAATTAGTCATATATTTTTGTTATATTTATTTCAGCAGACCCTTTATTTTTTTAAAATGTTAGATCTGCATCTTCTGCCAAATAAATAACCCTAATAATAAAGAAATATATTTATTTTCCCACAAAAAAAAAAAACAACAATCAGTCACATTAGGATAATAAATTTATTTCTATCCTGCTAAAAGCGTCGATATAAATCGGTGCTCTAAAAAAAAAAAAAAAAAAAAATGAACAGGTCTTCATCAGATCAAATACGAAATGGAGATAGAATAAATTTTACGCATATATAACCAGACAAAAAACCCCCCCAAAATAACTTATTCCTCCTATCTATTAAAGTTTCAAGTAATAATAATAAGTAGCAAGAATTATGGCAAGTAAAACTACTGGATGTTGTTTTATTTGCCATAATTTTTGCTAGCTTTAGTAAATAGAAATTATTTTATTTATCTATTTATTTGTTTATTTATTTATTTTTTTAAATTTAATTTTTTTTTATCTTAGAGCATTGATTTATATCAATGCTTTTAACAGGATGGAAATAAATTTATTATCCTAATGTGACCTTTTTTTTTTTTTTTTTTAAATTTATTTGCTTTGTGGATTTTATTTACATTGAGCTGCTTTACCAGGAATATTTAAATTTAATATTCATTTTTTTTTTTTTTTTTTTTTTTTTTTTTTTTTTTTTTTTTTTTTTTTTTTTTTAAATCATGCAATGTGTGAAAGCATGTGTGATATCTTGCCCTCATCAGCCGCCAATCAGGGTGATAACAGTTTCAGTAGCTCAAGGCGGTTCTGCCACTTTGGCGCTACCAAGCAGCTTTTGCCACCAGACAGGGTATTTAAACGAAATATATATCTATATATATGCCAGATCAACTAAAAGCAGGCGTTACATTGGACGTTCGTTTATCTTCATTTTAGTGCAGTGTGTGATTTAAAAACACATTTACTTTTGCCTGTTGATGTCATAGTAACCGTTTCTTGATGTTGCATAATCACATGGGACTGGTGGTTCCACGTGTATTTCATTAATTTTGAAATCCCTTCTATATCCGTCATCTATTCGGTTCGTTTTCCTTCAGTTTTATCTTTTTTTTTTTATGCGTTACTGCACAAAAGCACTCAAGACAAACGTCATATATGATTCTGCTGAAAGATGTTATTTGTTGATCAATGGGGCCCTTAAGATGGGTGGTGAGTAAAAAGAAAGCTCCTGGTCTAAGTTTGTCCAAGTAGCTATCTGATCACCCTTGGGCCACTAAGTTCTTGGCTTACTAGGAATGTCTCCAGGACGCTGACGCTAAGCAATGAGCTCGTGAATACTGTGGGGGGAATCCTGATTCATAAGCCCATCATTCGATTTACATTGCCCGGTAGGAGAATTACGTTGTTTGCACCAGCGCGCCTTGTGGATTCGTGACCCTCACAATCTGTTGAATTTTCTGCCGCGATCACACGTTGTATCCGGGTACATATCAAGATCGTTACCGTATGAGCAAGTATGATGGGTGATATATTTTCCTTCCCCGCTACAGACCTATATAATAAAATGTGTGTATTTTATTTTTTGATATTCATTTTAACTACAAAATCTGTTTAAACCATAAATAAATAACCAACAATTATTGATTTGGCATTAAATAACCTACAATGGTTGATATACCATAAAACCCAACCTAACCAAATCATATATATTTAATATATATGTATAAAGAGGATTTGGCATTAAATAACCAACAATGGTTGATATGCAATAAAATCCAGCCAAACCAAATCATATATATTTAATCCAATGTCACAGTCTAGGATGTTAGCCGCTATTACATGGGAACTTCCCCTGTTTACAACTGAGCATGAATACTGTGTTGAATATTGTGTGTTGGTGATTGTAAAGGCGAGATGCAGACACCAAGTCTTCTTAACAGTTGTATATAACTTTTCAAGGATGGTCTGTGTGACAGATTCTTGGGTTGTCAAGCCAGTTCTCTAGACAGAAAGAAACCTTAGCTAACTGCTTATTTTGTATTGACACACAACCTTGCTCTGCTTCCTATGTGATAATTAGTTTGACACTTTAGCTTACTTGACAACCTGCAGGTATTTTTAGATAACATCTGCTTTTCCTTTATACTGCACTCAATGACATTGGGGTCATTTCCAAGTCATCATACCACACACATATATATGATGAAATCTATACTTGTGTGTGTGTGTGTATAATATATATAATGATCTCTGTTATATCTGGTTTGTGTCCAGAAACTGTTTGGAATATTCATATATAGAACATATGGGGAAACTTCATCTGATTCTATAGGAGTGCCCAATGTATGGCTATTAGTATATAAATAAATAAATAAATAATAAAAATATATATATATATATATATATATGGCAGACTGGGTTCTTTAATCTTAATATGGCCCTATCAGCTGGGCTTGTAGAATACACTGACTGTACCTCTATAGAGAACAAGCTCCCCCCCCATGTGTGTTCTTTGTATGGCACTAAAATATATGATGGTGAGGTTCCAGGCCTGGAACTTTAGCTAATGTAGAATACCCCGTCAATGCCATTACTCCCAGGTCTACTCTGATCCAGAGTGGTAGTACCTGATAGAATCCCATCTATCAGTCAAATAGAACTATTTAATTATTTTCTATACTTGAAACCATCTATGTGCAAACAAATGAATCTTAAAAATGTTACCTACAAAATATTTGCTTATAAATCACACACACGTGTATGTATTTATATGTATGTAAATATATATGCTTAGTCAGTTGGCTGACCATTGTCTAGGACGACTCAAAGGTGCCCTTTTCAATAGCTACTACACCAAGGTGTAGGGGAGGGCACTACTCCTTTTCCTGCATTGGTCCCCTTACCCTTGATCCATACCTTTTATAATGCTGTGTTAAGCAAGGCATCATCAAGTACTTTTTTTATTTTTTTTTTTTATTTTATTTTATTTTTTTTATTACTCAATCTGGAATTGAATCTCAGTCTCCTGGACCATTTGCGAACCCTCTAACCATTATGCCAATGGGCTGGTTGGCATTCCTCATCAGTTGATATGGTGTAAAACAACCAACCAAGAAGCATCTGTTATCTAGTGCATAAGTAAGAATTATCTGTTGTATCTGTTTCAAATCATTTTTATTCCTTTGTTCTGTTGATAGTTTTTTTTCTTAATTAGCATTTAGCAGTGACTCATCAAACCCCTTTTTGACTTGTGTTAATGCTGAGTGTATTTCAACTACCTGATGATTTTTGCAAGTCATTGTAATTTTAGATATGGGCTATCCTCATTTTGAGAGTTTGCTGATGAAGTCTCTGATAAAGCCCCCACCTCAAATAATTGTGGGCTAGATGTGTAATCCTACCCTGCTTCATTTATCATTTTAATCTTTTTTTAGTATCTTAATCCATTCTTTTAAAATCTACAGAAAATACCTAGATATTTAATTCCCAAGTATTTTATTTGTATACACACACACACACACACACACACACACACACACCTTAAATCATAGCCAATGTAGTCTTACTGGTATTTTTGTTTACAACTTGTTTCTCTGGGTTTTGTGTTGTCTGTTTCTTTTTTTTAAATTATGTTGGTTTCTCTTACCTTATTCAATAAAGAAATTGTAATTTAAAAGCCCATTATCTATATTTGTCTTTTTTATATGCTAATTTATTTTATTTTATTTTTTTTTTTACAACAAAGAAAAAAGATGTGTCCAAAGAGTGAGTTGGGTCATAAATACATGAGAATGTGTGTCAGTGTGTGTTTCTGAATTAATGTGTCTCTGTGTGACGGAGAGAATGTGTGGGGAAATAAATAAAAGCAGAAAATAAACAGATTCTGTACAGGTATTTCCTAATTTTAATCTGGCACAAGGCTATAGGGATGCTCATCTTGTGATGAGTGAACTGGTTACACTAGTGAAAGTCCTTGTTAATTTTCTTGTGAAAATATTTGCTAATGATTTAGCTATAAAATGACATTGTTAATTTCTCTGTGAAAATACATTGTTAATGATTTTGCTATAGAATGGTATTGTTACTTTTTTGTCAAAGAAATTTGTAAGGATTTTGCTAAAGAAAGACGTTAAAAAAAAATCTAGTCAATCATTACTCACTCTGTGTGTGTGTGTGTATGTATATATATATATATATATATATATATATATATATATATATGTTTATGGATCTTAATAGCTCTTGGTGAGTTAATGGAGGACCAAATGTTGCAGTATTATATTTGATGGTGCTCAATACCAATGATACAACTTATATATAATATTACATGCTGTTGCAATGAAAACGCCTGTGTGGCCAACACTCTTCATCAGATGATGACTCTGGTCAGACATTGATTCTGCATCATAACCAATAACCTGTAGCATACCAGCAGTTTCTTACAATGCCACCAAACTTTGGTTTTGCATCATATCTTGCAAATGTCATGTCAAGATGTAACCACTTCATATAATCCTTTGTTGTATTCACAACTTTCCTGCAATAAAGTCTGAATTCAATAATGTAAGATTTTATAATTACAATTTTGCTGTCCAGCACATTAACCACTATGCCACAGGTACTTGCCACCTTCTATGCAACATTTGATTTGCTTGGTATGATGACATTTTATTACACTCATGTGTAATATTTGCCCAGTTGGCTGGGGTTGTAGAATACACCAGCTGGAGAGAGGTAAGACCCCCCACCACCTAAGAGTCTCCTGATATGACACTAAACAATCTGATGGTGAGGTTCCAGTAATGCTGGAGCATTGAGGAATGTGGAGTACCCCTTTATTGCCATCGCACCCAGGTCCACTTTGGCCCCGAGTGGTAGCACCTGATAGGGTCCTATCTATGGGTCAAATAGGACTGTTTTGATATTTAAGTGTTTGTTAACAAAAACTATACTTATACTAAGCTGAATTGTTTGAAACTTAATTTGGCATTAAATGACCCAAAAAGGGTTGATACATCGTAAAGCAGAACAACCAACAACCGATCAACATTGGTGTATAAGACTTTGAAAAATAAATTGTTAATTCAGTTATGTTAATTTGAATTATATGACGAGATGATGCCGCTCGAAAGTTGAGACAATGTCCTCTGTGCTTAAAGTTCAAACAACTAATTATTTTAAACTGGTAACCCATACTGATAACCCAGCTCAGTTGGCTTGGACTGTAGAATAAACCAACTGTATTTCTGCAGAGAGAATAAGACCCCCCCCCCACACGTACTCACAAAGGTGTGTCCTGGATGTGACACTAAACCATCTGATGGTGAAGCTCCTGTCCTGTATCCATTCCTTAACATTACTACCAGGTCCACTCTAACTCTGTTAAGGTCCCATCTATTGGTCAAATAGAACAGTTTGCATGTTACTGATGTCAGATAGGAATACTTAGCTGTGTAACGTAATGGCCAAGGGATTTCGGTTCATGCCTTTGAGTTTAGTTAGGCTGAGAACCTTTCGGCTCAGCACATGGGTTAGTTAGGTGCAAACCTTGATGTAGGTGTTAACGCAGGCGCACAAAGGTGTCACTCAGATGTCACAATAATCCGAGAAGAAACGGGTGACGGAGTGCGAGTGACGTCATGCACCCGAAGCGTGCAGAGGTTTGTGGAGAATTGAAAGAAAGTTAAGAGTTGAATACTAGACGCCAAACGAGGAGGATCGACTTTTGGAGCTCGCAGACGCGAGGCGAACTTTAGCCCTATGGGTGCCGCACGAGATAGGGGCCAAATGAAGAAGCCAACATAAAAAGATTGTGTCTCTCTCCTTATGTCGAAACCTTTAACTCAAAGTTAATAAAAAGGTTTCGTACCTAAACAATAAGTCGTTATGTGTTTTCGAATTTCGAGATTCCTATGTTCTTTATATGTTCTATTGTTCTGAACATTATGTCTATTTCGCACATGGCGTGGCTATAATACAGCTGTGCCGATGTACTTAGCATGATGGTTATCATAAGAAAAGGAATTGGCAACTTCATTTCAGGTCTTTGATTAGACTGTATGTTTCACTTTGTGCTAATTCCCTTAGGAAAGGCATGAATCCCTCTGTTCTTTTCCTAGCTATGAGTAATTAGTAGATCAGACTAGGTTCTTAAGTCTTGGTTAGGCAAATTCTGAATCCAAACTACATTTACTCTTCTTTAAAAAAAATAGACCTTGTGTCACATCCTGACCCAGAGCAAAGCCTAATAAGGGTTGACATGCCATGAAAACAACCGACCTATCTTAAAATGATACTCAATGCATAAACCATATTTACCATATGTTACTTGTTTTGCATAAATCAGTGAAGATAGTTTGGTTTATCTAATGGCCTATCAACCCTTTATGGATTATATAATGTCAAAATTTTATTTATTTGTTTTTTATTTTATTCTAAAAATTCTATTATTTTGTTTTATTTTTTAATTGAACTTTTTCATTTTGTTGGCACACAGTTTCACTATGAAGTGTTCCTATTATATGGTTTCTAGGAATTATTCTTAATCATTTGGTTTCTAGTATTCCTATTCAATGCTAATAATTTTCAAACAAATCTATTTGATCCTTCAATGGGCCCTAAAAAATGGATTGTCAGTGGCCAGGGATTAATACAAATGTTTCTAACAGAATAATGTATTATATAGTAAATAAAATGTATTCTAATCATTTTAGTATAGGAATGTCTTGTAAATAAAGAGGAGATTGTCAGTAATTAGGAATTAGGTTTAATTGGTTGGTTTTTATGGCATCTCAACTCTTGTTGGATTATTCAATGCCTAAGTCTCTTTTTTTTTTTTTTTTTCTTAATTAATGCTCTCGAAGGAGAGATTAGAGGAATTAGGATTAACTACTTTAAAGAAGAATTGAGAGGTGGCCTAATTGAAACTTTCAAGATCATGGGATTTTTAATTATGGTAGACATTTTTTTTTTCTCCCTCAAGTGGAAATTTACTGTCAAGATAGATTTCAAAAACTAAGTCTACTAACTACATGAATTTTTTTTTTTTTTTTTTTTTTTTTTTTCCGGCCAATAGAGTAATATATTTTTGGAACAAATTGTTTTAATTAGATCAAAAACAATGTGAAAGATTTTAATATTGAATTGAATGACTTTAGAAAAAATGTTAAGAAAATGAATTTAATAGGGCATTTTTGGGCACTATTTTTTATATATATATATATATATATATATATATATATATTGTTTAATGGCATATAAACTTCTTGGGATTATTTTATGCCAAAGCAATCTCTTGTAGAACAAGAGTTGTGGTATTATTTAACCCAGTGTTGGAGAAAGTATTAGATGTGAATTAACAGAATTTTATATCTGTAGATATAGTATTGATTATGTATACATTCGAAAAAGAGATGCCCAAGATAGCGTAACAAACAAAAATGATTAATAATAATATGATTTAAGTAATAACAATATTATGATAATGATTTGTTTGCACACACAATCACTTGAAATCATATAACCATTTAATGCTGATAGTTTTCAAATAGATATTATTTAACCCGTAAATCTAACAAGTACTACTACTTCAGGTCATAGTGGACCTGGGAGTAATATTAGTGATGGTGTACTCCACCCTCTCCAGAGCTCCAGAAGTGTTTGTATTTACTGAGCCTCCCAACCTCGGGCAGTATGTGACACGTGGTTGACTTTTAAATAGAGTAAAAGTGATTTAAATTCAGTTTTCTTTTGAGAATTGTTGCCTAACCAAGACTAAAGAAATCAGTCTACCCTACTATTTATCCCTAGCAAAGGAGAAGTTTCATGCCTTTTCCAAGTGCATTAGTGTGAACTTAAACAGTCTTATCAAGAATTTGAATTCTGGTCACCAATTCCATTTCCTATAACAATAACTGTTCCTCTTAGTGGATCTCTATAACTGTAACCTCACCACTGGATACAGTTTAGGGTCATGCCTAGGTCCCCCCCCCTTTTTTTTTCCTTTCCTGAAGGGTCTTATTCCTCTCTGCAGAAGATGCAGTTAGTATATTCTAAGCTCTGCTAACTGGGCGGGAAAATGAAAAGGATGAATGTTAAAATCAATGCAATTTCCTATAAGTAGCTTTATGATCATAATGCAGTAGTTGTATTCCCCTTTTAGCATATCTATTTTCAGTTTATGGGTGAAATATAGATTTTAGTCTGGCTACAATTAATCCTTGGATTAAGGCCAGATTGTTCATGCCTTTTATAGTCCTCAATCTTGTGAATGTTTATTTACTGCTGTAATGTCCAGATAGTTTTTGATGGAAAATAATTAAAACTGATTTTCTCTCAACCTAATCTATATTAGTAATTGGGAAGACTTTAATTATTTGCCCTATATACATAGATGCTCAAATGGTTTCATGAAGTGCTACCAAGTTTTCAGTGCATTTTTATAGTAAAAATAAATAATTTTAATGTATCTTTTATAGTAAAAAAAAAAAAATCATTTTTAGTGTATTTTTACAGAAGAAAACTTTAATACATTTTTATTATAATGATAATTTTTAATATATTTGATATAGTAAAAAAATAATTTTCAATGCATTTTTGTAGTAAAATGAAATCTTTTCTAATGTTTTTTTCTTTTTTTGCTTTAATTTAAATTCCTTTTCTGTTGTATGTTTTTCTTTATTTTTTTATTTTTTTATTTTTTTTTATTTTTTTAAATAGTAAAATCATTTCCAGTATATTTTTTATAACTTTTAAACAACTATTCTTAATAGAAATAATTTGGACAAGGTTATGTGATAGCAAGTATTCCTATTTAATATCAATAATTTGCAAGCAATTATATGGCTTCAGGTAACTAAAGATAATAATCCTTAGTAAACAATTACAACTTCAAGTTACTATTCTTAACAGGAATAATTTAATGATATGGTATATTTAAGTATTCCTATCTAATACTAATAATTCTCAAACGGATCTATTCGACCCATAGCTGGTACACTGTGTTAGACTGGACCTGGGTGTAATAGCAATGAAGGGTGACTCTATACTTTCTAGATCTTCACAGGGTGATTGGTAATTTACTCAACTGATTTTATGTAACTCCTGACAATCCATTGTAAACAATTATAGCTTCTAGCAGCTATTCTTAATACAAATAATTTGTTTATTAAAATAATTATCTGCTAATATAACCTACCATGCCACTATGATTAGAGAGTTAGCTACTGGAGATAGAAATTTAGTTATAGGCCTTGGGATTGTAGTAAGTAGAGTTGGTGACTTTAGTTGAGGGTGACCCGAAGGCTCTTTTTTCAATAGCTACTACACCGAGGTGTAGGATAGGGTGCTATTCCATTCTCTGGGTTGCTCCACTTTACCCTTGATCCTTACCTTATGATGTTGAGTGTTAGGCAAGGCAGCATCAAGTATCTTTTTTTTTTTTAGTCTTTGGTATGACTCCACCTGGGATTGAACCCCTGTCTCCCGGACCATTGACAAACACTCTACTTAATTAGACCAATGGCCTGGTAAAAGTGAATAGTAGTCCCACCCACCCCACAAATACTATTGTAAACCATGTCTTATTTTCCTGGGTAAATACAGTATGTAATTAGAATGCTACTAAAAGGAGTTGGAAAACTGGACATTTCTGCTTTGTATGGATACTGAGCTTTACTTTCTGTTGAATAATGTTTTGATAATGTCATTTGAAAAAAAAAAGAAAGAAAAAGTTCCCTAGCCATTTGGTTAAGAAAAGTTGAAAATTCAAGTCTCAAATACACCTGATCTCTTTTATATCTCAACTCCAAAAACATGGTCTTCCATATTATATTGCCCAGTCAGCTGGGGCTGTAGAATACACTGACTGCACCTTTGCAGAGGGGTAAGACTCTTTCCCCCCACCCCACCCATGAGTGTCCTGGATATGACACTAAACAGTCTGATGGTGAGCTCCTAGTAATGCTGGGGCTTTGGGGAATACAGAACACCCCTTCATTGCCATTGCTCCCAGGTCCACTCTGGCCTGGCATGGTAGCACCTGATAGGGCCCTATCTATGGGTTAAATAGAACTAATGGCATACTTAGGCTATACTGAATAGCTTGAAATAGAAATGTTTTGACAATGAAACCGTACTTACATTTAAGCTGCGTGCTTATGCTGAACTGAATTATTTGAAATGGAACTGTTTTTCACATTGAAATTGTATTTACGCTAAACTGAATTGTTTAATATAGAACTATTTTGACATTTAACTGTGTGTAAACAATATCTGTACTTATACTAAACTCTATTAGCTGAGTTAGAACTGTTTGACTAAACTGAATAGTTTGATATAGAAATGTTTTTGATAATTAAACTGTACTCATGCTAAACTGAATTGTTTGAAATAGAACTGATTATCATAAAAATGGATTTGGCATTGAATAATCTACAAAGGTTGATATGTTATAAAATCCAACCAACCAACCTTCCATCTTGTATCCTATGATATTAACCATTTATGGCCATCCCAGTTGGCTGGGGCTGGAGAATATGCTGACTGCATCTCTACAGATGGGTAAGATCACCCTACTCAATGACTGTCTGAATATGATACTCAATCCTCTGATGGTGAGGCTTTGGTCCCTTTCATAACCATTAGTCCCAGGTCTGCTCTTGCCTACTGTGGTTGCACCTGATAGGGTCCCATCTATGGGTCAAATAGAACTGTTTAACTGTATGCAAACAAATGACTGATATTAAATGAATTGTTAGTGCTACACAGCAAATCTTGGGACCCTTTAACTGTGTGCAAACAAATATTTAATATCAAATAGAAACATTAGTATTAGATAGCAATACTTGAAACAATTTAACTGTGTCCAAAAAAAGTGCTCTGACTTGTTTAAAACATTACATAGAAACTATTTATTTATGCATATATATATATTAATTATATGGTTTGTAAACAGGATTTGGCATTAAATAACCCACAAGGATTGATATGCTATGGAACCCAAGCAACCATTTATGGCCTAGATAACTACTCCTGATTTTAGCCTATCCCTTCACTCTCTTATTCACAGACCTTCATGTGGGAAATAGTTTCATCTTTGCCTTCTTGCTTGTTAACTATCAAGCAGATGTTGAGACTGGGGCCAATTGCACTGAGTGCCATCTCTTTTTTTTTTTTTTTTTTTTTTTTTCTTTTTAGAGCACCATTAAATCCTGAAGGATTCTGTAAAATAGAAGGCTTGTGTAAATATTTAAAATCTCCAGCTTGGAAAACTATGAACATAATTGCTTAGCCTTATTAAACATTTTTATTTTTCACCTGGATTAAGTCGATAAATTTTTTACTCTCTCCAATCAAAAAATAACTTCTCTCAAAAACTTTAAATAAACAATATAAACTTCATAAGATAATATAAAAATATAATTGGTGAATGTCATTTTGTTAAGTGAATATCAAAGGTAATTATAGTAAAACTTAACATTTTCAAATATTTGGTGTTAATTTTTAATTAGTCACAAATATTGTTGGCCAAGTCGACTGGGGCTGTAGAATACACCAACTGCATCTCAGTAGAGGGGTAAAACTCTCCCAACGAGTGTCCTGTGGCCAAGTCGACTGGGGCTGTAGAATACACCAACTGCATCTCTGCAGAGGGGTAAGACTCCCCCAACGAGTGTCCTGTGGCCAAGTCGACTGGGGCTGTAGAATACACCAACTGCATCTCTGCAGAGGGGTAAGACTCTCCCAACGAGTGTCCTGTGGCCAAGTCGACTGGGGCTGTAGAATACACCAACTGCATCTCTGCAGAGGGGTAAGACTCTCCCAACGAGTGTCCTGTGGCCAAGTCGACTGGGGCTGTAGAATACACCAACTGCATCTCTGCAGAGGGGTAAGACTCCCCCAACGAGTGTCCTGTGGCCCAGTCGACTGGGGCTGTTGAATACATCAACTGCATCTCTGCAGAGGGGTTAGACTCTCGCAACGAGTTTCCTGTGGCCTAGTCGACTGGGGCTGTAGAATACATCAACTGCATCTCTGGAGAGGGGTAAAACTCTCCCATTGAGTGCCCTGGATATGATATTAAGCAATCTCATGGTGAGGCTCCAGTAACATTGGAGCTTTGGGGAAATGTGAAGAACCCTTTTATTGCCATTGCTCCCAGCTCCACTCTGACCTGGAGTAGTAGCACCTAATAGGGTCCTACCTATGGCTCATGTAGAACTAATTGACGTTTAAACTGTGTACTTAGACATTGAAACTGAATGCAAACAAATGACTAAACTGAATTGCTTGAAATAGAACTGTTTAATCATTTATCTGTGTAAACAAATGACTGATGCTTAATTGAATTGTTAGTGATACACAGCAGTACTTGAAAACATTTAGCTGTGTGCAAACAAAAAATTAATAGTAAATAGAATTATTCGTATTTGATAGAAATAAGTGAAACCATTCAACTGTGTGCAAAAAAAAAAAAAAAAAATTTCGGGGAGGGGGGGGGTAAAATTTTATCTGCAAAAAAATATTTAACATGCATTTATAAAAAGAATTTGGCATTAAATAACCGACAATGGTTATGCCATAAAACCCAACCAAACCAAATCATATATATTTGATATATATGTATAAAGAGGATTTGGCATTAAATAACCAACAATGGTTGATATGCCATTAAACCCAACCAAACCAAATTATATATATTTCATGCATATGTATAAAGAGGATTTGGCATTAAATAACTGACAGTGGTTGATATGCCATAAAACCCAACCAAATCATATATATTTAATATATACATGTATAAAGATGATTTGTTATGAAATAACCTACAATGGTTGATATGCCATAAAACCACAAAGATTATAACAAAAACATTATTTTAAAAAATGTAGTTAGTTTTTCATGTTTTTGTCTCCCCATGTCTTTCTTAGTCTTGAATTCTTACCTGACATGTAATTCAGCTTGTATTTAATATTTGATTCAATTGGTTTATAAAAGTTAGATGAAAAGATAATTTTTTCAGCTGTACTCTTTGCAAGGTGACTTTTCTATTAAGAAAAAAATTTATTAAAAAGACAGAATTGATTTAATTACTGATGTTGCGTAGGTTGTTTGGATGGGTATCGTCTATGTGGATTGTATTTTTGGAAAAGAGCCAAGATAGTAGGTATATTACCCACTGTTTTGTGTCTGGTTCCAACTTTTTTTCTTTTCTTTTCTTTAGAAAATAGAAACTAAAAACAAAAGATTTCTTTTCTTTTTGAAGAGGGCTATAGAATGGATTGGCCATAACATTGTGATTACTACAAAAGCAATGCAAGTCACCAAAAATAAAGCCAGTTAGCCACTAAAGGCAAAAGAATCAAAATGATAAGGATGTTAGTCACTTTTAAGCAAGACCAGTTGGCTACTATTGGCAAAGGGTATTATGAGTGTTACAAAAGGACAACAAAGAAACCCAAAGAAAATAAAACTCAAAACAGCCTTTATCTATTTTTTGGATTTTTACACCCAAAACATTTTCAATACAATAAAAGCAACCTTAAGAACTGAAAAAAAATTTGATATTTTGTCACTCAAAGCATGGCCACTATTGGCAAAAAGTTAATTTTTTTAAATATTTAAACTTTATACAAATACCTTTTGATAAAGACATAACTCCATTGCTTCTCCTTCTAGCTGTGTTTAAATTGTAGGGCAGACTTTCTCCTTTGGAAGGCAACCAGTCCAGAAGAAAGAAAACTGAATTTAAACCTTCTTTACTCTGCTTAAAAACTGACCTTGTGTCACACCCTGCCTGTGACTGAGGAGACATACTACACTATGCATATATGTTTGTATCTAAATGTGTGGGGAGTCCCCATGGTGAAAATGCTGGACTATAGCCTTGAAGTAAAAGTTAAAACTGTAGTCAGTTTTGGATTAATACCCTTGGGAAATGTATAAACCCTCTTATTCTCCCAGCTACAAGTTAAATAGTATTGGTGTCATTTTTCTACAAGGATGGCTTTGGCATTAAATAACCTACAAAGGTTGATTTGCCATAAAACCCAAACAACCTATGAAGGTTGATATGCCACTAAACAAAGGAAGAAGCCTAAATATGTGTATATAGCTGTAATTCTGAGCACAGTAATATTTTGGTAGGGCAAGTGCAGAATGTAAACTCTTTGGCTTACTATACCAACACCATAAGGAGGCTTGCCCAGTCGTCTGGGGCTGTAGAATACACCAACTGCACCTCTGCAGAGGGATAAGACCCCTCCCCCCAACGAGTGTCCTGTTTATGACACTAAACAATCTGATGGTGCGGTTCCATTGATGCTGGAGCTTTGGGGAATGCGGAGCACCCTTTCATTGCTATTACTCCCAGGTCCACTCTGGTGAGTAATGGTAGCACCTGATAGGGCCCTATCTATGCGTTAAATAGAACTAACTGCGTACTTATGCTAAACTGAATTGTTTGAAATAGAAATGTTTTTGAAAATTAAACTGTACTAACTGCATGCTTATGCTAAACTGAATTACTTGAAATGGAGCTGTTTTTCACATTGAAACTCTCTTTACACTAAACTGAATTATTTGATATTGAAGTGTTTTGACATTTAACTATGTGTAAAGAAAATCCATTAACTGAATTAGAACTGTTTGAATAAACTGAATAACTTAAAATATAAATGTTTTTCACAAACAGTGTACTACTGCTAAACTGTATTGTTTGAAATAGAATGAGCTATTTACAGTGAATTGTTTTCTGGTAAGTCTGGAGGGGAGTTCATCAGAATTTTTGAAATATCAAAGTGGGGTATAGCCCCAAATTGGTTGGGAACCACTAGTATATTGGGATGGAAGAACTTAGTATCACATGGCAAAATTCTGCATTATTAAAAAAGAAATAATTCTAATAGCATTGATTATTTAGTTAGCTTTCATTGTTTTTCTAATCATATAAAATGTTCTCAATATGTGGAAATTTATAAAAAGATGGTAGGAAGTTGACAAATTCGTTCTTCTGGTGTATTTATATATTTTCATAATGTGGGGCCTAATTTGACACCTCCTGATGCTTTTTGCCTAAATCATAAAAGTGATGAACGATACTAGACTGAGATGTTGAGCTCACCTGATATTCTGTCTTAATCGCTAGATTTGCGTCTATGGCTTGGAACACTGCTTCAGAATCCATGGTGTTAGGCCTACTTGGCCATGTCCGATTCTAAAGGGCCTTGATAATTGGACATGGTCAAGTAGGCCTTGCTACCTGAGCAAAATTTCTTGAACCATCTAGTTACTGTATTATGATCAACTATTCCTTTGCTTTTCAAACAAATCTTTTTGCAATGTTATAGTTCAGTTCATACTTATAAAGCATAAGTTCTCAAATTAGACTACATTGCAAATTTATGTGTGCAACTTTTGAATTACACATGGAATGAAGCTGTGTGAAATGTGTTGGTGCTCTGAGTTCTTTCCATATCTTGAACTGTTTCAGTCATGTGATATATTCTTTGGAAACTCGGATGTACCAAAATATTGCAAAACTTTCAACTGACCCTAGTGCTTTTACACATCCTATGTACATGCATCTATGTATGCTATGTAAATATACTTTAACTGATATTACCTGTGTCTATATGTATTATTGCACCTAAATATTCCTCTATGCAATATTGAACCCAAATAAGTCCATCTAGACATGGAAGAGCTTATGTTGCATATTGACCCTTGACTGAGCCATCAGATTTCTCTGAACAGGATGCACCTGTGTAAATAAGTGGAAGCAGTCACGTTATGGATCTGAAGTCGTGAGCATTATGAAATGATATATGTGAGGGTCCGAGTCAGTTGGAGGCAGTGTGAGTCAGACCCAGCCTGCAATCACTGAGAGCACCTGTTGGGGCAGCAGCTCACAATGGCCTCCAGTTGAGAAGCAGAAGTGGTAAGTGGAACCTTGAAAATAACACAGCGTGGTATGGTCAAGAGAAGAAGTTATGGGTCAGTATAGCAGTCTGTCTTTGTCTCCCTTTTACACTACAGGATTTGACCCCTTATGAAAGAATAAAGACGTATATATTTTTATAAAGAAGTGTTGTGGTTCTTCCTTCATCACAGTATATGACACTTATAGTGACACAATGTACCTATATATGTAACACTATTCCTGGCCCTTGTCTAAAAGGCTTAGGGCCGAGTTTTTTGCTCAGCTCTTGACGTGCTCCTAAAGGGGAATGTTGAAGGAACCAAGTCTTTTTTTGCAAATGGCCATGCTCAAGTCTCTAGTCATGTGAGCCCAATTGGTTGGAGTTGTGGAAAATACTGATTATGTTTCTGCAGACAGGGTGATACTCAACCCACTCTCCAAGTGTTCTGGATTTGACACTTAACCATTTGATTGTGAAGCTCCAGTCCTAGAGCTTTGGGGAATGTGGAATATCCCTTCATTATTATTACTCCCAGGTCCACTCTGACTCGGTAGTATCACCTGTTAGGGTCCTATCTAAGGATCAAATTGAACTGTTTGACCATTTAACTGTGTGCCAACAAATCACCGATGTTTAAATATAATTGTTAATGTTACATAGCAATTCTTGAACTGTGTAAATTAAAATTGTTGTTAGATTGCAATACTTGAAGCCGTTCAGTGTAATGAGTAGAGTGTTCGACAATGGTCTGGGAGACTGGTTTTCAGTCCCAGGTCGAGTCACACCAAAGACTCAAGAAATGGTTGTTGATGCCACCTTGCTTAACACTCAGCATTATAAGGTAAGGATCAAGGGTAAGGTGGAGCAATCCAGGGAAAGGAGTAGCACCTTCCTCTACATCTCAGTGTAGTAGCTATTGAAAAGGGAGCCTTTGTATTGCCCTTGACTGCAGTTGTCAGCTTTACTTGAAACCTTTTAAACTATTAGTGTGAACACTACTTAAAACCATTTTTCTGTATGAGAACAAAGGATTAGTTTAACCATTCAGTTGTGTGCAGACAAATGACTATTGAATTATTAAATAATCAAATAGCAATACTTGAAACAATTTAATTGTAGGCAAACAAATGATTGATATTAAATAGAATTGTTAGTATTTGATAGCAATACTTGAAACTATTTAACTGTTTGCAAAATATAACTATACTTGTATGAAAACCAGTTAGCTCAAACTCATTTAAAAATAAGGTTACCTCCAAACTTTTCACTTTTAAAAGTGTGTGTGTAAAAAAAAGTTGGTGACCAGAGTTAAAGGTGACCCAAAGGCTCTCTTTTCAATTGCTACGCCACTGAAGTGTTGGGGAGGGTGCTACTCCTTTCCCTGAATTGCTCTACTTTACCCTTAATCTCTACCTTTTTATAATGCTGAGTGTTAAGCAAAGAAGAATCAAATACCTTTTTTTTTGTCTTTGGTATGACTCAATCTGGGACTGAACCCTGGTCTCCCGGGCTATTGGCAAACGCTAAACATTATGCCAATAGGCCAGTCAGAATATTCAAATGAAACCTTCGATGACCTAAATGGAGAAGGGTTCCATGCCAACAGCAGTCTAGCACAATTCAGTCAGTCCTAAGATAGGGTGAAAGACTTCCGAAAAGGCACCAGATTGTTAGGATAGAATAAAACACGTCTATATATATATATATATATATATATATATATATATATATATATATATATATATATCTATATATATAGCCTTGAACTCTGTGCAAACAAATGACTCATGTTGAATTAGGTTGTTAATTTTATAAGTAATACTTGAAACCAATTAACTGTGTGCAAACAAATGAGCTCTGGTTTGTTAGCAAATGCTAACTAAAAACTTTTTACAAATGATATATATCTAATATGTATGAACAAAATTTGGGATTGAATAACCTATAAGGGATGATATGCCATAAAACCCTGCCAACCAGCCTATTTGTGTGTGCCCCCATTCCCCCACTCAACTATAGAATGACTTCATGTCAAATCTGACTTGATAAAAGGTCAGATAAATATTCTCCTCATCATGAATTGAGTTCATGTTGAATTTGACTTGATGGGGAATCTGATAAATCCCTCCACTATAGATTGACTTCATGATAAATCTGACTTGGTGGGAAGTCTAAATCAATACACTAAAACAACCAAAAAGGTATATTGTTAACTTTGATTGTAAAGCAATTTCCAATTTAAGAAGTCATGTGTAGTCAGTGTTTGAATTCATATTAATAATTTAATTTCTCAAAGGTAACAGTAATACACATGCTGCTACACACACACTGATACGGATACAATACACATATCCATGTTCATACATGCATACACACACTCCCTATGATAGACATGATATACACGTATCCATGAACGTACACACACACACACACACACACGCGCTGCATTTAATACCGGCATTCTTTGTGTAATGGTTATCATTGTAGGAAATGAGCATGATGACCCGAGGTCACACCTTGGACAAGGCTGTTTGCATTTCACATGGTGCTAATACCATCAAGAAATGTATGCGTTCAACTATTTTCCCTCCAGCTATTGGTAAATAGTAGGGCAGACTGACTCCTTTAACCTAAGTATAGCAACCAGTATAGGAGAAAAATTCTGAATTCAAACTTAAGGTCAATTTTCTAAGCAAAATTTGTGTTGCCTCCTGCTTATGCAGAGGGGTTGGGTAAATACATAAATACTATGCATCTAGGGATGGAAGAACTTATAGTGTCACATGGTATAATTCTATATGATTTTAAAAAGAAAACCAGCCCAATGAGCTGTAGAATACCTCAACTGCATCTCTGTAGAGGAGTTACACCTCGAGTTCTCACGCTTTAGAGAATGTGGAGTACCTCTTCATTGCCATTACTCCCAAGTCAACTCTGATTTGGAGTGGTTGTACCTGTTAGGGTCCCATCTAGGGGTCAAATAGAGCTATTTAATCACTTACAATACTGGAAACCATTTAACTATGTGCCAACAAATAATTGTCAAATTGAATTAGTATTACAAAGCAATACTTGGAACCATTAACCGTCTGCAAACAAATGAGCTTTGGCTTTTTAAAAAATGTTATCAACAAACTATTCATTAACAAATCATATATATTTAATGTATAAAGCAGATTCAACATTAAATAACCTACACGGTTTCATATACCATAAAATATAACCAACCAACCAACCGACAAGAAAACATTCTAATTGAATTGATTATATATCTAGCTTTCATTGTACATTTGTTTTTCCAATCATATATAACATTATCAATGTGCAGAATTTAAAAAGCTGAAAATAAACGGAGAAAGGGAATAACAAATTTGTTTCTACCTTGTGATTATGTATTTAATATCACTGTAATAACTTACAAGCATTGACTTCAATCCCATGACACTATATTTAGATTTTGTCTGGAATTATGAATTTATTTTTATTAATAGTTCAATCAACTCTAGTAAATTATTGGATTTTTTATTTATTTTATTTATTTATTTTTTTTTTATTGGATTTAATTTGTTGGGGAAAAAAAGAGTGTTGTATATCATCATTATTATTCGTTCAGTGTAAATTGAGAAAAGCATTGATTTCTTTGATAATGGCCATTGCAGACTTTATTATTTTCTCTTTCCCTATCAAGAGATGGTCATTAAATATAGTGATTATCATTCGCCTCTCTTTCTCTCTCCTCAATATATACGAATGAAATTGCAATCCAAAAATTTCAGTGAAAGCTTTTGTTAGTTGAAATGGCATAAAAACAAAGTGATTAGCAAAAGTTTATATGGGTGGGGAGATTCCCAGACTCAAAATGATGGGGTGTGGGGAATTTAGTGCAAATTTTCTTTGTCTTATTCTGATCATTTTCATAATTTTTCTGATCATTTACTTTGGTTTCTGAGTTTTCTCTACCCTGATAGAATGTTCTGATTGTATCCGTTGCTTTGGAGTACACCCCCCCTTAAAAAAAAAAGATACAGTTTGTCCTGGGTATGACAGTAAACTGTTTCTCTTGGTGAGGCTCCAGTTCTAGAGATTCAGGGAGTGTGGAGTACCACTTCATAGCCATTACTCCAAGGTCCACTCTGACCTGCAGTGGTGGTATCTTCTTAGTGTCTCATCTTTGGGTCAAATAGATCTGTTTGAAAATGAGTATTAGATAAGAATACATGATACCTTTTATAACTGTAAATTATTTGTATTATGAATAGTTTTTGAAGCTATAATTGTCTAGTAAGCATTATTATTGATTACATAAAATCACTACTGTCAGATAGCATGGAGTTCCCTCACTCTTTCTCACCATCTGTTCCCAATCATCCAGTGTCTGCTCTGAGCTAATATATTTAAGTCCTTGCTGCTCAGTCAAAATTGGTGTGTCCATGTTTAGGAGTTCATAAAAGAACATTGCTTATAATTGTTTTAATTAGATAAGAATACTTGCAATCGTGATTACATTACACTAAACAATCTGATGGTGAAGTTCCAGTTATGCAGGAGCTTTGAGGAATGCGCAGTACCCCTTCATTGACATTGCTCCCAGCTCCACTGTGGCCTGGAGTGGTAGTACCCGATAGTCCTATCTATGGGTCAAATAGAACTAAACTGTACTTATGCTAAACTGAATTGTTTGAAATAGAACTCTCTATACTTATAAAAATGGATTTGGCATTAAATAGGCTACAATGGTGGATATGCCATAAAACCAAATCAAGCCAAATGATTGCAAAAAGAACCCCTTAAGAAACAATTACACATAAAGTATAAATGTACAATGAACATTATTTTTTAACCTCTAGGCATAAAATTACCCTCGACTGGTGCACTTGAAATTGGTCTGTATCTTCCAGTCCAGTCTTACTTCACTGGTGGGAGTAAAATTGACATGTTCTAAGCACTGCCCATAGAGCAAACAATATAAGATACTAAGTATATTAAATTGATATGCCAGTTGTTCATTTGTTTTTGTTTTGTTTTTTTTCTTGCTACAGTGACGAAATCTTTAAACAAAGATTTTTTAAAAATGTTTTTAGTGCTGATCTTTTGGGATCCAGGTTCAGGGTATCTGATGGTCAATATGCTAAGAATTGAAAATTGAATGGTTTTCTTAAAGTCCTATATTTTAACTTAACCTTTTTCTTATCTGTTTTCTTTTCTTTTCTTTTCTTTAGGTCTCTTGTTATAATCCATGTGGAAGATATTGACGAATTTGCTCCCAGGTTCAGCAAGGATACCTATGAAGTGGAAGTTGAAGAAGGTCACCTCTTTGATGCCATTATCCAGTTGACCGCTACTGATAGGGACAGATCTGCCAACTACAAAGATATAAGTGGTTATTTCATTCTGGATAATGATGTTCCATTTGAAATTAATAAACATGGTAAGTTTTTTTTTGTTTTTTTTTCTCTCCTCTTCTATTTTTCTTGGCAGCTTTTTAATCTGTTTCTTCGATTGTAATATTTTCTGGCAATAGCTTATATATTTATTAGTCACTTCATACCCCTGTCTCTTTCTCTCTTCATATGTGTCTCTCCATATATTTATTTATTTCTTATATATACTTTGAAAATATATTCCATGCTTATATTACAATTGGATGCAGAGCAACAAAAGCTGAAAGACTGGAAAAAGATGTTAGATTGTTAATTTGTATCAGAACAAGGCACACATCAAAAGGAATATTAAACAAGCTATTAATTTTCTATTTTGCTATTTCTTTGATCACTGAAATAAATTTGTTCTTGGGTTAGTTAAAATAGATTTGTTCATAGGTTACTAAAAATGAATTTATTCTTGGATCTCGTTAAATGAATTATTTTAAATTATTGTCAATGTCATGATTATTGCTATAAGAAATGGACTTGAGAAAGTCATGAGTCCATCTCTTACTGTTATAAAGCCATAATACAAATTCACACGGAAACATAATCAAACATAATTTATGAACTTCAATGAACAAATGAACACACTTCTTTATAAAAATATCTCTCACACTTTATTCTCAAAAGGATTGATGTTTCTGTGGTGCGTGAGAGATGGGTGGAAACAGGAACAGACTGCTATTTTGACCCAACTTCTTCTCTTGACCATAGCATGCTGTGTTGTCTTCAAGAACCCATTTAACACTTCTTCTGCATATTGGCTAGGGTTGCTCAACTGGGGGTCACTGAGGGCCGGGGCATTCTCAGTCTGCAAGCTGGCTGGCTGTGGACATGAAAGTGAGACTAACGGCAGCTCTTGACAAAAGAGGGTTCGTTTGTGTCTGGCGTGCAGGTCAGTGATCTGATACAAAGAAAAGAAAAATACTCACTGCTGTTTCAATAATCCACCATAATCGCCCATTAAAGGAAAAAAGAGAGGAGGCCCCCGACTGGAATTTTTATAGGCTAAGGAAATGGATTATGGGTAAAGTGACGTAAATAAAAACTGACTCGTTTTTCTCTTCGGCGCGACTCTTTCTCGGTGAGAAGCAGGAAAGAAAGTTGAAGAGAAACGAAGGAAGAAGCACAGAGAGTGAAAAGGAGAGAGAGAGAAGGAGGAAAGTGGAGGAGGAACGCAAAGAGGGAAGTGGTGTAACAAGCACTTTAGACTGAAATCTAAAGGTCGCTGGTTCAATCCCAGGCTCAACACACAGGGAGATTATCCACCCTAAAACTACACTGGCCTTGTTGTCTCCAACTCTCTCAATGGCTGCCAGCATCTGCCTATATTCTTTCATAACACCCACTTGTTTTCGCTTCTTCCGCTTATTTACACAGGTGCATCTCTGATTGACGGCTCGATCAAGGATCAATATACAACATTACCTTCTTCTTAATCTGATATTCCTGCTTTTCATCTTTTGAGGAAAGAAAAAACAAACATGTGCAAAGTCAAATGTTTAAATTATCAAGTTTCAAAGTTAGTCTTATTCGCATATAAAGCTAATCCTGTGGCTTTTATAAAGCTGTGAAATAAACAACCTCTGATGATGGCTGAAACTGGTTGGAATTAACATATATAAGATAAATGCAAAAGAGGAATGTTTGCAAGAAAATGTTTGGGTCTACTACAGCAGAACAGGTATACAACCCAGAAATAATATCAAATTATGAATACTAGAAGTCTGTTAGTTTAAGTTTAATGAGCTGTGCACAATCATCAGACAGAAAAGTGACCAATCAATTGTAATTATTTAGTGGTGTAAAAGTGGAAGTACACATCTTTCTCTCACATGTTTTTGTGTGTATATATATTATCCATAAACGGACTGTTTCATTGTATCACAACTCTTCAGTGTGGCTAGACACATGAGATACTTCAAGCTGGGATTGAAAACTGGCTGACTTTACATCAGTTGGACTTCTTACCCCCAAAACCATTGCCCTCTCAGTGTAATTGATTAAATCTTTAATCTGTATATTTACTTATCAATCCTTCAAAAAATGTAACTAAATATGTTAGGTGTGTGTAAAAATTTCTAGCATCAACTTTTTTTTTCTTTTCTTTACAGTAGATTAATTAATGTAATTTTGAGTAAAGTTTTCATTATAAAATTGAAAAAAAAATTTTAAAAGCAAACAAAAGCCAATTCTAATTTAAAACAAAACAAAACAAAAATGATTTTATTGTTATTCTTTTTCAGGAGTACTGAAGAATACTCAAGTACTGAACCATGCCAAACGTCACAATTATATGATCAGTGTTGTTGCTGAGAGCTATGGCAAAAAGAAGTCAAAACCTGCTTTGGTCAATATTTTGGTCAAGAAAATGTGTAAGGTTGGATGGAAAGGTCAGTTACTTTTTATTTAATTTGTTTCTTTTAGGGGCGAGGGGACTTACTCCTCTGCAGGGTAGGGGTTACTGTCAGTGTATTCTAGTCTTTGCTACTAGTTTTAATTTTATTAAAAAATTAGATCTTAATGTTATACAATAGATTAATGATATCTATTATTGATATGTTGTGTATCCTTTAAGTACTTGGGCTCAAGTGGAAAGATGCAGTATGATGGATTGATCATTGAACTTGAGATCTATCTGATAGTGAAGCTCCAGTAATGCTAGAGCTTTGAGGAATGTGGAGTACCCCTTCATTACCATCATTCCCACTTCCATTCTGGCCTAGTGTTGTTGCACCTGATAGGGTCCTATCTATGGGTCAAACAGAACTAAACTATGCACTTAGACTAAACTGAATTGTTTGGAAAAAAACTGATCATTTAACTGTGTGTAAACAAATGATTGATGTTTAATTGAATTGTTAGTGATACATGTCAATACTTGGAACCATTTAACTTTGTTGACTTAAGTGAATGGTTTGAAATAGAACTGTTTTTGACATTCAAACTGCATACTTATATTAAATTGATTTGTTTGAAATAGATTTGTTTATGTATAAAATGGATTTAGTATTAAATAACCTACAATGATTGATATGCCATGAAACCAAATCAAACCGTCTTGAGATCAGAGACCATGACTCTCATTGATTCTGGAGTTAGAATAAGGGAATCAGTTAATGAGGAACTCTCAATGCAAGAGTTTGAGTGCTCCGTCTTGCTCTCACTGATTCCCCGTTTAGTCTGATTGGGTAGTGAAGAAAAAAGTCATTAATGAATGAAAAGTAAAATGTGAACGTGAAGTTGTGGTTGCATTGTCATTCATCATCAACGAATAAAAAGAAAGATGGCTACACAAAAAAGATATCAGGAGTGACTGGAGAAGTGATGAAGTAAAGTGATCAGTGAATTTAAGTAAAGAGATTGGAGCTGACCAATCGGAATTAGAGACCAGTAGAACCAATGATCCTTATGTAAGGCTCATGTGAATTTTATATTTTTAACATAACAAATAAATGAGAAAAAAAACCCCACTCAATGAGAAAGCAGACCAGGATGTCGGAAATAACAAGGAGTTTTATTTAAGGCAAGGTAGAGAAATGCTTTTACCCTAAAACAGTCACTTTAGTTCAAGTCATCTGCAACCAAATAAATCTGTCTTCAATCCCTGGGTATCATAGCTACAATCCCATTTCCAGTCGCTCACTCATATGATTCCCTAACTCTGGTGGTAACTGTCCACTACTGATTGAAGGGGAGCGAGTGACTCTATATTCTGACCTGACAGTGTGTGTGTGTGTATATATATATATATATATATATATATATATATATATATATATATAGTGGACTAATGTTAATAAAAATAACACAATATGAGTGCTACAAAAATAGAAGTTTTATTCTTGGATGGATCTGAAAACAAAGAAATGAAATTGTTCTTGTGTTAAGTCACTGTAAGCAGCAGTGAATCTTTAGCCAGCATGTGGTGTTGATATACTTCTTCTAAGTTGATGGTCATAACTTGCTATGGTTCATCTGATGGTCAAGTAAGTTGGGCTGCTATGAGATTCTGAGACACAGTTGTGTCCGTCTTGCCTAGGGGGACAAGTAAACTGTCTTCTCATGCCTTTGAGAATATTTGATATTTTGACTTTATCATATTTACCAACCCCTCCGCTCGGGCAGGATATGACACAGGGTCAATTTTTAAGCGGAGTTTAACAGGTTTGAATTCAGTTTTCCTTCTCCTAGACTAGTTGCCTTACCAAGGCTGAAGAACCATACCTTCCCCAAGGGTATTAGTGCTATGTGAAATGCAATCTCTCGTCTAGGATTTGAACTCGTGTCGCCGTGCCGATTTCCTACGACAATAACCATTACACCACGGGCACCTCCAATAATATTTTGACTTTATAGTATTTGTGAGGATCACATACATGCGTGTTATCTCTGCAGATTCCTAATGAAGAAAGTGACAGTGTTTAGTTTGTTTTGTTTTTTTTTTAAGCACACCTGATTGGTCAAAAATTGTGGTTGAGTTTGTTATGATGTTTTTAGGTTGGGTTTTTCCCAAATTCTTAAAATTTCTAGAACACGTGCGTGGGTGTTTTTTAGATTTACAATTGTGCCAAAATTGATCCATTTCTTTGAGAACTTTCTTTGACTATAGAAATGGCATCATTTCCTATTGATTGGTAGTGACAACAATGAAACATTAATTAAACTAGTTTTTAATTTTAATCATAATGATTGTATATAACGCATTTGTACATCACCAGAAATATCTATTGCATAGAAATATTGCTACTAGATGAGATAGACAGCTATAATTCATTCAATTTTTAAAATGTTTTCAATTAGATATCACTACATTATGATAATTGGTTGGTTTGTTCATACTTGGGCTATTTTATTGAGGTCAGTTTTTTTCCCAATCCTAAGCTTTCAAGATTATATAGATGAACAGAACAAGATAGATATGACATTAAATGAGAGATAGATATGAAATGAGAGATGTGACAATACACTGCCGGCTGCCCCCCCTCCACCATCTCAGCCAACCAAACTACTTATGGCCATTAGAATCGTCTTGTGGTTTTTCTCATCTCTGGCCAGGGGTATTTGTTGTCAAGAGCGGGCGTAAAAAGCAACAGGAAACTGATTCTTGTATTAATTCAAGAGAGGACACTGTTGTTAGTTTCAGGGCGTATTGAGTCGAGCGCTTTCTCCCTCTCTCTCGGTAGCTGTTCCTTCTCTCTCGCTTTCTCCCTCGTTCTCCTTCCTTCCTTCTTTCTCTCTACCCTTCTGGTTCTTGCCTTCCTTCCTTCCTTCTTTCCTTCTTTGAGTTGTAACACATTCATTGGGCAAATGCTCTCAGAACAAATCCCCCGTTCAGCCGTTGCCGTGCGTATTTGTATGTTTGTGAGATCTCGTAAGAATTTGCATACGTGCAAATTACCTCTCGCTGGTTCGAGATCTCCCCTCGTCAAATATGCTCGAGGCAGCCATATCGGTTTCTGCTCTACAAAATACACAACTGAGAGGGTAGATGAAAAGAATAATAAACATTCATGGGCTCGGGTTAGCTCCAAGTGCAAGAAGAGAGAAGTCTGTGGCACTTTCTTGGCATTCTGTGTTTCTATGAGCTAATGCGAGCGTGTACTCGAGCGAAATTTCCACAAAGCCACTAGGAATGCCGACTCATTTTCTCGCGTTAGTCAACCCAGGCTAAGTCCACAGGTTCTAGGACCCACCTTTCTGACTGCTGTTGACTGCTCTCTGCCTCCTTCTGTTCTGTTCTGCTGACTGTGTCCTTCTGTTCCCTTCTCCTGACTGCCCTCTCCTGCCGACTGTCCCTAGGACCTTCCTTCCCTCATCCTCTTCTGGTCTCATGGGAGATCTCGAGCGCAAGCCCTTTATATGGGTTTTTGTGCCAACGCAGACAAAGGGATTCTCTGGTTGGCACCCAACCCACAGAAAGGAATGCCACCCATTGTGTCACAGATAGATGAATGATGGATAGATATTTTAGAGAGAAATAGGACTGAATTTGGATAAATGATAAACAGGTTGGGATAGATAGAAAAAGCTGGTATTAACTAATATCTCTCCATTAATATTGAAAGACAAACCAGGAAAATATTAAGTTTTGATTTAATCATAAAATTAGGTTTTTTATTTAACTAGTTTTCTAATTCTGATGTTTGTGTAGAACATATTTCTATATCACCACAAGTGACCATTGCATAGAGATGTGGTGACAAGATGTGATAGCTCCTAATTCATTCCTTCTTGTTAATTGCCCAGTCAGCTGGGGCTGTAGAATACACTGACTGTCCTGGATATGACACTAAACAATCTGATGGTGAGGTTCCAGCAGTGCTGGAGCTTTGGGGAATGCGGAGTACCCCTTCATTGTCATTGCTCCCAGGTCCACTCTGGCCCGGAGTGGTAGCATCTGATATGGGTCCTATCTATGGGTTAAATAGAACTAACAGCATACTTATGCTAAAATGAATTGTTTTGAGTAAACTGAATAGCTTGAAATAGAAATGTTTTTAACAATTAAACCGTACTTACATTTAAACTACGTGATTATGCTTAACTGAATTATTTGAAATAGAACTGTTTTTGACTTTAAAACTGTATTTACAATTAACTGAATTGTTACATATAACTGCTTGAATAGTTTGAAATAGAAATGTTTTTGACAAACTGTGTACTTATGCTTAACTGAACTATTTTCAATAGAACAGATTATTCACATAAAAATGAATTTGGTGTTAAATAACCTACAAAGGTTGATATGCCATAAAACCCAAACAACCAACCTTCTTAATCTGAGAATTAATTTTTATTTATTGCAGACTTTTTTTTCTCATCTTGGTAGTTTTTTTTTTTTTTTTTTTTTTTTTTTCTTCTTCTTTCACTACGTTTTGGACAAATTTCACCTCCGGCCTTCTTGGCTGAAATGTAGTGAAAGAAGAAACAACACAAAAAAAACAAAAAAAACTACCAAGATGAGAAAAAAAAAGTCCGCAATAAATAAAAATTAATTCTCAGATTAAGAAGACTCATCTTAAAATGATTCCAATTAAAGACAAGTACCAACCTTCTTGTTAAGGCTGATATATCTGAAAGTATTTTCCCTGAGATAACACTATATTATAATAATTGGATATAACGTTGTTTAGTGATCTATTAATTTAAGAGATTTCAGTTTTATAAAAATATTGAATCTTAAACTTTTCCGATTTATCATTAATTTATCATAACTTTGTCACAATAAGATCCCCTTGCTTGAAAATAAAGTTATTAAAGGCTTAGAGAGTCGCAATAAAACTGGATAGAGCAATTTTTCAGCTACAAAACACTGTTCTTTCATATAGTCACCTCCATTGGTTTTGCATTTTTTATTGGTGATGAACAAATTTGCCTACAATGCTCCTAAGATGGTTGATCAAAGGGTAATGCCTCTTTTACAGAAACTACAACAGATAAGTTAGTAGTCGAGGGTGACCCGAAGGCTCCCTTTTCGATAGCTACTACACCAAGGTGTAGGGGAGGGCGCTACTCCATTCCCTGGATTGCTCTGCTTTACCCTTGAACCATACCTTATAATGCTGAGTGTTAAGCAAGGTGGTGTCAAGTTCCATTTTTAAAGTCTTTGGTATGACTCGACCTGGGATTGAACCCAGGTCTCCTGGGCCAGCAAAATAAAACTGTTGGATCGAGCAAGTTTTCAGCTACCAAATTCTGTTCCTTCACATAGCCACCACCATTGTTTCTGTATTTTTTTCAATCATTTCAGTCAACATCTATCACTTTGCTTGTGTCTGTATCAGTGTTAAAATCAAGCTTATATATCTCGGCTGTGTTATGATGACCCTGGGTGCAGCTGTTTTATTTAAGAGCTGTAATTTTTAGGAACGTATTTAAAGTATTGCTGGAATTTAAAGTGCTATGATAATATAGCAAATGCCTCCTTATTTCTGATTCTTTGTAACAACAGGATCAAATCTTGATCAATTGTCTGGCTAGTTAAGCCAGTTCAACTGAATCTTGTTGAATAAATATCAGTTGAAATTGAGCTTTCCTTTCTTTTTATTGCTGTTCAATTCAGCTTGGTTCTTTTGGTAACAGTTATGAAATAATTCTTGGAAAATAAAAGAATTTTCTGACATCTGTGGTTTATTTTGGGTTTTTTTTTCTCTTTTTCTTTGATATTTATTTGACAATTTCCTGCTGAAAGAATTGTTGGCTGAAATATTCCATATTGATCTTAAGAGTGCTATTCCTTAACTACAATTACTTGGCTCTCAATTTTGCTCTTTTTTAAATTTTTTAAAATTTATTTTTATTATCAATATGAGCTATTATCAATTCATCCTTGTCGTCTAATGCCAAGTTTGGTTATTTAAAGTCTGATATTTAAGTTATAGTCGAACTTCAGTATAAATGGCATTTCTCTCTCTTTCATATGTATATGATATGTAGATAATCATAACTAGAGTTATTTATTTATTTATTTTATATATATATACACACACACACACACACACACACACACACACACACACACCGAATGAGTAGTGTTCACCATTGGCCCGGTAGACCAGGGTTCAATCGCAGGTCAAGTCATACCAAAGACTCAAAAAAAATGGTACTTGATCCCACCTTTCTTACCACTCAGCATTATAAGGTATGGATCAAGGGTAAAGTGGAGCAATCCTAGGAAAGGAGTAGTACTCTCCCCTACACCTTGGTGTGGTAGCTATTAAAAAGGGAACCTTCTGGTCGCCTTTGACTGAGGTCACCAACTTTACTTTATCATATTTACCCAACCCCTCTGCTCGGGCTGGATATGACACAAGGTCAATTTTTTAAGCGGAGTTTAACAGGTTTGAATTCAGAGTTTTCCTTCTCCTAGACTAGTTGCCTCACCAAGGCTGAAGAACCTAGTCTGCCCTACTATTTACCCATAGCTGGAGGGAGAATAATTGGATTCATACCTTTTCCAAGGGTATTAGTGCTATGTGAAATGCAATCAGTCCAGGATTTGAACTCGTATCGCCGTGTCCAATTCCTGCGACGATAACCATTACACCACGGGCACCTCCAACTTTACTTTAGTCTGTGGATGACAATATACGCTCCCCCATGGGCGTTGAGCACTCTGGCGATGGAATTTATGGCTGCTACTCACATAATGCAAAGGTCTTTGAATGAATTGAGCACTCTGGTGTTGGGTAAGGTAAAAATGTAAACAAACGAAAGCTACTACATAATGCCTTATAATTCCGGATCTGACGTGGTTCCCTTGTTGGCTGAGCAGTATGATACTAAGTCTAATGTAAAATTTGGCAGGTTTTGATCCTAGATTCAAGCATCCTATGTGTCTAGCCACACTGAAGAGTTGTGATACAACGAAACAGTCTGTCTGGATGAGAAAATATATAACAAATAAACCCTAAAATTAATAAAATCAAATTTTTAAAATAGCGACAGTGTTTTGAAATCCTTTCAGTATTTTTTTAGTTATCAATATTTTTGTTGATAGCGTATTGTTTTAATTTAATTTGATGTCATTAGCATCTCATTTTAGTCCAACTATATATTTTACATAATTTTTGCAATGTTTAAAAAAAAACCTAAAAACAAATCTTTCGACTTGCAAACAACCCCTGATGATGGGACAATTTCTGTAAATTCTTCTGCCAACTCCAACCTAAAATCAAAACACTTGTTAAGAATCTTAAAAGGATCCTAATAAAATTGTATAGATAAAACATGCTTGAATGAAGGACAGCTGGCAAGCTATATATATATATATATATATATATATATATATATATATATATATATCTCATTAGATAATAAAGACAAATTTTGTCAGTATAATTTAAGATCCTTTCAAGTTTTCTGATAAGTGTCTTAGTTTCAGGTTGGAATTGGTAGATGAATTTCCCAAAATTATCCTAAGCTCTTTTGGGTCCTTCATTGGCCATCATCAGGGGTTGCTTGCTTGTGTAAGGTGTGTTTTTAAAGTTTATACCATAATGAAAATATGGGAACGTAGAGTTGGATAAAACAGGGTAACTGAGGTATTTAAAAAAAGGGAATGCTATTTTAATAAAGGAAAACTATCAATGGAAATAGAATACTATAGGAATACAGGATAAAAAAAATACTAAAAGCATTTGAAAACATTGTCGCTATTTTTAAGATTAATTCTATTGATTTTAGATTTTTTGTTTTTATATGTAGGGCTTCTAGGATTTGTAATCACTTATCAGAAAACTTCAAAGGATCTTAAATAAATTATACAGGCAACATTTATCTTTATTATTTAAGGAAACATGCTTAAATGAACAACTGCTGCCTAACTACACACACACACACACCTATATATATATATATATATATATATATATATATATATATATATATATACACACACACACACTGTGTGTAAACTTACAAGGCAAGCTTTAGTATTATAGAATATATGTTAGAGTAGAAATTTTTATTCCCATGCCATTTTTGACAACAGAAGCATAAACAAGATATTTGACAGGTGCTGTAGCTCAACTTTGACCCGGATTTATGAAAAAGAGGTGTGAAACAAATGCCTGCCTGTCATGATTTTTGAGTAAACATTCAACCTTTCAGTGATGTTACTTAGACTGATGAATGAGTGAAAAGAAGCCTACAAATTATGGGCTTCCATCTTCAGCTTTTTTTTTTTACACAGGAGGGGCTTGTTAGCTGTCATGCTGGGAGAGTATGAATTGTATCTCTCAGTGACTGGATGACACTGTGTGGGAGATTGTTCCCATGTTTCGATACATTACATGTTAAATAAGAAATTATTTGTATCCTTGGTTTGTGTAAAGAGAAACTATTTATGAAAGCGAGTTCAGCGTAATATCATGGAAGTGTCTTGCTGGCTTTTACTCCCAGACTGGACCCCAAAGTTGTCAAGCATCATTTTACAAAGGTGTTTATAGTGTAATGTTTTTCATTTCATATAGTGTTAATACACTTGGGGGAATATATGCATCCAACTATCCTCCCTGCAGCTGTGGGTAAATGAATAGGACAGACTGGGCTCTTTAACCTATCTAGGAGAAGAATAACTCCAAATTCAAACCTGTTACATGAATGGAGCCAGGGACCACATTCATACAGGGATCCCCTTTTGAAACTTCACTCATGAATACATGTGAGGAGCCAGCTTAAGCCACATTAGGTGAATGCTGTCTTACAGTCTTTTTTTGTCCTGGTTACAAAAGAAATTGACCGATGTGTTTGTATATTCAATCCCATTTGATGTTTTAATTAGATCAGGCTCGTTTTTTTTTTCCTAGGGGTTTCCGACTGTCTCTTCATAGTGTAACTATTTTCCCATGGTGTTATAGTTAATGTACTTGTCTGCAACATTGTAGGGAGTGAGTTCAAACTCCACTTGTTCTATTGTGTTCACTTTTGGATTAGTACCCTTGAGAAAGGTATGAACACCCTATCCCCATTAAATAGTACCACTCCTGTTCTTCTACAAGTATGACTTTGGGATTAATTAAACCACAAAGGTTGATATGCCATTAAACAAAGAAACCAAACCTTATCTACTGGCTGTGAATAAAAATACAATATTTGTATAAAAACTATATTCATAAAGTTTTCATTTTCTGAAGAAAAAGTCCAGCTAATATTTTTTTTTGTTTATCTTTTTGTCTGTTATTTAATTTTTTGTATTCTAATCATTTTTTTTTTTTTTTTCTTAATATTTTTAGATATTGAAAAGCATCTTGAATACATACCCAACTCTGGACGCCACAAAATCTGTGAGCATGCACATCTAGATTTATGTGACAAGCCATACAATATTGAAAAAGTCTCCGTTCGAATGGTCCTCAAAACTATACACATTGGTAAAGGTTGTGATAGAGATACTTATTCCATCTCTTCCCAACGTAAACTTTGTGGTAAGTATAGTTACTATTCTATGATTACTTGGCTTTCATGCTATCTTAATAAAATAATTCTTACTCTTTCTTATATGGTATGTGTTTAAAATTGACGACTGTAGTCAAAAGTGAGGTAAAGGCTCTCTTTTCGATAGCTACTACACTAAAGTGTAGGGGAGCATGCTACTCTTTTCCCTGGATTGCTCCACTCTACCCTTATGCTGAGTGTTAAGCAAGGAGGCTTCAAGTACCATAGTGAACAAGTCCTGGCGGCAGCACCACACAAAGCAGCTGCTGTATGGCCACCTACCACTCATCACGAAAACTATCAAAATTAGACGAACTAGACATGTGAGACACTGCTGGAGAAGTAGGGACGAGCTCATAAGTGATGTACTCCTGTGGACCCCTTCACATGAATGAGCAAAGATACAGCAGCTCTGTCCCGATACGGAATGTAGCCCTAAAGACCTGCTGAAAGCAATGGACAATAGAGAGGGGTGGTGAGTGAGTATCAGGGATACCCGTGCTGATGGTGCAACAGGATGATGTGTTTAAAAGAAACGATAAACAGCCTTATGGTAGCACCTTTTTGATATAATTTCAAACAATCTCTGTATGTTCACCATCCCTGTTAACAAATTCTTGGTATCTCTCACCAGTGATTTAAAAAATGTTAATATTTCTATAGGAATATTATTATTAGAGATGATGAACTGATATTACAGAGATTATTTATGGGACGATTCCAATACTTTGATAGTAAACAGGTGGAGACGTTAAAATCATTATCATAAAAGACCCCACCCTAAATGTTTATTGCCCAGTCGGCTGGGGTTGTAGAATACACCGACTGCATCTCTGCAGAGGGGTAAGACCCCCCCCCAATGAGTCCTGGATATGACACTAAACAATCTGATGGTGAGGTTCCAGCAATGCTGGAGCTTTGGGGAATGCGGAGTACCCCTTCATTGCCATCGCTCCCAGGTCCACTCTGGTCCGGAGTGGTTATGAGTTAAATAGAACTAACAGCATACTTATGCTAAAATGAATTGTTTGAGTAAACTGAATAGTTTGAAATAGAAATGTTTTTGACAATTAAACCGTACTTACACTTAAACTGTATGCTTATGCTTAACTGAATTATTTCAAATAGAACTGTTTTTCGACATTAAAACTGTATTTACACTTAACGGAATTGTTACATATAACTGCTTGAATAGTTTGAAATGGAAATGTTTTTGACAATTAAACTGTGTACTTATGCTAAACTAAATTGTTTTCAATAGAACAGATTATTTACATAAAAATGGATTTGGCGTTAAATAACCTACAAAGGTTGATATGCCATAAAACCAACCAAACCAAACCTAAATGTTTACATTATTTGAAACACTTAGTATTTTTAGGGATTTTATTTTTACTTTACTTAAATGTACAAAGTGTATATGACGTTTTTCCTAAATGTTATATACAAGCGTGTGGTTACAAGAAAAATAAGACTGTGAAGATTTAATTTTTGTTTATTGAATAAATAAAATAAACAAGCGGATGAAATATCTGGCTGGCTGATGGTGGGGGTTGTCTATTCGATGAAGAGTGGCTGCTTTGATCTAGTCGGACAGTGTTGTCGGGTGACGCTCTTAGGACTGCCGGCGATTCAACTGGCGTGTGACCTCTGCTTTGCCTATTTATATCTTCCCAACTTTAAACACTGGCTCCAGAAAATACTACTTATGGGGAAAAAATGATGGGTTGAAAAATACTTTTATTTTCTTTATTTATTTAAAAAAAATTTTTTTTTTTTTTATAACCGAGAATTTTCTGGGGATTTTGGATAGCCTATGCGCAGATTTTCTCAGTTTGACTCTGGTAGCTGTTATTTTCTTCTGCAGTGTCGATGTCTGTCGGTTTGTGTTTTGTGTGTGTTAGTAGTTTGGTGTATGAAGAGTTAAGTGGCTGAATCAGAAGAGATTTGATGTATTTTACTATAACATAAAGTTGTAATAAAAAGCAATTAAAATTTGAAAGAAAAGACTTAGCCTATGATTAATAATGAAAATACTTAGGATATATATTTTAATGATCAGAGTATATTCAACTAAGAAAGATGCGATAAAAACCAAAAATAAGATGAAGAAAAGTCTACTCATCTTCTTTTGATATTACATCAAATAAATTATATATAATGATAAATAAAAATAATTTGATAGAAGTACAATGTTTGTAATTGTCTTTTAATTGGAATCATTTTGAGATGAGGCTTCTTAATCTGAGAATTAATTTTTTTATTTATTGCGGACTTTTTGTCCTCATCTTGGTAGTTTTTGTGTTTCTTCTTCACCTGAAGAAGGCCAGAGGTGAAATTTGGCCGAAACTTAGTGAAGAAGAAACAACACAAAAACTACCAAGATGAGGACAAAAAGTCCGCAGTATACAATGTTTGTGTGTTGCATTTATGCTGAAAGCTAAATGGAGTTAGTAAGGTTGACCATCCTTGCTTTTTACATTCTTTCTCAATATCATCCAGACAAATGGTGATAAGCCTGTTGTCTATTGACAAAGGAAATTTACCATGGTTTATATATATATAATGTTCAGAGTGTATTCAGCCAAGTAAGTTGTGATGAAAAGCAATAATAAAATGAAAACTCTTGCCTAAGATTAATAATGGTCAGTTGCTCAGTCAGCTGGGGCTGTAGAATACACAGACTGCTTCTCTGCAGAGGGGTAAGACCCTCTTCTCCCAATGAGTGTCCTAGATATGACACTAAACAATCTGATGGTGAGATTCCAGTAATGCTGGAGCTTTAGGGAATGCTGAGTATCCCTTTATTGCCATCACTTCCAGGTCCACTCTTGCCTGGAGTGGTAGCATTATAGGGTCTTATCTATGGGTCAAATAGAACTAAACTGTGTACTTATATTAAATGGAATTGTTTGAATTAGAACTGTTTTGACACTTAACTGAGTGTAAAAAAAAAAAAACTGTACTAATACTAAACTGAATTGTTTAAAATTTAATTCAATGTTAAATGACCTGAAAAGGTTAAGTTCAACATTCCAACTATTTGAAGAAGGAGCATACAACAATAAGTTTTAAGCAGTAAAACAAAATAATCAACCAATAATGGTCAGTGTTTTTTTAGGTTAAGATCTTTGCTACAATGAAATGATTCTCACCACATTTCTTTGTCCAGTTGTTGAATGTCTGGCTAATTTTAGTCTGTCTAGATAAATAGTATCATATTTAAATGTTTCTACTGTGAAATGAGAAAATTGTTTGCATATGAGAAGAAAATATAAACTTCCTATCTTCTGAGGGAGTGTCCTAGAGACTAGGATGAGGTAAATCTTTTGGCACCTACATCATAATTGTCAAGTGAGTCAATTCATTTGAGTTGCCAACAAATGCAGTGGTTAAATTAAGCTTGACTATTGTATTTACTCTCAGTGTGTGTGGGTGGGTTTTTTTTTTAATTTTTTTTATTGATGTGACATGTTGGCTTTTTAGTTGTTGCTGTATAAACTGTTTGCATTATTTACATTTTTCAGGCTATTGTCCTCATCTTGTTGCCATGTTTATCACAACTTATTGTTGTACGCTCTGGCCTTCTTCAAATAGTTGGAATGTTGAACGTAACCCTTTATTTCGCTTACTGGGGTAGACTGTTATCAGTTATTTCCTGTTAATTTCCCCTCTGAAAGTTCTCCACTGCCTTCACCAGGTATTGAACTTACACTTTTTTGGGTATGTCACTGGATCTAACCAATTCTTTTATCCACTGTACCATGTGTCCTTGGGGAGATCTGTGTATGAATTTCTGGGTGTTATAAACCTGTCTTCAGCAACCATTTTTACCAATGCTCATATTGTAATTTTGCTGTTATCATTGCATAAAGCAAAATAAAGGGTTAAGTTCGACATTCCAATCACCTGAAGAAGGGCGGAGCGTACAACAGCTGATATATTGTGATAAACATGGCGACAAAGATGAGGACCATAGTCCGAAAAATGTAAATAATACCTCATCTCAGAACTATAGAGCAAAACTGTTTATGTAATCACATAATTTTTATCACATAACTATGTGAAATATATGGTTTATGGATGTTTTTATATATATTTATATATATATATATATATACACACGCACACTAATAGTGGTTTTTAGTTATTGAAAATATTAAATATGTTGGTGTCTGCGTTAAATGCTATTTGATTTGTTTGCTTATTAGTAAACCTTTTTCCAACCAAATGTTTTCAAACAAAACGCTAAAAACTCGACAGTCAACTCAAATTACACTATCCCTGATGATGACCAACAGTATGGTTGAAAGCATTTGGGTTGAAGATATGGGACAACTCCTTTACCATCTAGATCCCAACACTAGAAAAATAACAAGAAGTTTTGAAAAAATAGTGTTCCATTGTCTTTTACAAAACTTGCTTGAATAAAATCTCTCGCATGTGTGTGTGTTCTAATGCTATTTATTTTAATGGTCAGTGTGTATTCAACCTAGGAAATTGTGATTTAACTGAGTCATGCCAAAGACTCAAAAAATGTTGCTTAAAACTCAGCAATATAAGGCATGAATCAAGGGTAAGTGGATCCCTCATGGGAAAAGAGTAGTACTCTCTTTACACCTCGGTATAGCAGCTATTGGAAAGGAGCCTTTGAGTCGGCCTCAACTATAGTCACTGATCATACGATATATATATATGTGTGTGTGTGTGTGTGTGTGTTATGAGTGTTGATGAATATAGTGTGTATAGTTTGTGGTTTTTGCTATGAAATGCATTGCAAATTTGGTAGCCTATAGAGAGCAAACAGTTCTGTTTAAAAATTGAAAATGTGCCGTCTCTAAGAATGACGAGGGGAAACTCTTTGAAACAACTGTTTTTGAGAAGTGTGTTCCTATCAGTGCCTTTTAAAGATAAGAATGGGAAGATAAACTTCACTTTTATCGTTATATATTATTTCTATGTATATTCATTAAGAATTTTCTTTTTAATCAGGTGCTAGTGGTGACAGCATTGACCTTCTGCCCTCACCGACTGTGGCCTCTTGGACTTCGAGTCTTCCTACTGATGATGGTAATGAAAGTGACCAGATCTTTGCTTTTGATGGACAAACAAATGCCGTGGAGGTACCCGAAGGTCACTTCAATCATACTCTTACGAATCATTTTACCATCTCCACTTGGATGAAACACGAGCACCACCAAAAAAAGGATGTGAGCCAAGCCCCTATCAAGCCACACAAAGCCCCCAAAGAACACATTCTCTGCATGTCTGATGGAGACCGTAAGTATTTGTTGTTGTTTTTCTTTTTCATCTTTTAGAATCATACACCCTGTGTATGACACTAACCTGCATCTAATGATGAATGGAATACTTTCTTCGTTGCCATTACTCCCAGGTCCACTGTGAGCCTGTGTTGTAGTACTTGTTAGGGTCCCATTTATGGCTCAAATAATCATGATTTGTATTCATTTTGAATAATTAATGCCATGGATTCAATAAAGGACGTAGTTTGAAGTTCCGTGTAGGTTCCCGAGTTGGACAAAAACTTGAAGGCCGGAGGACATATCGGCTGAAATGTTGTGGAAATAATAATAAAGATGAAGACAATAGTCTGAAAACCCTTAATGATGATACTGCCATTTAACTGTAAATTATTTGTCTTAATATTAGTTACTTGAAGCTATAATTATTTAAGGATTGTTATTAGTTTCTTGAAATTACGTTTGCAAAACAAAATCATTAAAAGAAATAATTACTTATAATCATATAATTATTAGTATTTGATAGGAAAACTGGAAACCATACAACTATGTGTAGATTATTTGTTTTGGATAGGAATGCTTGATATCATAACTGCAAAAACTGCTAAGAAACAATTATATAAAAAAGTTAACATAAATGCAGTTCTCCAATCTCTAGGCATAAAATGGCCCTAGACATGTTAACATGCCATTAAAATTATTCTAGCTTTTTAGATTTGGTTGTGTTTTATGGCATATCAACCATTGTCGGTTATTTTATGTTAAATTGTCTTTATACATGTATATTCAATATATATGATTTAGTTTGGTTGGGTTTTATGGCATATCAACCATTGTAGGTTATTTAATGCCAAATCCTCTTTATACATATATATCAAATATAGATTATTTGGTTTGGTTGGGTTTTATGGCATATCAACTATTGTAGGTTATTTAATGCCAAATCCTCTTTATACGTATATATTAAATATACATGATTTAGTTTGGTTGGGTTTTATGGCATATCAACCATTGTAGGTTATTTAATGCCAAATCCTCTTTATACATATATATCAAATATAGATTATTTGGTTTGGTTGGGTTTTATGGCATATCAACTATTGTAGGTTATTTAATGCCAAATCCTCTTTATACGTATATATTAAATATACATGATTTAGTTTGGTTGGGTTTTATGGCATATCAACCATTGTAGGTTATTTAATGCCAAATCCTCTTTATACATATATATCAAATATAGATTATTTGGTTTGGTTGGGTTTTATGGCATATCAACTATTGTAGGTTATTTAATGCCAAATCCTCTTTATACGTATATATTAAATATACATGATTTAGTTTGGTTGGGTTTTATGGCATATCAACCATTGTAGGTTATTTAATGCTAAATCCGCTTTATACATATTTACTAAATATATGACTTGTAAAAACCTTTTATAGAAGACATTTTTAAACGAGCATAAGCACATTTGTTTGCACCCCTTTTAAATGGTTCCAAGTATTGCTATGTATCACTAACAATTCAATTAAATCTCAGGCATTTGTTTACTCAGTTAAATGGTCACACAGTTCTATTTCTAAAAATTCAATTTAGCATAAATTATGTATTTTCACTGTTTAAATGTCAAACAGTTCTATTTGACCCACTGATAGAATCCTATTAGGTGCTACAACTCTAGGCCAGAGTGGACCTGAGAGCAATGGCAATGAAGAGGTACTCCATATTTCTCAAAGCTCCAACATTACTGGAGCTTCACCCTCAGATTGTTTAGTGTCACATCCAGGACACTTGTTGCAGAGATGCAATCGGTGTATACTACAGCTCCAGCCAACTTGGCTGTTTTTAACCAGGGTAACATTGTGCGCTTAGACCGGTTATTTTAGGATTATAAATTTATTTCCATCCTGTTTTGTGTTTCTGATGTAAACCAAAAACACGAAGAAAAATATAACAGGACTTCTTCAGATCTTATGGATAAAATAAAATTTTATTTTATCCATAAGATCTGAAGAAGTCCTGTTATATTTTATAAATTTATAATCCTAAAATAACCGGTCTTTGGTCTTTTTCTTTAAGAAAGTATTGCTCTGTAATATTAGTTACATTGCACTCTCTACCAAGAAAATTTAAATGTTCAGCTTTTGAATGATTTTCTTGTCCTGAAGGAATTACTCCTAACTCTGGTTTAACTGGACTGAATAATACTTATATATATATATATATATATATATATATATATATATATATATATATCTCAGATAAATGTGTAAATGTTTGAATAAAACACAAATCTACAAATTTAGTGAGGCATAAGTATTTTATTATTTCTTTGGTGAGATGAATATTTCATATTTATTTCACAGATGTTGCAAATTGTCCTTTTTTTATTTTTTTTTTTTTTTATTTTTTTTAAATGTTGACAAATTTTTTTTTTCTTCTAGATTTGAATCGTCATCATTATGGATTATTTGTTCATGGCGAGAAATTGATTTTCTTGTTGCGCCGTGAAGCTGAAAACAGTGAAAACATGGAAGCGTTCCGACCAGCTGAATGGAGGTGGCATTTGTCTGAAATTAATGACGGCAAGTGGCATCATTATGCCATCAGTGTTGATTACCCAGAGGTTTGTATTTCTTTGTGAATTTTATGACTTCATAAAAACTCCCTTTAACATCTCCATACATTTATCTAATTTGACTTTGTTTATATTTTGAAGATATGAAGTGATTTGCTAATGTTTAGAGCAGGGAGTATCAAATAGGGTGTACTTGAGATATCAAACAATTAGCATGCAGAACAGAGCATGTGGCAGGCATGCACAGAAGTGCCAGAGAACCACATGTGCGTGCTTCAGCTGGGCACACATTTGAGGACGACACTACGGAATGACAACAAAAAGGCACTCACAAGATTGGCTTAACTATCCAACTCGCGAGATAGATGGCAGACGAAAATAAGCTGAAATAAGCGCCACACAAGCTGTATTTTTATGTAAGCTATAGCCAATCACGGTGCACACAATGAACTCTAACAACATTCATAATGGGATGTGCCAAGCATTATATATTGAATGCTCCAATCTTCAGCTACCAGTAACTACCGAGGTTGCTGCTAGATCGTGTTGGTGTTTGTGTCCGTTGGCTTTTGAATCTGGTTCGTTATGTTAGATTATTTGCAGGCTGGTGTTGCCTTGTTGGTGTTGGTTTTTGTTTCTATTGGTGTTGGCATTCGAGTCGAGTCCAGTTCCTTAGATAAGACCACAGAACATGAGGAAATTCTTTTGTTTCATAAAATAAGAAATAGATTTGTTAACTCATATTGCCATGGGGAAGGTGTACCTGAGATGACTGACAACTCTCAATTAGAAAATGTTTAAGTGGTTGAATAAAACAAATTATATCTGCTATTTCTTTAAATGAGTTTTGTTTTCTGTTTTAATATTTATAGTACTACTGTTATTTAACAATGAAATACAAAAAACAATAAAAAACAGAATTTATCTAAATTGAAAAATAGAATTTGGCTAAAGTAAGAATGAAATTAAGGAAAAGTGGGTAAAGTGTTTACCAATGGTCTGGGAGACCTGGATTCAATCCCAGGTGACGTCATACCAAAGACTTTAAAAATGGTCCTTGCTTAACACTCAGCAATAAAAGGTACATATCAAAGGTAAAGTGGAGCAATTCAGGGAAAGGAGTTGCGCCCACTCCTACATCTTGGTGTAGTAGCTATTGCAAAGGGAGCCTTCTGGTTGCTCTCAACTATGGTTGCTCATTTTACTTACTTACTATGTTTTGTACTAATTGACATATCCTTCTTACAATCCGTCCCAGTTTTCTAGGGCTGTAGAATACACTGACTGCATCTCTGCAGATGGATAAAACCCCACCTAACAAGTGTTCTAGTTATGACACGAAACAATCTGATGGCAAGGCTCCAGTAATACTGGAAATTTAGGAAATGCAGAATATCCCTTCATTGCATTATAACTGGTAGAAATCACTCTTGCTTCCTATTTCACTTTTTGCCCTCAGGATGGAATGGCCTTTTTTTTTTCCAAGTCTTTGATTTTGGAACTCTGATCTAACATGTCTTCATTTGATATTTTAAAGATACAATGGGGTTAGCTATTTTTAAGGTCATCTGTACTATAAATTGTAAGTTTAATCAATGTGTTGGTGTAATGATCGGTTAAATGCAACTAATAGAAAATCTTTTTGTTTTGTTTTTATCATGAATATTGACTTTTGCTCAGTCGGCTGGGGCTGTAGTATGCACTGACTGCATCTCTGCCTCGATATGACACTAATCAATCTGATGGTGAGGTTCCAGTAATGTTGGAGCTTTAGGGAATGTGGAGTATCCCTTTATTGCTATCACTCCTGGGAATGATAGCACCTGATAGGGTCCTATCTATGGGTCAAATAGAACTAAACTGTGCCCTTGTGCTGAACTGAATTGCTTGAAAAAGAACTGTTTTGACATTTAAACTGCGTACTTATGCTAAACTGAATTGTTTGAAATAGGACTGTTTTTGACATTGAAAGTGTACTTACACTAAATTGAACTGTTTGACTAAACTGAATAGCTTGAAGTAATTTTCTACATATGAAATATAAAAAAGCTCCAGTTCTGCATTTTCTAGTTTGAATGTAAAACTCAAGATAAAAGGTAAAAATAATCTTCTACCTGTCATTAAAATTCTTGGAAATGTTTGAATTTCTATGAAATTCCTGTTTTTTTTGTTTCTTTTTTTTATTTATTTATTTATTTTTTTTTTCCTTTCTTTAATTTTTCTTTTCCCTTTATTTTATTTTATTTTTTTCTTCTGTCACAATGGATTTTTGCATTTTTCCATTTGCCCATCTCTTTGTTATAGAATATTTTAACTACCTAGAAAACACATTTAAGATATTTTTTGTTCGGCTAATTGCAGGTTTGTTTTATATATATATATATATATATATATATATATATATATATATATATATATATAAGAAATTTAACCTGTTGGATAAAAGTATTTGATAGTTGCTCTATTTCAGATATTAGATGCAGTGGGAAGTTTATTATTTATTTACATTACAAAAAAAAAAATATATATATCTCAAGTAATACCAGTTTTATGGTAGATGTTTTAAATTTGTTTTAGGTATTAATTCAGCTCTTTGCTTAGGATATTTCACTTTATCTATTGTTAGTAACTATTAAATAATTATATATATATATATATATATATATATAAAGCTGTTTTGTAACCTGTTCATATCATCTTCATTACTTAAAATTGCATGTATTAAAAATACAATCAGATGAAACCCGTCTTTCAGCTGATAATTGTATTTTTTTTTATATGTACACAAAATGTTAAGTAATGAACCAGGCATAAAGTGAGATGAGTTTCTTTTAGGTTTTATCCTGCTCTGCTGACCAGTTTTTGAGCGCTTTCTTCATTTTTAAGGAAAATGTCATTAAACAACTTGGTTATTCACATGTGTGTGGATTTGCTACATTTTGATTTAACTTATGTTTTCTGTTCTTTCTTTTCAGATCCGCCTGTACATTGATGGCAAAGTTGTTGTACCATCCAGCCATGATTTAGAGGTTGTTGATGATTGGCCTCTTCACCAGTCCAAAAAGGTTTTGTTCACAGAATTGGTAATTGGAGCCTGTTGGCAAGGTATGGAATTGTCCCCTTTCTCTCTCACTCTCTCTACCCTACTCTCTCTCGCTGTGCCTATCATAAAATTGTATCAAAATAACTGCCATGATGTATGTTATTTAATTGTATTAGGGTTCTCAGAAAGTAATTACTTTTAATTGAAAGAAAACAGAACAACACAAGTTAAATTTAAGTGTAATCACTATTATTTTTAATGGCTACCTCTGAACAAACATCGGAAAAGAGAATTTGGATGGAACATTCTTCCACATCCTCCATACTCACCAGATTTAGCTCCGTTTAATTCAATCACCAAAATATTTCATTAGTAGCAGAATATTTAGAAACAAAAAAAAAAAAAAGTAAAAATGATCTTTCAGACTTTTGTTGGGTGTGAGGACCGATGATATCTTTAAATATAAATTCAAAAAATTGTCTTCCTGTTGGACTGCTGTTATTGAAAATGAAGGTGATTACATTTTTAATGATGTTTAAATACATTTAACTTGTATTTGTTCTTCTGAACACCTTAAAGTAAATAGTAAGTTGTGGTTTAAAAAGGTTTGACTAGACTTAGATGCTGCAATTTAAAAAGGTTTGACTGGACTTAGATGCTGCAATTTAAAAAGGTTTGACTGGACTTACATGCTGCAATTTACAGTGAATAAATTTAACAGATTTGTTTTTATATCCTCTCTGGTAAAATGTCATTACTTTCCAACTGCTTGAATACATTTAACTCGGATTTGCTTTTATGTAATATAGACGTAGTTTCCACTCATAGATTTTGAGAACTAGTTCATCAAGATGGTTTTTTAAGATCTGAAGAATTATCCTTATTATGTAAAGCTGTGCATAATGTTGGAATAAAACACTGAGATTGATTAAACTGGGCCTCATTTCTTTTCAAATAGATTTAATTTACATTTGTTTTTATCCTTTTTGGTAAAATGAAATTGTATTTAGCAGAATGACTCTATTTTGTGGCCAAGTTATCTGTTCTTGCATAATAAGGGATAACTAATTAGCTTATCCAGTTTACAATTCAAATAGTGACAAAAAAACTTTTATACCACTAAGACCAGATTGAAAATAAATAGTTTTTCTGATAGCTTTTGTAATTTGCCGAGTTATTCAAATAAAACTGATGGACTGCGGAATCATGATAAGCGAGTTTGAACTCCAGTCGCGCTATTACGTTCACTTTCGGGCAAATACCCTCAGGAAAGGAATGATCCCCCTTATCCTCCCAGCTATGGGTTAAATAGTACCACTACTGTTCTTCTAGGAGAATAGCTTTGGCATTTAATAACCTACAAAGGTTGATATGCCATTAAACAAAGAAACCAAACCATCAAATAAAACTATTTCTCATTCAAATCCTCAGCTTTTTAAAATTTCATTTTTAAGATCAAAACTTGGTAAGTGAGGGGGTAGAAGCGGGGAGGTAAACGTATTGAGATTTAAAATATAAATAAATAGAAAAATAAGACTAGTTTATTTAAATGTTTATTTCATAAGTTCACAAAGATTATAATCTAAGTTTCAATTTGTTTTTGTTTTAATGATAGATTTCTTTAAATAAATCTGATTTTTTTTTTAAAGTAAAAATTTTAATGTTAACCACATAATTGTAGATATTCTATTCAGTTTGTTTTGTTTTTTTTTGGGGGGGGTTATCTTTACATATAGGCAATTTTTTGTGGATAACTTTTTTATAATAAAATCATTTGTGATGTAAAGGTAAAAAGAAATAATCATAACTTAACTCTTTGTTTGTTTATTTAACCGTAACTTAGCTACAAGAAATCTTTTTGTAATTTACATTTATTTGAACAAAAGAATAAATTCAATTTTTGGACATTCACTCTATTTTTCTAGATTTTTTTTTTCTAAATCTAAAATATGAAGTAACTTTACCAATGTAAAACTATTACAATTTCATTTTCAATGTATGGTTAATTTGAATAAGACATCCTTGAAATATTCATTGGCTCTGAGCAAAAATTCTGTTTGTGTGCATGCATTAATGACCCCTGGTAAAAATTATCAAATGAGCTCATTTAGACAATGTTCATGTAGTTTTTTTTTATTTAGCAGTAAGTAAACTAATAACACATAAAACACATTTTTCTTTACTAAATATTCTGGTTTTATAATTTTTTTCCTAACCGTGCTGACAGCACAGTTAGTTGGGGCTGTAGAATACACCAACTACATCTCTGCCTAAGGGTAAGAGCCTCCCAATGAGTATCCTAGATATGATGCTAAACAATCTGATGAAGGGGTACTCACATTCCCCCAAAGGTACAGGACTGGAGGTTTAGGGAATGTAGAGCACCCCTTCATTGCCATTGCTCCTAACTTCACTATGACCTAGAGTAGTTGAACCTGATAGGGTCAAATTAAACTGTTTGGCATTTAAACTGTGCGCAAGCAAATGACTGATGTATAATTGAATTGTTAGTGTTACATTGTGATGCTTGAAAACCTTTTATATGACTTGCCCAGAATACACCAACTATATCTCTGCCGAGGGGTAAGACCCCCCCACCGTGAGTATCTTGGATATGACACTAAACAATCTGATGGTGAGGTTCTAGTGATGCTGTCACTTTGGGGAATGCGCAGCTCCCCTTCATTGCCATTGCTCCCTGGTCCACTCTGGCCTGGAATGGTAGCCCCTGATTGGGCTCTATCTATGGGTTAAATAGAACTAAACTGCATACTTATGCTAAACTGAATTGTTTAAATTAGAACTGTTTGACTAAACTGAATAGCTTGAAATAGAAATGCTTGTCACAAACTGTACTTATGCTAAACTGAATTGTTTGAAATGGAACTGTTTTTTGACATTGAAACTCTACTTACAATAAATTGAATTGTTGATATAGAACTGTTTTGACATTTAACTGTGTATAAACAAAATTTATACTTAGCTGAATTAGAACTGTTTGAATAAACTGAATAGCTTGAAATAGAAATATTTTTGACAATTAAACTGTGTACTCACACTAAACTGAATTGTTTGAAATAGAACTCTTTGCATGAAAATGGATTTGACATTAAATAACCTACAAAGGTTGATATGCCATAAAACCCAACCCACCAACCTTTATATGACTGCAAACAAATGATTAATACTAGATAGAATTATTCATGTTAGTTAAATGGTTCCAAATATTCTATGTAGAAACAATGACAATACTAGTGTGCAAATTAGTTAAAAATCATTTACAAAAAATAAAATTACCAACAAACTTTGTGCTTACAAATCATATATGTATACCCCCCTTTTTAACTGTATGCAAACATGATGAATAGTAATAGAATTATTCATATTAGATTTAAGTTCTTGAAACCATTTAACTGTGTGCAGGAAATGAGTTCAAGTTCATTTTTAAAAATTTTATCAACAAAATGTGTTTACAAATCATATGTATTTAATATATATGTATAAAGAGGATTTGGCATTAAATAATCTACAATGGTTGATATGCCATAAAACCTAACCAAACCAAATCCTATATAATTAACATATATGTATTAAGAGGTTTTGGCATTAAATAACCTACAATGGTTGATATGCCATAAAACCTAACCAAACCAAATCATATATATTTAATATATATGTATAAAGAGGATTTGGTATTAAATAACCTACTGTTGTAACCTAACGAAAAGGTTACTGAACAAGAATTAACCAAAATGGAGATTGGAAATGAAATAGAGATCTTTATAACATTAACAAAATACAATACTTGCCAGTGGTGTGAAGGTACCAACTGCTAGTGGTGACTACTTAGTTTGTATATTTTCTCTTTGTCATGCACCCCCACCAAACAGGCAAGTATGGCACAAATCCTTTTTTTAAGGTAGGTCCAGGCGCAGGGCTGTAGCCCAGCGGCTCCAAAAATGCCTCAGGGCCCGTCAGCATTCTCCTAAAAACCTAGCCCTTCTGAGGAGGATTAGAGCTTGGGGAAATGGCCCCTGGAGGGTCAGCCACGCGATGTGAATGCTGAATTTCCCCAACACCCACATCAGACAGCCTTGACCAAGTGAAACACCACTGCCAAACGCAGTTTGGATATTTTCACCTCTTCACAATAGTGTCCAACATATTTTTGAGGAATGGACATACTCATTAATGTTCATAGGTAGGGTATATAACATCTACAATGATTGATACGTCATAAAACCCAACCAAACTAAATTTTATTTATCTAATATATGTTTAGAAGATTTGGCATTAAATAGCCTGCAAGAATTGATATACCATAAAATCCCACCAATAAACAATGCAGAGGAAAATGTTTTGGAATTCTTTGACAAAAAAAAAAATCAGATTCATAATTTACTTCTATTTTTTGTTTTTCAAAAACTGGAGAACATTAATTTTTGTTTGCACCAGAGATAGCCATAAAAGTTCATCACTTGATTATAGTATAAAATGCATTTCTTTGCTATGAAGATTTCAGGATGCGATACATTATTTTACTACCCCCAAGCACAAAAATTATGGAATTAGCACACTTAGATATTTACTTGGGTGTTTTTTTGGGGGGGTGGGGTGAGGGTTTATAGCAGTAAATAAACTTATAACAGATAAGAAGTAAAGCAGTTTTTCTTTAATAACTAAACATTCTAGCTTTATAAAATATCCCTTAAACAAACTAAATTGAATTATTTAAATTAATGGTATAATTATCTTTCAAGGCATGCAAATAATTCTATGGGCTGTATCCAAGTTCTGTAATACTGTTTTTTGTATACAAGTCTTTTGATTTTGAGGAAAAGAATAGAGGGGGTAGTTTCTACTTCTTTATGGATTTTTAAGATCTAGTTCATTTACATAAGTTGGTGACCGTAGTCAAAGGGGACCTGAAAGCTCTGTTTTCAATAGCTACTACACTGAAGTGTAGGGAAGGGCGCTACTCCTTTTCCTGGATTGCTCCATTTTACCCTTCATCTGTACCTTATAATGCTGAGTGTTAAGCAAGACGGCATCAGGTACCAGGTATATGTTTTAATTAATTTTTTTTTCTTTTTTACTCAGGTAATACCAAGAAATTTGACCACTTTTTCCGTGGTTATCTGGCTGAATTGTCCATTCTGAGAGACAAAACTGAAAGTGACCGTGTTATCAAGTGTTTAGTAAATTGTAAAGAATACCTTGACTTCCATGCCCTCAACAAAATGGAAAGCGGCACAGTGAGTATTGCTTTGTAAATATTCTAATACTTCTACTTTTGTGTCCTAGGCACCTGGGTATTGACACTAAATTGAATCTAGTGGTGAGGCTTCAGTTCTAGCATTCCGGAGAGTATGGAGTCATCCTTTTATTGCCATTACTCTCAAGCTCACTCTGAGTCAGTGGGAGTATTCGTTAGGGTCCCATTTTCAGTGCAAATAGATAAGTCTGAAAATTTAGTATTAGATAGGAATATTTGAAACCTATATAGGGGTGTACAAATTATTTGTATTAATAGGAATATTTCAGTGTGTGTATATATATATATATATATATATATATATATATATATATATATATATATATATAAACCCCTCCGCTCGGGTAGGATATGACACAAGGTCAATTTATAAGCGGAGTTTAACAGGTTTGAATTGTGTGTATGTGTGTGTATGTATATATATATAGTGCAATTTGATGGAAACTCAAACTCGGTTAAGTCGTCATTATAAATTTATTTCGGCAGAGAATATTACTATACTCTCCGTCTCATCAGATGACTATTTACATGCTTCTCTCGAAATTGCAGAACAGGATATGTAGAATTAGTTCGTATTCAGAAGATAAAATAAAAGGATAGGAAAGTAAATGTGGATTTGAATCTGACAAATAATATTTTGATAATAGACAAGAAAAATCCTCCCGTCTTATTTGAAAATGTTGGATTCTTTTATATCATTCCATGTGCCAAACACGTACTTAATACTTTTGAATTAAGAACTCTATATGCACTTTGTATGTTTTCGTTGTATACATTTTATTTGCTCCTGTTATCTCGACAAGCATCCACCGCTGCATGAACAATTCTCACAATATCAGTCCTGATAAAGGTTATTAAAACCAAAGCATATAATGTTGGCTTTACATCACAATAAATTCACCCATTTGGATTATTCTGTTTTCTATTTTCTTCTCATATATATATATAGTCATCCACAGACAGATCTGTTTCGTTCTATCAGAACTCATCAGTGTGGCTAGACATGCTAGCTTCCTGTAGCTGGGATCGAAACCCAGTTGACTCAAATGCCAATCCAAGACTCTACCCCTCAGCCACGAGGAACCAGCAGCAGCGAAGTAAATTTTAAACGGTTATGAATCACAATTACTATTGTTTACATACATCCGCTTAACGGCTACCGAGAGCTCTTTTAATATATGAAGAGCCTTGCAATAAACGCTAATGGCAACACGATTACTTCATTCGCTAGAGAACTCAACACTACGGGGGCAGTGTGTGTGTGTGTGTGTGTATATATATATATATATATATATATATATATATATATATATATATATATATATATATAATGTAATTAGAAGAAAACTTAAACTGGTTAAATTGTCATAAATTTATTTCAGCGAAGAATATCATTATACTCTGTCTTAACAGATGACCTCACACGTTTAATTTGAGGTTGAAAAACAGCAAATATTGGTTTGTGTGTGTGTGTATAATATTATATAATTTATATTATATATAAGAAAAAAAAACTACAAATTTAAATTCTCAAGCAAAATTAAAGGGGATTAAAATAATAGTGTTAGAAAAATTAAGAAACCAGGAAAAAGGTGTTCCTGTAAATTAACCTATCCTAATTTGAACATATACTAGATTTTTTCATAGCAGGTGGAATTTAATGTATAATATAAGCTTGTAAACTAAATGATTATTTTCATATATTTTTCTGTTTATTCCTTTTAGATATTCTAAATCCTCCAGCCAATGAGGCCCAGATAGGGAACATATTGTCTAGTCGAAGTGGAATCAACCTATTGGGGGGGGGAGTCAAATTATTTAACACGCAAAATAAACTGATGGATGTTCACCAATCAGATATAAGCAAAATACTGCTCTCTTTTTTTCCACCTCAAACTTAGTTTCTTATATGCTCATTAAATCTCGCCACTTCACGTGGGCTTATCACATTCTCCTCCATAAAATAAGTCCCACCTCTTGCGTCCTTTTCTTCTTCTGGTTTCTGCATGCCGGTAGCAGAGAGAGCACACCTTCTGTTTCTTCGAGGTAAGATTGTTTGTGGCATTACTACTACAATTCTATTGTGCAGCCACAAGCAAACTTGGTGTAAGCAAAGGGATCTTAATGCATATGTATCACTTTTGTTTTGCTTACATATATATTCACACACACACACACACACACACACACACACACACACACACTATAAAAAAACATTTCAGTCAATAATCTGTTTGCACAAAGTTAATATAAGAAAAGATTGCAATTGGACATTGGAAATATAAATGATTATAATTAAGCATTCATTGATGAATCAAATTTCAGCTTTGATTAATACATGACGAGTTGATATGCCATTAAACAAATAAATCAAACACTACAACTATGTAAATTATTTGCGTTAATAGTTTGGTTTCTTTGTTTAATGGCATATCAACCAACACAGTTTATTTCATGCCAAAGCCGTCCTTTGAGAAGAACAGTAGTGATATTATTTAACGTATAGCTGAAGGAATAAGGGAGTTCATCTCTTCCCCAAGGGTATTAGCCCAAAAGTGAGTGTAATAGCACAACTGGGGTTTGAACTAACTTACTACGATGTAGCAGTTCTGCATGTTAGCCAAGGTGACTCCCACTTAATACTTAATTGAAGCTCTAATTGTTTACAAATAATTATTAGCTATTTAAAACAGTAATTTCTTTAAATAATTGAAACTACATAATTTTTTAAAACTTCTTGAGTATTAAATGGGAATAATTGAATACATTTAACTGTGCAATTTATTAGTATTCAGGACAGTTACTTGAAGTTATAATAGTTTGCAAATGATTATCATCAATTACTTGAAACTATAAGTATCTGCTTATTATTAGTATTAGATAGGAATACTTGAAATTATACTTGATTGTGTATAGCTTATTAATATTAAGGATAATTACCTGAAAAATGATTCTTTTGTAATTCAAACCACATTATGACTCGAAAAAGATTAACTTTGATATCAAATACCCCAGCAAAGATTGACAGGCAAAGATATGTTTGATTGTTCAATATCAAACTTGTCGGCTGTAAAGGAAAGACAAACACTTTTCAGTTATTTCTATACATATGGTATTGAGATGAAAGTATTAAAACCGGATTGTTAAATATATGGTCAAGTTTAATCCAGCTTTTATTAAACATTTTTTTTTGTATTTTTTAATTCTATATAGTTTTATTTCTCAACCAGCTCATTGGCCTTGTGGGTAGAGTGTTCGCCAATAGTCCGGGAGACCTGGGTTCAATCCCTGGTCGCGTCATACCAAAGACTTTAAAAATGGTACTTGATATCTCCTTGTTTAACACTCAGCAATATAAGGTACATATCGAGGGTAAAGTGGAGCGATCCAGGGAATGGAGTAGCACCTTCCCTCACACCTCGGTGTAGTAGCTATTGAAAAGGGAGCCTTCTGGTCGCCCTCATCTACAGTCACCAACTTTACTTACTTACTATATTTTTGGTTGTGGGGGTGCATTTGATACTTATGCATCTGGTGGATGACAAGTTAAATGAAGGATGTTATGTAGTCTTTGGCCAGGTTTAGTTTAGCCATTTTAAAAATAATTAGAAAAAAAATTTTTAATTTTAAAATCTGTTAAATACATATTCATAAAAGTTATAAACCAGTTAATCTTTATAATCGACACGCGGCTAACAAAGGCATGGACAGCTATTGATAAGCTATCGATCATATGGAAGTCAGACCTGACTGATAAAATGAAACGCAGTTTCTTCCAAGCAGCAGTCGTATCAATACTGCTATATGGATGTACTACTTGGACGCTAACAAAACGGCTGGAGAAAAAGCTAGACGGCAATTACACAAGAATGCTGCGAGCAATATTGAACAAGTCCTGGAGGTAACACCCCACAAAGCACCAACTATACAGCCACCTACCTCCCGTCACAAAAACTATGCAAGTTAGACGAACCAGACATGTAGGACACTGCTGGAGAAGTAGGGACAAGCTCATAAGTGATGTACTCCTATGGACCCCCACATATGGCCGAGCAAAAGCAAAACGGCCAGCTTGAACATACATACATACATACAGCAGCTCTGTGAGGATACAGGATGTAGCCTTAAAGACCTACTAGAGGCGATGAACAATAGGGAGAAGTAGCGAGAGAGGGTCAGGGATATCCATGCTGGCGGCACGACATGATGATGATTAATAGTTCAAGGGATTTTTCTGACTTGACACAAAATCAGAATTGACATGAAGTGTCATTCTTGGCATTAAATGACCCACAGAGGTTGATATGCCAGTAAACAAAACTCAAACAAATGCATGATCTCTTGTGAAAATCTTTTTACACATCTTGGCATGCACATGCTTTTTTTTTTTTATCATTAATAAAGTTATGTATATTGACTCCTTTGTCCATTTACTTTAGCCAACACTCTGACCTGGTGTGGTAGCATTTGATAGGGTCCTATGTATGGCTCAAATAAAACAAACTCTGTGTGTGCAAACTAATGATTGATGTTAAATTAGGACTGTTATATAGTAATACTTGGAACCATTTAATTGTGTGCGACAAGGTGCTCTGGCTCATTAAAGAATGTCATCTACAAAAGGTGTTTACAAATATATATATATGCGTGTGTGTAAACAGGATTTGGCATTAAATAACCTACAAGAGTTGATATACCATAAAATCTAATGAAATCACTTCAATGAGTATCCTAATATGACACTAAAGTATCTGATGGTGAGGCTCCAATTCTGGATCTCTGGGAAAGCTGTAGTACCTCCTCATTGCTATTACTCACAAGTCTACTCTGATCTGGAGTGATAATAGTACCTGTTAGGGTTACATTTATGGGTCAAGTAGAACTGTTTAACCATTTAACTATGTACCAACAAATGATTAACATCAAATTGAATTGTTACTGTTATATAGCTATACGTGAAACCAGTTACCTGTGTGCAGACAAGTTAACTCTAATTCATTTAAAATTTAGATTACCTACAAATTATTCACTTACAAATTATATATCTATAACCATTTAACTATGTGAAAAGAAATGACTGATGTTAAATTAAATAGTTAGTGTTAAATAGCAATACTTGTAAGCATCAGTGTGCAAATGAATGACCCTTTAAAAATGTTGCCAATAAACTGTATACCAATCATTTATATTTAATATATGCTAAAGGATTTGGCATTAAATAACCTAGAAGGGTTGATATGTCATAAAACCAAACCTACATTAAAATACCTATGGAATATTTTGCCTAATTTTAAATAATTTTCATTTTTTCTTTTTAATTATAGAGTGTAAGTTTCAACAGTGAAATGACTGAATTTAGCATTACTGGTAAGAATGTTACAGAAGTTGAAAGTTTGGTCCGAGAAGTTTCATACGTTAATGCAAGACATTATCCAACACCAGGCCGAAGAGCTTTGAAAATAGAAACAGAAGTTAAGTAAGTATTTAAGAAAAAAGAAGAAAAAAAAAAAATTCTTTACTTTTTTTTTTTTTTTTTTTTTTTTTTTTTTAAACCCTTATAGTGGGCAAATTGATTTTAGAAAATTTGCAAAACAGTCTATATTCAAACAATTCAGTTAATCATGTATAAAAACAAACAAAACATAAGTTGTCCCAAAATAATAACTAGAAAAAGATAAAACACTTTTTTAATTATATTTTACAAAGCAACAATCCTACACCATAGTAGGGCCTCCTAACAATGTTTCTGTACATTAACCATTGAACTGGTTTACAAACAGCCAATAAGAAAATGTTTTATATTGAGAGGGAGGCCCTGTGGCGTAATAGTTGAAGTGTCGGACTGTGGCTTCGTAGTTGGCAAATTCAAACTCCAATTGTGCTATACTTATGCTAAACTGAATTGTTTGAAATAGAACTGTTTGATCATTTAACTGTGTATGAACAAATGACTGATGTTTAATCGAATTGTTAGTGATACATAGTAATACTTGAAAATGTTGCTGTGTACAAACAAATGATTAATAGCAAATAGAAATATTTGTATTAAATAGAAATAAGTGAAACCATTTAACTGTGTGAAAAAGAATGTGCTCAGGTTTGTTGAAAGATATTATTTACTAAATGTTTAGAAATGTTCTAAGTATGACACTAAACTCTATCTGATGGTGAAGCACAAGATGTTGGGAGTGTTGAGTGCCCCTTCATTGCCATTGCTCTCAGCTCCACTCTGACTCAAAGTGGTTGTACCTGTTTGGGTATGAATGGGTCAAATAGGTCTGATTTAAAAAAAAAAAACTAAAAAAAAAAACATTAGGACCATGTGCAAAAAAAACCCCTTAAGAAACAACTTAACAAAAAAGAATGCAATTCCCTAACCTTTAGGCATAAAATAACCCTAGACATGTTGACATGCCAATAAAATCAATCAATAATACAATGCAACTCTTAGAATCAGTTGCAAACTGATATCTATGAAGCCTGGGGTTTTGAATATAAAGTCTGGCTCCCCAAATAGAGTACCAAATATTCTATTTTTAGCCCTTGAATCAATACCCACCCCCCAAAAAAACTGCATATTTTATACTATACATGTTTGTTCTAAATCCATTTCAGATACCAAGGCCCAGATGGTAGCAGTACTCGTTTGCCAGGTATTGATTCAGTAGATATTGACGTGAGGGTCATGCAACCTGCCAGACCTGTGATCACCATTGGTGGTCTTTCCAATATGACTCTGACACCTGCTGAACTTACAATTGGCTATCTGATTTTCAAAGACATTGAGATCAGCATCAAGCAAGAAGATGATGAGGATGATGACGAAGATGATATTGAAGATGATAACAATGATGATGATGATGACGACGACAATGATAATGGTGACAGTGCCAACAAAGTTATTCACCAACAGAGTAAGTATTCAATAGGCAGTATGCAGAACATAACTATGATCCGAGAAATGGAATTTCGTGATTTGAATTCAAATTCCAACCAAGAGAATTTGTGGGTCGAGTCTGCATGGCGTAATGACTAGTGCTGGACTGCAACATCATAGTAAGAGAGTTCAAACTCCACTTGCACTATTATGTTCTCTTTCACTTGGGAAAGGCATGAACTTCCTTATCTCCCTAGCTGTGGGTTAAATAGTATCCTTGCTATTTGTCAGCAAGGATGGCTTTGACTTTTAATATGAAGGGACCTGGCCCATATAAGAGAAACCTTTTATTGTGCAAATGATATTAAGGAACTGTTCTAAAATCTTCAAAGAGAAAATGTAATGTCATTAAATAAAAGCAGTAATTATATATTGAAAAATCTAAAAGAAATTTCAACAAGACCAAATTTACATTTTCTTTTTTTAAGTAGAGGAATTATACTGTGAATTGGGAAGACATGGCCCTGGAGGTGACCATGTCCTTTGTAAAGAGTACAGATTTAACTTGCAAGACACATTCAGGTTAATTGGCCGCACAATCACCATGACTAGTTGATTTAGTGTCACTTGTGTACAATATGGACTGCTGGTTCAGTTGTAGAGTTTTGGTTCTGCAATCTGTGGTCGCTGGTTCGATCTCCTGTGGTGGAGATCTCAGTATACACTGCTGATTCGACCTAATAAGGTCGAAACAGCTGTCCAGTGTTTCTGTATATTGTGCGTAGGTGTTTGCCAGATTTTCTGGTCATGGTGATTCAATTTACAAGACCAAATTTCTCCTACAAACTGTTCCTCTACAAGAAATACTTCAACAAAATCTGATCCTTTCCACAAACTGTTCTTCTTTCTCTGCTACACACACACACACACAAAAGAAAAATCTTTTTACGATGATTCTCTACAAATAAACTTCCAACAAAACCAGATTCTTTCTACTAACCATTTCCCTATTAATAAATTCCAACCTTCATGATCATTTAACGCCAAATCAAATTAAAAAAGGGGTGAAATAGATCTGTTATGTTGGAATCTTTAGTCATGCTGTCTTTGAACAAATCCTGAAAATGCATTGTGTGTTATGAAATTTGGTTGGTTGATTTGTTGAATTTAATGGCATATCCATATTTACCAACCCTTCCACTTGGGCAGGATATGACACAAGGTCAATTTTTAAGCTGAGTTTAACAGGTTTGAATTCAGTTTTCCTTCTAGACTAGTTGCCTCACCAAGGCTGAAGAACCCAGTCTGCTCTACTATTTACCCATAGCTGGAGGGAGAATAATTGGATTTATACCTTTCCTAAGTGTATTAGTGCTATGTGAAATGCAATCAGTCTCGTCTAGGATTTGAACTCATGTCGCAGTGTTCATTTCCTGCTACAATAACCATTACACCACGGGCACCTCCACTTTAATGGCATATCAACCGCTGTAGGTTATTTTATGCCAGAGCCTTTTTACACATATTATATACATGATTTGTAAACGCATATTTTTAGGTTGGTGATGGTTGCATTTTATGGCAAATTAACCTCTTAAAGGTCATTGAGTGTCCAATTCTGATATGTATGTGTGCATACACATATATAAAATGTGGGGGGTCCTCATGGTGTAATGGTTAAAGCAATGGAGTGCGGAATCGTAGTAAGCGAGTTCGAACTCCAGTCACGCTATTACGTTCACTTTCAGACAAATACCCTTGGGAAAGGTATGAACCCCCTTATCCTCCCAGCTATGGTACCACTACTGTTCTTCTAGGAGAATGGCTTTGGCATTAAATAACCTACAAAGGTTGATATGCCATTAAACAAAGAAACCAAACCAAACATATATAAAATGAATATTAATTCTAAATGAAATTATGTTAATGCAAAATTAATGTATAGGATTTAAAATTTAAAAAAAACAAAAAAAAAACTGTTTGCCGCAGAGGGGTGAGACACCCCCCCGCCTGAGTGTCCTGGATATGACACTAAACAATCTGATGGTGAGGTTCCAGTAATGCTGGAGCTTTGAGGAATACAGAGTACCCCTTCATTCCTATTGCTCCTAGGTCCACTCTGGCTCGGAGTGGTAGCACCTGATAGGGTCCTGTCTATGGGTTAAATAGAACAAAACTGCATACTTATGCTAAACTAAATTGTTTGAAATGGAACTGTTTTTGTATACTAAACTGAATTGTTTGTAATAGAACTGTTTTGACATCTGTGTGTTAACAAAAACTATACTTATACTAAACTGAGTTGTTTGAATTAGCAATGAACTGAATAGCTTGAAATGAACTGAATAGCTTGAAATAGAAATGTTTTTCACAATTAAACTGTACTTCTGCTAAACTGAATTGTTTGAAATAGAACTGTTTAGTTGTATAAAAATTGATTTAGCATTAAATAACCTACAAAGGTTGATATGCCATTAAACCCAAACTAAAAGACAACTGTCCAAAATTATTTATAGATTTATCAATTCTATGTACATTGTTATAGTTATTACGAAGAAATAGTTACAGAAGGGTACAGTTGAACAGTCCAGGGGAAGGAGTAGTGCCCTCCCTACACCTTGGTAATAGCTAATGAAAAGGGAGCCTTTGAGTCACCCTCTTTTTTTTTTTCTTGGTTAAATACTATAACTGCTGTCCTTCTACAAAAGTTTATATGCCTTTAAAAAGACAATCTAGTGAAGAATTAGTCAAATATTTTAATATTGTTGATCAGTCATGATGGAATTTTATTGTGCCATATGTCGATGATATCATTCATTCTCCGAGTGTTGAAAGTGCTTTAATACGCCTACTCCAAAACTCTAAGATACTCTGTTGATTGTTAGTGGGTTCTGTTTTAATGTATACAGGGTGTTTCAGAGAAATTGATGTCATTTCATTTTGATGTGGCTGCTATCATAAGATATAAATATCTCAGTAGCCACATAGTTTAGGCAAATAAAATGAAACAAGCTTAATGTTAAGCAAAAAAAGATTTATCAAAATTTGAATGAAGAAATTCAAAGGTTGGTGGATTTCGTGAATGATTTTACAAGTTTTGAATATGTGCACTACCTGTGACACGGCTAATATGAAGTCATTAGTCCTTATATATGTATAAAGAGGGTTTGGCATTAAATAACCTACAATGGTTGATATGTAGATTTACAGATCATATATTTATAAAGAGGATTTGGCATTAAATGACCTTGAAGGGTTTATATGCCATAAAACCCAATCAACCATATATATATATATATATATATATATATATATATATATAGCTAAACATTTTAAAAGGTTCGAAATGACCACTTTAAAATAAAAAACCTACAAATTATCAAAACAAAACTGAAACTAAACTGTTAACTCAAACTTCACAACCCCTGATGATGACCAAAACTATGGTCGAAAGCGTTTGGGCAGAAGATATAGGGCAATTTCTTTACTACCTGGATCCCGACTCAAGAAAAATAACGAGACTGGAAAAATTACAATTAAAAATAATAAACAGTGTTCCATTGTCTCTAATAAAACTTGCCTTAATAACTTGATATACACTCTTCTATATATATATATATATATATATATATATATATATATACACACATATATATATATATATATATATATATATATATATATAGTATTAATGATATAAATCAAATGACATTCTACTCTGGTAAAAACAATTGGTATTTGATGTATTAGTTATGAAAAGTAATTTTTATTTTCTTTAATTTCATGTTTAATTTTTCAGCCCGAAAAGAATTCATGTTGGACAGTTGCACAGTTGAAGCTGACCCTCCTCTTAACCTTCGTGAGGAAGTTCTATTGACCCCACATGACCTTATCAGGCAGCTTCAACTTGAGAGTAGCCTTACTAATGAGGAACTACAAATCAAAAGTGAGTATAAAGTTATATTATCTTTCAACTTTCATATAAACATTTAGTTTCTACTTTTAAAAAAAAAACAACAATTAGCTGTGTGGGTGGTGTCTGCCTATTAGGAGTAAATAATCACTTAGTAGTTGGCCTATTTAACAACTAGTGTTTTGGTTTGTTTTTTGTTTTGTTTTTTTTTTTGTTTTTGTTTTTTTAGGGGAGGAGTGTTTTTATAAGTGTAATCTTGTGGGTAGGAAGTGTGGGTGATGTATAGTTACATCATAGCAAATTGACTTGGTAACTCAAGTTTTCAAATTCTAGAAAAGACTTTGTTTTATTACTTTCTAATGTCTGAGAAAGGCATGAATCCATCTCTCCTTCATTGGACCCATGGGTAAATAGAAGGGTAGACTGGCCTCTAGTATAAGAGAAAGAAAACTAAATTCAAACCCTCTACCAGTGTAGTATAGGTAACTTGCCTTGGTGGAGTGGCAAATCAGCCACCAGAGTCCTTGAAGGCATCCAACATTGTCTTCAACATCCTGGCAACTTATGCAGAAACACTGTCATGTTGTATAACACCTTGCCCTTCCTTTGAATAAGGGAGACCTGATGTGTGAGTAACTGCTGATCGTATGAATTTCCTAGGTGTCAGTCCTATATAGTCTTGTGATACTGATAGATAGATTTGGGAGAAGGAAAAGGGTTTTTTTTTTTGTTTTGTTTTTTTGTAAATCTATTGAATAAAATTTTATATTTTGTGTTAAAGTTAGTAAATATGGAAAAAATACGATCGGCTGCAGAAAATGACATTCTGCTGGAACTAGTGATAGTATAAAGAACCTTAAAATGGGATGAATATAGTTATCTGCCCTTTATGTTTGAGAGATAAATTCTATAACTCCTGCTGATGCTTGAAACCACCTCTTGATAATTCTAAACCCTTTTTCACTCTCTATACATACATAGTCAGTCATGGTAATCTGTTTGGAAGTGTAACTTATCCAATAAAATAAAACCCAATTTCTTCCAAGCAATGGTTGTCAATTCTACTTTATAGATGCCCCACATTGATGCTGACAGAACATATAGAGAAAAAGCTCGGTGGAACTGCACAAGAATGCTTTAAGCTATATTTTGTACATAGTTTTTTCTCTTTTTAACAAGGAACTGTTCATTGCAGAAATTTAAAAAAAAAAAAAAAGGTTGTTGGATGATTTTTTTTTTCTCTCCATTGTGTGATGGCTCTGATAAAGCTGGTCTCTTTTCTAGAGGTGCTAGTTGAAATAAATTCATATTACCCAAAAGACTGTTTGTTGTGTTTATTTACTTTTATTTTTTTTTTTTGTCCCCCACCCCAATTATATGGAAATTTGCTCTGTAAGAAATTTATTATAGATTAAGCACTCATGGAAATTTGTAAGAATCCTCTTTAATATTTATAATTGTGCATCTGTATGAGCCTGCATTGTGGATTGGAGAGGATTAAGGTCTCAAGTAAAATCATTCACAACTCATCTTCAATTGTGTGTGTGTGTATATATATATATATATATATATATATATATATATGTATATATATATATATATATTGTCATCCACAGACTGAATGAAATATCGTTTTGCATTAAATAACCTACAATGGTTGATAGGCTATAAAACTCAACCCAACCTTATTAGAATCTTTTAACATGGAAGTCTTCAACTATATTTCATCCAATTTTTAGATGTTATATCACGTAATTTAAGTATAAAAATTTATTGACAAACATTCACTAAAAATCAAACTCACTACAGTAATATTATTCAGCTAATTTGCTAACCATGATTCCTTAATCTGTATTTACTTCCGTGATTATTGTGCCCAAGGGAAATAATTTATCTCCATTAAAACATTTGATTTTTGGGTGTATTACAAACAAAAAGATGTTTTATTGTTGTAGAATACCCATACAATTTCAGGCATTTTCATCATTTAGGGTTTTCAGATTGTCTTCATTTTCAATGATGTTTCAGACAATATGTCCTCCAGCTTTCTTCAGGTGTTTCTTGTTGAACTTGGGAGCCTACATGGAATGTCAAACCACATCCTTTATCTAATTCACAGGGGTCACTTGCTCTGATTCCATTGACCATAACTGGATACTAGTATTAAGTATTCCTGTATTGTCACTTGCCTGCAGTCAGGATTGAACTTGCAACCAATGCCTATAACCATTAGGCTATGTGTCCTGCTGGACAGTTCACAATGAATTTTGGGGACTTATGAATTTAATGTCCTTACATCACTATGATTACTACTGTTATGATTTTTTACCTGAGCTCATATTACCATTTCTTTTTTTGTCTCAGAAATTCAAACAACTGATTTTAGGCATGTTTTGTTACGGCATCTGTAATGACAGAAGATTTGATGGATAAAAAGAATTTAATTCTGGTGTGGAGTTCACATGGCATAATGGCTAAATTACTGGACTGCGGCCTATAAATAAACAAGTTTGAACTCTTGTCATTCTATTACCTTCACTTTCAGATTAATACTCTTGAGCAAGGTATGAACCTCCTTATTCTCCTATCTATCAGTGCTGCTCTTCTACAAGGATTTTTTTTTTTTCCTCTTTAAATAACCCACAAAGGTTGATATACTATTAAACAAAGTAACCAAGAATTGAATTGTGTGTGCTTTGCTCTGCAAGTGTTTGATAGATGTTTTTATTTATTTTATTTTTACTCTGTTCTACAGATGTTGACAAAGTGCGTGACTACATTACAGTAATGAGAAGAGTACGTTATAGCCATAAAGATGGCAGGAAGTTAGGTAGTCGATCATTTGTGGTAGTTTGTTCATCCCAAAATGGACGTTTCCAGAGCAAACCACACAGAGTTAAGGTAAGTTATAAAACAATTATAACCCAAGTCACATTGGGTGCTCATACATGTGGCCTTGTGCTTCAACTACACAAAGCTTAGCTAATAACTCTATTCTGTCACTAATGTCCATTATTCCATAATTTTTTTCCTATGAGTTTTTCCAATTCAATCCTATTTTAGAATTTACATTTATAGTAAGAGTAATAGCTACCAGTGGACCATAAACATTAACCTCTCAAAGATATTTATTAACTTATAAGTCTTTATAAAAACTTATTTGGTGCTATGTCTTGTATTTGTTGCTGTAATCAAAAATAGCATGGATGAATCTATGGCCACTAAATGTAACATTAAGAATAACTCACCAATATTCTATAGGATTCCACTAAGGTATGATTCAATAAACACTGTCCAAATCCATGATCTCTCATGGGGGCCAATAGCTCCATTTAAGTGTTCTGAACTGTTGTATGGAGATACAATAGAAAATTATCTCCCTTGGATAATTAGTATATCTAGTAGCGTGTCACATGACAATTCCAAAAACCCATTCTCAACCTCTTTTCACTTCTGGTCTTTGACAAGTAGAGACATTATCTCTGACCCAACCAGGGAATGGTAAATCCACATGACCATCTTACCTACAGTTTATAAGTTAACATTTTGCTCTTTTGAACCCTTTTCACCTGCTCACACCTCCCTCTATCTCTGTTCAGCCAACCCCATCTTCAAGCTTATGGCACAAACTCTGACTTGCCAGAACTGCTATCTAGCCACTGACTACCAGCTAGCTTCAGCCAAGTAGGCTGGGGCTGTAGAATATGCTGACTGCATCACTGCAGAACAGTGAGACCACCCAACTCATTGTGTCCGGGATGTGACATGAAGCATCTGATGTTGAGGCTCCGGTCCTGAAGGTTTGAGGAATGTGTAGTATCCCTTCATTGCTACAGGAAACAATTTAACTGTGGCAAATAGAACTATTAGTGTTAGATAGCAATACTTGAAAACATTTAACTGTGTGCAAATAAATGAACTTTGGCTTATTTAGAAATTGTTACCTACAAACTGTTCATTTACAAATTATATATATTTAATATAGAATTTGTCATTAAATAACCTACAAGTGTTGATATGCCTTATAACACCACCAACTAAATGATCTGGTCTTAGCTGCTAAAAATCAGCTCAAATTTCACACTGGCCACCCTAATCTTATCTGACAACCCTCTGATCTTCTAACTCTATTATGCCCTGCTTATATGGGATGTTTGCCCCGATCTACCGCGAGAACACAGACCACATATATTTAGGTATTTAAACTGGCTACTCTTTAATGTACTGACCTCTAGCTGTAACCTGGTGCCACAAGCCATGTCCAACAAAGGCCATTTAAAAATAATTCCTTTCAAGCTCCGTTCCTATCTCTTCTCTTAGCCTTCTCAACTTATGACCAATGTCCATTCTCTCTATATCTCCAAACACAAAATCATTTTCATTCTCACATTCACAAACACCTGCATAGGCTTGCTCAGTTGGCTGGTACTGTAGAATACACCAGCTGCTTCTCTGCAGAGGGATAAGACCCCCCCTCCCGCTTCCCAACAAGTGTCCTGGATAAACAATGTGATAGTGAGCTTTGAGAAATGCAGAGCACCCCTTCATTGCCATTGCTCCCAGGTCTACTGTGGCCTGGAGTGGTAACACCTGATAGGATCCTATCTATGGATCCAATAGAACTAAACTGCATACTTATGCTAAAATGAATTGTTTGAAAAAGAAGCGTTTTGACATTTAACTATATGTAAACAAAAACTATACTGATACTAAACTGAATTGTTTTCATTAGAACTGAATAGCTTGAAATAGAAATGTTTTTAACAATTAAACAGTGTACTTGTACAAAACAGAATTTTTTGAAATAGAACTGTTCATTTGTATAAAAATGGATTTGGCATTAAATAACCTAGAAAGGTTAATATGCCATAAAAACCCAAACAGACCTGCATAGGCCTGTCCAACTCTACATAGATAATGTACATACACACTTATCTAACTATATGATCAGGAAAATCCCTGTTGTGGATAACATAATGGTGTACATTATAGTAAGTTCAAGCACCAGTTTTACTACTCGGTTCACTCTTGGACTAATAAGTTTGGGAAAAGCATGAACATGCTTATCCCTCAGTTATGGGTTAAAATAGTACCACCTCTGTTCTACAAGTGTCTTTCATATCAAATAACCCACAAAGGTTAATTTGCCCAGTCGGCTGGGGCTGTAGAATACACCGACTGCTTCTCTGCAGAGGGGTAAGACCCCCCCCCAACGAGTGTCCTGGATATCACACTAAACAATCTGATGGTGAGGTTCCAGCAGTGCTGGAGCTTTGGGGAATGTGGAGTACCCCTTCATTGCCATCGCTCCCAGGTTCACTCTGGCCTGGAATGGTAGCAACTGATAGGGCCCTATCTATGGGTTAAATAGAACTAACAGCATACTTATGCTAAACTGAATTGTTTGAGTAAACTGAATAGCTTGAAATAGAAATGATTTTGACAATTAAACTGTACTTACATTTAAACTGCGTGCTTATGCTTAACTGAATTATTTGAAATGGAACTGTTTTTCGATATTAAAACTGTATTTACACTTAACTGAATTTTTACATATAACTGCTTGAATAGTTTGAAATGGAAATGTTTTTGACAATTAAACTGTGTACTTATGCTAAACTGAATTGTTTTAAATAGAACAGATTATTTACATAAAAACGGATTAGGCATTAAATAACCGACAATGGTTGATATGCCATAAAACCCAACCCAACCCTACAAAGGTTAATGTGACATTAAACAAAGAAATCAAAGCCTATGATCACGCTTGAAAATCAATACATATGACTTAGTTTACTTAAGAGTCAATGGGGGTATCCATGTGGCGTAATGTTTAAAGCACTGGACTCCGTAATTGTAGCGAGTTTGAAATCCTGTCATGCTAATACATTCACTTTTGGACAAATACCCTTTGGAAAGGTATGAACCCTGTTATCCACCCAGCTATGGGTTAAATAGTACCACTACTGTTCTTTTTAGAAAAATGGATTTGGCATTGAATAACCTAAGAAGGTTGATATGCAATTAAACAAATGAAACCAACAACTAAGAGTCAATAGTGTCACATTAGGAGGTTGCTCTAGATATTTGATACAAACTTCATTCGCCTGAAATTTCCAGTTTTAATCTCAATCACATTATGCATGAGTATATATTGTATTGTTCATAGAACAGTATGTATATAATTCTAGTGATTGGGATGTGTTTTTTGTATTCTTTTATTTTTTTTATTTTTTTGTAATCATATTTACCACCACCCCGCTCGGGCAGGATACGACACAAGGTCAATTTTTAAGCTGATTTTAACAGGTTTGAATTCAGTTTTCCTTCTCCTAAACTAGTTGCCTCACCAAGGCTGAAGAACCTAGTCTGTCCTACTATTTGCCCATAGCTGGAGCGAGAAATAATTGGATTTATACCTTTCCCAAGGGTATTAGTGCTATGTGATATGCAATCAGTCTCGTCCTGGATTTAAACTCGTGTCGCCATGTCCATTTCCTACGACAATAACCATTAAACCACGGGCACCTTCTTTCTTTGTAATCCTATTTACCAACCCCTCCACTTGGGCAGGATACGACACAAGATCAATTTTTAAGCTGAGTTTAACAGGTTTGAATTCAGTTTTCCTTCTCCTAGACTAGTTGCCTCACCAAGGCTGAAGAACCTAGTCTGTCCTACTATTTACCCATAGCTGGAAGGAGAAATAATTGGATTCATACCTTTCCCAAGGGTATTAGTGCTATGTGACATGCAATCAGTCTCGTCCAGGATTTGAACTCGTGTTGCCATGTCCATTTCCTATGACAATAACCATTACACCATGGGCACCTCCTTCTTTCTTTGTAATGCACACAGAATATTTGATGTTCTTGTATGTGTAAGTGAGTTTTCGTCTTTCCTTATGTTTTGTTCAGTGTGAGTATATCACAGATATACTAATATTTGTTCTTTGAGAATGAGGACTCGACTAAATATCTTCCTCCTTCTTAGCATTCAATATTCCAGTCAGCTGAGGCTGTTGAATACACAGACTGCATCTCTACAGAGGAATAAAACTCCCTCAATGAGTGTTTTGGATATGACACTAAACAATCTGATGGTGAGGCCCCAGTCTTGGAGCTTTGGGGAATGCAGAGTTCCCCTTTATTGTCATCACTCACAGGTCTATGTACTGAAGTGGTAGCTCTACATCGGGTCCTATCTATATGGTCAAATAGAATGGTTTGACATTTAAACTGCAAACAAATGACTGATGTAAGATTGTTACTGTTACAAAGCAATACTTGAAACCCTTTAACTGTGTGGAGAAAAAATAAGCTCAGCTCATTTAAAAATTTTATCAAAAAAATGTGCTTACAATTCATATTTAATGTATAAAAAGGATTTAAATAACCTACAATAGTTGATATGCTATAAAATCCAACCAAAACAAATCATATGTATGTATAAATAAGATTTGGCATTAAATAACCTACAATGGTTGATATGCCATAAGATCCAACCAAAACAAATCATATATATTCAATATGTATGTATAAATAAGATTTGGCATTAAATAACCTACAATGGTTGATATGCCATAAGATCCAACCAAAACAAATCATATATATTCAATATGTATGTATAAATAAGATTTGGCATTAAATAACCTACAATGGTTGATATGCCATAAGATCCAACCAAAACAAATCATATATATTCAATATGTATGTATAAATAAGATTTAGCATTAAATAACCTACAATGGTTGACCAACCAAAACAAATCATATATATTCAATATGTATGTATAAATAAGATTTGGCATTAAATAACCTACAATGGTTGATATGCCATAAGATCCAACCAAAACAAATCATATATATTCAATATGTATGTATAAATAAGATTTGGCATTAAATAACCTACAATGGTTGATATGCCATAAGATCCAACCAAAACAAATCATATATATTCAATATGTATGTATAAATAAGATTTGGCATTAAATAACCTACAATGGTTGATATGCCATAAGATCCAACCAAAACAAATCATATATTCAATATGTATGTATGAATAAGATTTGGCATTAAATAACCTACAAAAGTTGATATGCCATAAGATCCAACCAAAACAAATCATATGTATGTATAAATAAGATTTGGCATTAAATAACCTACAATGGTTGATATGCCATAAGATCCAACCAAAACAAATCATATATATTCAATATGTATGTATAAATAAGATTTGGCATTAAATAACCTACAATGGTTGATATGCCATAAGATCCAACCAAAACAAATCATATATTCAATATGTATGTATGAATAAGATTTGGCATTAAATAACCTACAAAAGTTGATATGCCATAAGATCCAACCAAAACAAATCATATGTATGTATAAATAAGATTTGGCATTAAATAACCTACAATGGTTGATATGCCATAAGATCCAACCAAAACAAATCATATGTATGTATAAATAAGATTTGGCATTAAATAACCTACAAAAGTTGATATGCCATAAGATCCAACCAAAACAAATCATATGTATGTATAAATAAGATTTGGCATTAAATAACCTACAAAAGTTGATATGCCATAAGATCCAACCAAAACAAATCATATGTATGTATAAATAAGATTTGGCATTAAATAACCTACAATGGTTGATATGCCATAAGATCCAACCAAAACAAATCATATATTCAATATGTATGTATGAATAAGATTTGGCATTAAATAACCTACAAAAGTTGATATGCCATAAGATCCAACCAAAACAAATCATATGTATGTATAAATAAGATTTGGCATTAAATAACCTACAATGGTTGATATGCCATAAGATCCAACCAAAACAAATCATATGTATGTATAAATAAGATTTGGCATTAAATAACCTACAAAAGTTGATATGCCATAAGATCCAACCAAAACAAATCATATGTATGTATAAATAAGATTTGGCATTAAATAACCTACAATGGTTGATATGCCATAAGATCCAACCAAAACAAATCATATGTATGTATAAATAAGATTTGGCATTAAATAACCTACAATGGTTGATATGCCATAAGATCCAACCAAAACAAATCATATGTATGTATAAATAAGATTTGGCATTAAATAACCTACAAAAGTTGATATGCCATAAGATCCAACCAAAACAAATCATATGTATGTATAAATAAGATTTGGCATTAAATAACCTACAAAAGTTGATATGCCATAAGATCCAACCAAAACAAATCATATGTATGTATAAATAAGATTTGGCATTAAATAACCTACAATGGTTGATATGCCATAAGATCCAACCAAAACAAATCATATGTATGTATAAATAAGATTTGGCATTAAATAACCTACAAAAGTTGATATGCCATAAGATCCAACCAAAACAAATCATATGTATGTATAAATAAGATTTGGCATTAAATAACCTACAATGGTTGATATGCCATAAAGCAGCATTTTGGGACTCTGAGGTCATTTTCTAACGGCTAACTCATTGTATATGATGTTGGGCTGAAAAGTTCATATGTCATATCTGCTGTTGATGCCTTTTTTTGACCGGTGGGATCCAAGCACTGCAATTCTGATGGACGAAGTATGTTGAAAATTGAACTCATTTGGTCACAATCCATAAAAGTGTTGTAAAATGGCTGCATAGTTGACTGTCCATTTTAATCTTTTGAGATATTTGATTATTTTTGTTTAACATGAATTTTTGTTCCTTAAAATGCAGATAATGGCAATCCATGATGAAGAGCCTGAGGCAAACAGGCATGCTCATGCTCAACAGCGGCTTAAGCAACCCTACCAAGATAATGGGCCACGTGTGTTGGAGACTTTAAGACCAAATAAACAGAAAACGCATACAGTCATTGCCGGACCAAGTAAGTTTTTTTTTTCACTGATGTGTATAAGCCAAAAATTGAATCTACCATTGTTAGGAAGAAGGTATTATTCACAGCTGTTGGAGTACAAAATGAAGACAAGGTGTAAATTACAAAATGGGTTTGTTATATAATTAACACCCTTTAGCAGTGAATATATGAAGAAATCAGTGCTTTTACTTTTACAGTTCTGTATCTCTGGAGTCCCTCTAAATTGCCATCACTTCCAGACCCACTCTGACCTGGTATGATAGTGCCTGTTATGATCAAATAGATCTGCAAAGAATTATTTGTATTAGGTAGAAATACTTGAAATCATAACTGTGTGCCAATTATTTCTATTAAGAATAGTTACTTGAAGCTCTAATTGTTTACTAAGGATTATTATTATTAGTTACTTGAAAGCATATAACTGTGTGCCAATTATTTGTATTAAGAATAGTTACTTGAAGCTCAAATTTTTAAGGATTATTATTATTAGTTACTTCAAAGCATATAACTGTGTGCCAATTATTTGTATTAAGAAGAGTTACTTGAAGCTCTAATTGTTTAGTAAGCATTATTATTATTAGTTACTTGAAAGCATATAACTATGTGCCAATTATTTGTATTAAGAATAGTTACTTGAAGCTATTATTGTTTACTTAGGATTACTATAAATTACTTGAAAGCATGTAATTGTGAAAACAGATGATTATCAGTAAATAGAAATAATTACTTGAAACCATATTATTATTAGTGTTAGATAGAAATACTTGAAAGTGTACCAATGATTTGTATTAGGTGTCACATTCAGTTATACTTGTAATGTAGATTTCAAATGAAATCATAATTCTACTGTTATATAATTGCAGAGGGATTTTTTTATATTATCATTTTTCGTTTTATATATCTTACCTTTCGGTTTAGTTAGGCTGAGAACCTTTCAGCTTAGTGCATGGGTTAGTTAGGTGGACACATTGAGTGCAGGTGTTCACGCATGCATGGGGCAGACGTGACAATCACAGATGTCACAATAAAAACCCCAGATAGAAAATGAGACCAGGGACATAAATGACTTCATGCCCGGAAGCGATGGGCTGAGGATTTTGGAATTTGAAAAGAGTTTGTTGAGATTCGACGCTAGAGGAAGGCAGTTGATTTTCAGAGCTCACCGAGGTCAGACCAGTAGTTTGCGGCAGGGTGCCGCACGCGGTAGGGTCAGATGGAAAAGTCCGCATAGTAAGAAATTGTGTCTCTTAAGATTTTAAGGTTTTTTGACATGAGGAGAGTCCTCATGTCAAAAAACCTTAAACTTTAAAAGGTAAATAAAAGTTTCGTACCTGGACCAAGAGATGTCAAGTGTTATGTGTTTTTCGGATTCCTATGCATATGAGTATGAACATTACGAACGTTTTCCGTATCGGTATGAATGTGTACATTTCACATATTCATATCTTGGTCGTATTTTTGAATATATATTACACTGTTCATGCTATTGCTTTCAGTTGTGCTTGTAATATAAATCTCAACAGTAGTCATAAATCCACCATTCATGTTCACCAAGATTGAAAAAATTCTGAGTCCCTCACATCCACTCACCTGATTTTTAAAACACTAGTTTCCTCTCTTATGTAAATGAGCCTGCTGTATAAAATAGGCAGTTTCACACTCGCATGCTTGGCTCTCTGCAAATGGCAACTTGACAAGCGAGACAGCATATATGTTTGGCATTCATTAAGTCACCATTACGTCCATTATGCTTGATGTCATGGAGAAAATAGAAAAACAAAGTAATCCAAATGGGATGAATTTAATATGAAGGAGATTCAATGTTAAAATGTTTCGGTTTTTGTAAACCTTCATCAGGACTTTAAGATGGTGCAACAAGTATTGATAAAACAATGATGGATTTTTTAATAAAATACAATAATGGGGAAAAAGGAAAAATAAATAAATATATATATATATATATATATATATATATATATATATATATATATATATACACACACACACAGATCATAACTATTCAATCATTTACTCAGCATTTTTTTTTTTTTTTTTTTTTTAAACATGTGATTGGCACAGGGAATAATTCTTTGTATTAAATTCATCACTTTTGGATCATTTTGTTTATTTTTTCCATGGTGTCTGATTCATTTCCATTATTTACTTCCACTTAATATCGTAACATTAACCGGGACATTGGCCCAGCGGTTAGAGTGTTTGCCAATGGCCCGGGAGACCTGGGTTCAATCCCAGTTCGAGTCATACCAAAGACTTTAAAAATGGTACTTGATACCACCTTGCTTAACACTCAGCATTATAAGGTACGGTTCAAGGGTAAAGTGGAGCAATCCTGGGAATGGAGTAGCGCCCTCCCCTACACCTTGGTGTAGTAGCTATCGAAAAGGGAGCCTCGACTATGGTCGCTAACTTTACTTTACTTACTTAATATCGTAACTATATGGTAAAAAAAAAAAACAAAAAAAAAAACTCTTGATCAACTACACAAAAATGTAAATATGGATGTACAATGAATGCGATTCCTTAACCTTTAGGTATAGAATAACCCTAGACAAGTTGACATGCCATTAAAATCAAGCAAATTGTAAAAGCTTAGAATCTGTACCATTTGAGCACCTATGAACTTTTCTCACTTAAATGTCCTTCAGAGTTTTTTTTTTTTTGTTTTTTTTGTATGAGACAAATATACTAAAAAAGAATATAGCACACCAGTTTTGTAATGTTATCATGAATCTTCCCACTAACATCAGGTATATATTTTTCATATCTATCCACTTATCTACTGTGATGAAATTGGTTAAAGTGTTTGTTTACTTGTGATTAACAATATGAGGTTAAAATCCAAAGTCATTTATAGATAACTTAGTTTTAATTTCATTTCCATAGAAATAAGCTCTTAGATTGCATTTTGACTTTCCTTGACTTATATCATAAACATAAGAGTGTGAATATTTTGAAAAATATAAAATGGATTTTACCTTTGAGAGTATTGGAGGTTTGTGAATATTTTTGATTAATTTGAACAACTTATCAAATTTTAATGTCCTCATCTCTCTGACTAAAATTCTCTTGTTTTATCTCTTTCACATGTCAACCTTCATTGCTTTGTTTTATACTAAAGACAGTTTAACAATTATGGTCTCCAATTACACACTATAAAAATGTATCTCCACAATTATTTTAAGTAGATAAACACCACATATTTAATTGCGGTATCAATGTTTTAAGAGTTAATGTTATTCAAAATCATTTGAAATGTTATCTTAAATGAATCTTTTTGACTCCCTGTTGAGATCCTTTACAAAATTTTTATTTGATGCACTCCCTGTAACCAAATTTAGTTTCTGTCCTGGGTACATTAAACTGCATCTGATGATGACTCCAGTCTTGAAGTTTGGTGAATATGGAGTACCTCATCATTACCATTACTCTCAGGTCCACTCTGACCTGGTGTGGTAGTAACTATTAGAGTCCCATCTATGGGTCCAATAGAACTTTTGCTGGGGATTATTGGTAATTTGAAACCATACAGCTGTGCAAGTTATTTATATTAGATAGGAATACTTGATATAATTACCAATGTTAAATAGCAATACTTGAAACTGTTTTAACTGTGTGCAAACGAATGATATTGAATAGAACTATTTGTGTTAGATTGGAATACTTGAAACCATTCAACTGTGTGTGAACAAATGAACTTTGACTCTTTTAAAAATGAAGTCATGTTCAAACTATTCACTTTCAAGCAAAACACCATGAAATAACAGCTGTATGGTTACTTACCTCCCATCCCTAAAACCATCCAAGTAAGACAAACAAGACATGTAGGACACTGCTGGAGAAGCAAGGACAAACTCATAAGTGACATTCTCCTATGGACTCCTTCACATCGATGTGCCAGAGTTGGCCGACCAGCAAGAAATTACCTTCAAGAGCTCTTTGCAGACACCAGCTGCAGTTTAGAAGACCTGTCAGAAGTGATGGATAATATGGATGGATGGAAAGAGTCGGGGAAATGCGTGTTAGCAGCATGACTTGATATATACTCATACACATTTGGCATTAAATAATCCTCAAGGGTTGATATGCCATGTAACACAAGCAAACCAAGTTTAATTTCCATTCAACCCCAAAATAGATGAATTGGATATTAAAGTACAAAACATGAGTAATTTAACTGTGTTTAATACAATTTACATGAGAGAAGAATCGATAAACTATGAATATTGATGCAACTTTTTAAATTCTTGAATGATTTTTAAATAAGGAAGATGAGTTTGGAGGGCACTGAAGAGATCATGAATATCAGGTTGCAATTTGTGTGTTTGAGCTACAAATCACTGCATTCTCTGTGTTTCTCTGTTAAATAATACACATGACTAAACCCAGATTCTATTATAGATGAACTTGGAAAAGCTAGTAAAATAGACTCATCAGTGACACAAAACTTTGGATGTTTTGTTACAGTTTTCAATATTGAGCTACTAGTCAACAGGATTTCAGTGATTTTTGTTATATATAGTAAATACCTCCTCATGTGGACATCTATGCTTTTTTTATTTACCCTGCCAAAATTTTATTCAAAGGTTCTTTTTAGACCACTTTGAGAAGCTCTGCTGTAACAGTTACTACGACTTAATCAGAGTAGACCTGGATGTAATGACAGAATTGGGTTGACTTCATACTTAAAACTGAAGCCACATCATCAGATTGCAGTTGAATGTCATCCCTCAGATCTTCTATTTTAGAGGGTCAGGATTTACCCCTCTACAAGGGATACACTTGGTGCATTCTAGCCTCTGCTGACAAGGCAGATCATTATGTTAGGATATATTGGCAGAAATAACCCAAATTATATCTACCTATAATAGTTTTTCTTTTTTGATCATCAGGCAATACAGCATTTTAAAGATGCAATAAAAAAATTTTAAAATAACATTAAGTTTTTTTTTGGGGGGGGGTCTTAGTCTTTGCTTGGAAGATGATGGTTGAAATTATAATCCAAAAATAGAATTGAACATTTTCTTTTGAGATAGAATTGAACCATTCTAATATTAACGCTTACTTTAATTGGTGAATCTACTAAATATTAAGCAAGTATTAGATGTATAGGAATTAATGTGAATTTTATTTTATTTCTGTCTATATAAGCAGATAACACTACAAAAATTTGTCTTTAATTGGAATCATTTTGAGATGAGGTTTCTTAATCTGAGAATTAATTTTTATTTATTGCAGACTTTTTTTCTCATCTTCGTAGTTTTGTGTTGTTTCTTCTTTCACTACATTTCGGAAAAAAAAGTGGTGCGATAAACAACTATGGAAGGCAGTAATTACTGGGGATACTGTTACAAGACTCAGCATTCCTATCTGAGGTCGCGGTAAATCACCTGAAGAAGGCCAGAGGTGAAATTTGGCTGAAACGTAGTGAAAGAAGAAATAGCACAAAAACTACCAAAATGAGAAAAAAAGTCCGCAATAAATAAAAATTAATTCTCAGACTACAAAAATTGTCTTTAACTTGGGAGAAAAATGTCCCTGGATTTATTCTACAAACTGGAAATCTTTTTTTTTTTTTTTTTCTAAAATACTATTGAATTGACAAAAAAATTTTAATGATTCGGGTTATATCTATAAACAAATCTTCAGATAAAAATATTGTTTTGAACAGGAAAAATCATGGAAGTCTGGCTATAGTAGAAACGTATAAAAAAATTTTTTTTAAATCTATAAATAAATTATATGAATATAGTTGATTCTGGAGGTGCTCATAGCATAAAAAATTATCATCGTAGGAAATTAACTTGGTTGTCCGAGTTCAAATTCTGTATAAGGTTGTTTGCATTTTACATAGCTCTAATATGCTTGGGAAAATTATGGAAATTTACTAAGCTTTTTGCTTAGATGTGGCACAAGGCCATATGAAAGGGGCACCCAATGAGACTCGAACTCACTCGTGTAGGTTTGCTAGTCGAGCTTGCTAACCATTACACCACCAGAGGTGCCTGCTTGGGAAAATTATGTATACAACTAATCTCCCACCAGTTATTTGTAAATAGTTGTGCAGATTTGGCTCTTTAACCTTGGTATGCTAACCAGTTCAGAAGAAACCTGTTAAACTCCTCTTTAAAAAAAATTGGCCTTGTGTCACATCCTGCTCATAGAGGAGTGATTGATAAATATATTTATGGTTTCAAGTGACTACTACATTTCTCATATGTTCAAGTAACTATTAATACAAAAAATCTGCTGACAGTTATATGGTTTCAAGTATTCCTATCTAATTCTAATAATCACCAATTATATTATTTCAAATAACTATTCTTGCCTCATATTTCTTGTATAGATATGGTTTCAAATATTCTTATCTAACAGTTACATGGCATTATGTAACTACTATTGATAATAATTTTTCTAAATTATAATTTCAAGTAACTATTCTCGATACAATCCACAGACAGTTACATGGTTTTTAGTATTCCTATCTAATACAAATAATTATCATAACGTATTTTTCAGTTAAGATATTTTATACTAATTAAAATAATGAATTATTTGTCTAAATTTCTGAGATGAAGCTTGATAATTGTAATCACTTAGAATATTCACACTACTGACTTCATCTTTGTTGTTATACTTGAAACGCTTTGGCTGATATGTCATTCGGTCTTCTTCAGGTTTTCATGTTGAAACACCTGAAGAAGGCCAAAGGACATATCGGCTGAAACAGCATAACATTAAAGATGGGGTCTATAGTCCAAATATTCTAACTTAAATAATGAATATACTCAATAAGTTACTAAATAAATAGATTAATTGTTTCTTTTCTATCTGTTAAATAAATTGTTACTTTTAAAAGTGACATGCATTCTCTCTCTCTCTCTCTCTCTCTCTCTCTCTCTCTCTCTCTATCTAGTCGGCTGGAGCTGTAGAATATGCTGACTGCACCTCTGCAGAGGGGGGGTAAGACCCTCCCCCAACGAGTGTCCTGGATATAACACTAAACAATCTGATGGTGAGGTTCCATTAATGCTGGAGCTTTGGAGAATGCAGAGTACCCCTTTATTGACATCGCCCCCAGGTCCACTCTGATAGGGCCCTATCTATGGGTTAAATAGAGATAACGGTATACTTATGCTAAACTGAATAGCTTGAAATAGAAATGTTTTTGACAATTAAACCATACTTACATTTAAACTGCGTGCTTATGCTAAACTGAATTATTTGAAATGGAACTGGGAACTGTTTTTTGACATTGAAACTGTACTTACACTTAACTGAATTGTTTAATATAGAACTGTTTTGACATTTAACTGTGTATAAACAAAATCTGTACTTATTCTAAACTGAATTGTTTGAATTAGAACTGCTTGACTAAACTGAATAGCTAGAAATAGAAATGTTTTTCACAATTATACTGTACTTGCATTTAAACTGCATACTTATCCTAAACTGAATTGTTTGAAATAGAACTATTTTCATAAAATGGATTTGGTGTTAAATATCCTACAAAGGTTGATATGCCATAAAACCTAACCAACCAACCATCTCTCTCTCTCTCTCTCTCTCTCTCAAAATAATGTCAAGGGTTATACTTAATCATATCCCTTGCAAATTATGGCTATATTATGATTATATATATTTTCAATCTATGAAATATCAGAATTATTTAAAATATGGAAGAATAGGGAAGTCTGCAAATGTATAGATCCATTGGGCTGATAAAACATTGAAAAAGGCAATTTAACTAATTCATTTTTATAGAAAAAATGATTTCCTATGCATTTCTTAAGAATCATTTCCAGTGCCTTTCATGGGTCATTTCTTAGCTCAATATTATCCTGTTGGACAATCCTAATTTCCAGTACATCTTTTTTTTTTTTTTTATAGTTTAAAAAAAAAAAAAAATCCTTGTGTATTTCTATCGTAAAATCATTTCAAATTGGAATTATTTGGTATTTTATTTTGTTTTCAGATTTCTTTTTCCTCTCTCTCTCTCTCTCTCTCTCTCCTCTTTTCCCTTCCCCTTTTTTTTCTCCTCTCCCTTTTTACTCTCCTTTTTTTTTTCCTTTTTTGTCCTATCCTTTCCTCTTCCTCTCTTTTTTTGTCCTCTCCTTTCCTTTTTTTTTTTTTTTTTTTTTTTTTTTTTTTTTCAACTTTATCAATGAATCAAATTTTGTCATTAAATGATCTATAAGGAGTTGATATGCTGTTAAATAAACAAACCAAAACTGTTTAGTATTCATTAATTACTTAATTAATTAATTTTTTTTTTTTTCCCACTTCAGACTTGGGTATGGCTGCAATCATTGTGATATGTGTAGGATTCCTGCTCTTCATGATTATTCTGGGTGTTATCAGAATCCGTGCTGCACACAAACGCACCCAGGTAGTTGCTGTGGATGAGAAGCAGGAAATGGAGTGGGACAACTCTGCTCTCAACATCACCGTCAATCCGATGGATCAAGTAAGCCTTTCTGAATTTTTATGCCCCTCCCCCCAGAGAAAGCCAACAGTATAAGGGTCATTCAAGAAGTTCTAAGCCTCATCAAGAAAGAGTCATAGCTGAACATTTTTCTTGTGGCAACACACTACCACTTCTTATAAAACTAATTCAGGTTTTCCTAGTTTCAAAAAGTTCTAAGCCTCACCAAGAAAGAAGAGTCGTAGCTGAACATTTTTCTTGTGGCAAAACACTACTACTTCTTGTACAAAAATCTGAATTAGTTTTATTTAGTTTTACAGGTGAGGCCTATACACAACTGAGAGGTGTGACAAATCTAAAATCTGTGTGATGCTTAAAACTTTTTGAATAATCCTCGGAGTTATTGCTTATCAAAACAATGAATTATTACTAAACACAACAAAACTTGAGATATATGACTTTATCTGTAGTTCTGCTGGAGTCTTCATAGCATAATATTTATCATGCTTTGAAATCCATTTGGGTATCTTAGCCCAGAGCTATTGTCCCTCCCAGCATAAGTGAAAGAATATTTTATGTACATATTTTTTTTTTACATATAAGCTATCAGCTACTGGAATGCTCTATTCACCAGTTGATTAATTGAACCTGTCTTCAAAAAAAAAAATTTTTTCAAATTTGATTTATATTCTTTATTGTTTAAGGGTGAGTCAAAAGCTTTGCAATATTTTTATACCAGCAAGTTTGTGGCATGTATATAACGTGATTAAAGGAGTTCAAGCCATCGAGGTAAATCTGGTGAGTAGCACTTTGAGAGTATCAGGCGAGCTCAGCATGTGGTCTGACACCTTCACAAACTTGGACAAATCATCCAGAGATACTGAATTGTGCCTTTAAAGTGTCGAACTGTGGAATCGTGAGATCAAATTCCAGTTGCACTATTGCGTTCACTTTTGGACTAATGCTCTTAGGAAAGCTATGCGAACCCCCTTATCCTCCCAGCTATGGGTTAAATAGTATCACTACTGTTCTTCAAGAAGGATGGATTTGGCATTGAATGACCTACAAAGGTTGATGTGCCATTAAACAAACTTACTTCTCATTTCTCCGAATTGTGCCTCATGTTACCATAATATTGCCCAACTTTTGACTCCCCACCCCCGAGTAAATGTTTTATTCCCTATGATGCATTTTGTTTTGTTTATTTTCAGCCTTACGGTGGGTCTGACAGTGCCATGCAAGCATTGCGTATTACTGACAGTGATACAGATGATGACGATGATAGCTGTCACGACAGTTCGGATGAAGAAGTGATGGAGAAGGGTACTGTCACGGCCAAAACTAGCAGAGAGCTTGAGTGGGACGACTCCACATTATCTTTTTAAATTTACCTACCATACACAATGTTGAAGAAGAAAAAAAAAAAAAACTAAAAAGAAAAAACCAACCAACCAACCAACAAATAAATCAACCAAAAGAATGAAAGAAACTAATGTTTAAAACTCTAGATACTAAGATGATGATGATGCAAGCGACAACTGCAAAGAAAGTTTGATACGTTACAGAACAAAAGGTGTACATTTTTTTCAATTATTTCGCAACACTCCTCTCTTAGCAGAATTAGTGGCAGAAGAGAAATGGTCTGCACTAAACAAAATTTTAAAATAAAAGGGGTTTAATTATTATTACGTTGCGAATGAAATGGTATCAAATGTTCTTCCGTATTAGTTTTGACCAACATACATTTATCAAGGTTATCACAAAATACAAAATGCACCAAAGTTACTTATGTTTATCTGTTCTTATATATATATACACACACACACACACACACACACACACACACACACACACACACACATGTGGGATTTTTATTTATGTATCTATATATAAAAATGACTACCTCTGTCCCATAATAATTGTTACATTTAGTGTATGAAATATTCATGGTATTTCAAAAAATTTGATATCATTTGAGATGTATGGGTTGTTTCAGAAAAATTGACATCATTTCTTGATCTAATAACTTGACCAATTCTCATGGAAAGGATCTCAGATTTGAACGGCATGTTTAGAAACAACTCAAAATTCTAGGTTTGATGTTTAAACGTCTTTTCTTTTCCAGGGAATGACATTTCTATATCTAAAAAGAAAAAATATTAAACCTAGAATTTTGAATTCTTTCTTCACATGCTGTTAAAATTTGAGACCATTTGAATGAGAATTGGTCAAGT